>CM065700.1:46722337-46729837 GCA_017654935.2 Phymorhynchus buccinoides | reverse complement strand
CGCGCACGAACACACACACGTGTAGCGCACGAACACACTAACACTGCGCCTGCACACACACACGTGCGCGCGTGCCACTACGTGCGCGCGTACACACGTGCGCGCGTGCACACGCACGCGTGCTCATGCACACACGCACACACACTGGCATGCATGCGCATACACGCAAGCGCAAACACACATGCACGCACGCAAGTGCACACACACACATGTGCACACACGCATGCACGTGCAAACACACATGCGCATACATGCATGCGTGCACACACAGGCACAAGCTTGCGCGCGTGTGCACACGTACACACGCAAAGAAAGTCATGCATGTACACACACATGCACACACGCGCGCACACATACACACACACACGTGCGTGCACACACATACACACACACACACAAAAAAAAAAAAAAAAAATAGTAGTAGACAGACAAGGAAAAAAATCCTTGTTCCTTTTGGTTATTCAACAAACCCACACACTGTCATCCCATTAATTTAGTAGTTCTAAAAAGGAAACTAAAAAAGAAAGAACTATAGGACGAAGAACGGAAGAAACTAAAAATAGAAGACTAAACCCGAAAAGGGAAGGGGGAAAACATGAGTGCGCGCGCGAACACACACACGTGCGGCACTTACACACACACGTGCGCACAACAGCATGTGCAAACAACACTGGCGCACTGCGATGACCAACATACACACATGTCCACACACACACATACATGGCGGAGCATATACACACACACACATGGTGCGGGGGGGGCCCACCACAAATTCCGCGCGCGAACACACATACGTGCAAGCGCACACAGTCACACGTGCGCACACACACGCCACATGTACACATACACATACATGCGCGCGCGCGAAACAGACAACGCACACACGCGCATGCGCGCACATACACACACCGCGCGCTCGTGCATGACACACACACACATCACACGGGTGTGTGTGCAGCCTAGACCCGCACATTTGGAATAGGAATGAACAGCTAAGTGCTACTTTTGACTATATAAAAGTCTGGGTCTATTTGACCCGCGACGTCGGGACTGTGTAGTCAATGACGAGGCACGGTGAAGGTTAACTAGGCTAGGCTAGTAGGGGTTGGCATTTTTTTTTTTTAAAGTGTACAACCACCATTACCAAACCTTTGCAAAATCACAGAAGTGCATTACTAAACTTTTGCAAAACAACAGAAATTGCATTGTCAAATAATAACTGCATTCATCTGCATGTGTCAGCAGACTTGAGTCATGGTTTTACAATGCGTGTGTGCGTGCGTAGCAGTAGGCTTCCACCACACTTTCTTTACTGGAGTTGGTGTCGTCTGCTAAACTTTATTATTTTTGTGTTGACATTGCTAAATTATGTAGTATAGAATACGGATAGCATGCAAATGATTTGCAGAATGTTAAAAGCCAAACGATTGTACATGTATTACAGCTGTTTATTACGCTTCAGCAAAGAGAATTATAAAGAAAAGACGGTTTGTGTTGCTTCTTCTATGGTAAAAAAACTGCGTTGACAAGGCGTGATTTGTATGATGATAAAACCCTTGACAGGGCCTCATCGTCATTTTGGCATTTTCTAACCACATTGTTAAACTTTAGCAAAATCACAGAAGTGCATTACTAAACTTTTGCAAAATCACAGCAAATGCATTGTCAAAAAAATAATTAAAAACTGCATTCATCATAAATAATGACAACAACAAAATAATAAAAGGACTGCACACATAACATTTTTACCCCTCGCCCTTTTGGCGGGATTTTTTTTTACAGGGCCTCAAAACAGAGGGACAGTTGTCATTATGTCAAAGGGATTTCATTTTTTTTACAGATAATAAACCGAGGTCCCGTGTGTGCCCATGCACTTAGCATATGTTAAATCCAATGGCGACGAAAAAGTTGTAATTTTGTCAAAATTCCTCCCCCTCCCCCCCCCCTCCTCGTCCTCCCTCATCAGTGACAATAATCGCATGCCAATTGTATATTCACCAAACCCTTTATTTTGAAGAAATACTTACGGATGGATTTTACATTCTTCTATCCTCACGTTCATTTATCAGTTGACTATTCCTTGACCCCCCCCCCCCCCCTTTCTTTTTCATTGATACACACACTACCATTGAGAGACTCATTAATATGCGTTAGCCTAGCAACTGACCAAAACAGTTAGGTAGGCTTAGTGATGCGACTCTCTTTGTGCTGTGGTGTTGAGCTATGGAAGCAGGATCAGTCCCTGTAGGCCTAGGCCTAGTGCAAAGGTTAGCAGACGGACACAATCAGTTGACAGTGAAAGATGAATATGAGCCAAGTTGGGTTTTTTCAGTTTTATTCACACAACCGTAGGCTGAGCCTACCCTACTCTCTTTGTGTTTATGACTCTCTATCTCAAAAGTCGAAGTCTGGTTTCTTTCAGTTTCATGACAACATTAGGATCACAAATACTTTGGAAGACGAATCTCATTTGCTTACAGAACTAAACCGTCATTTTCAGCACTTTACTGTGTTGAACTTCTTTTTTGTTCTTGTCTGAGCGGTCGATGACGAACGTATTTCATGACACGTTCATATTTTATATAACTTTTGTTCTTCTTCTTCTCTAAAGTAGCCAACTGCATCACATTGAAGATATTTTGAAAAGACATACATGTTCATACACATTTGAAGTGCAATACACTCTTCTACATAATGTTAACACTGTTTGGCCTCCTTTTAGTTGATATTTATCAACTGAATTTCCTTGTATAATCTGGGAATGAGCAGACGCTTATCAGTGATCGCTTCTAGCAACCCCAATGAAATCACTTCAGTTGCTTATGCTACTTCCCCTTCGTCCAATAAAAGGCAAAGAAAAAACATTTTTGCTGTGCTTAGGGCGAGAGAGAGAGAGAGAGAGAGAATGATAGAGAGAGAGAGAGAGAGAGAGAGAGAGAGAGAGAGAGAGGAGAGAGAGAGAGAGAGAGAGAAGAGAATGAGAGAGGGGGGGGGGGAGAGTAATCAACTTACAAAGTGTGACGTTGCTAAGAAACTGCCTTCAAGTAAAATGCTACATGTGTCGAGGGCTAAGGACAAAAACTTCACCTAAACCGCCCATTTTAACTACATATATTTGTTGTTCTTATCAGGAGAAGTACCTTATCAGGAGGAAGTAGCCTCTTATTATTATTATTATTAAGTAGCCTTGAGTTGTTGCGGCTTGTGTCACGATCAATATCACGTGGACATCTCAGGCGGGATTACATTGGCTGATTGATTCCAGGAAGTGGAGATAAGCAAAGTAAGGGGAAAGAGTATAAAATCTTCCCCCCAAAAATAGTTTGGGTATTTTGTCGATAGTACAGATTAAGGTACGTAATTTAAGCAGGTAAAATCATTTGTTAAATTTTGAAAACAGCATGGCCAGACATATCTAATAGCACCATAAAACCAACAAACAATAGGAATTCTTCCCCAAAAAAATAGTTTGGATATTTTGTCGACAGTACAGATTAAACGTAATTTTAGCATTAATTTGGTAAATTTTGAAAACAGCATAGATATTCTAATAGACCCAAAACCAAAAAACAATAGGAATAAAATCTCCCCAAGAAATAGTTTGGGTATTTTGTTCCAGTACAGATTAAGGTTTACGTTCATTTTTAGCAGGCTAAAATCATTGTTAAATTAGAAAACAGCATGGCCAGATATTAATAGACCCAAAACCAAAACAGAAAAATAGGATTTGTTCGGAAATAATTAAGGGGAGTAGCTTCATGGTGTGTGGAAGTGATCTTGCCTAATTCAATCGGTCAAAAAAAACACCCCCCCCCCCCCCCCCCCCCCCCCCCCCCCCCCCCCCCCCCCCCCCCCCCCCCCCCCCCCCCCCCCCCCCCCCCCCCCCCCCCCCCCCCCCCCCCCCCCCCCCCTCCCTGGGGAAGATACTCTACCATCAGGTAGATCCCCAGCCCTCGCCTCGTGTGTTTGAGGAGACACACAGCACTTAGAACACCGTGCGTCATTTTAAATTTGATGTAATTTATATTTTTTCGTCACAGTTTGCAAGTTTTATCAGTTTGTGGCCACTGGCAGCCCCTAATTTTTCTATTAAAAAAAATGTTTGCAAGTCGCTGACTCTCATCCTGCGGTTTCAAGCTTCGACGCCATTGTTGCATTGTTGCTATGGTATTTGACCGAGTAATGGAGGTAAGCAAACTCTAATTTTCACGAAGTTCTCTCCCCTAGTTTTTTTTCACGAAAATCGTCTATTAGCTTGTCTTTTTGTCCACAGAAAGACAGACAGGCCGGCAAACAGAGAAACAGAAGCATAAACATTATCCACTTGCACACACACTTACACACATATGCATGCGCATGCGCACACCCAACGCACACACACGCACCTCTCTCTCTCTCTCTCTCCCACACATAAACCAGCTTCACACAGTATGAATGTGTCAGTACCCCAAGCACTAGGTCACACAGAAGGCCCAGACATTTTTGTATTCAAATACTTACACTTAGGCCTCTTGGAAAAATGTCCATCTTAAGTCAGCCCACACAGACAAGAAGATGAAAGAGGAGCGGAGAAAAGCCTACCTAACACACACACACCCACACACACACACACCACACACACACACACAAAAAGGGGGGGGAGTGAAAAAGAACAAAGAAAAAAGGAGGAAAGGAAGGAAAAAAGAAAAAGAAAGGGTGAAAAAAATGATGGCGGAAGTGGTGGTGGGTTGTATGATGAGTGAGCAAGACAGCGGATGAATGATGGGTGTGGTGTGAGAGTTGCATCATTATTTTGGTAATGTAAATTTATGTTTCATACTTTTATTAATTTTGTTTTTACACGTGGAAGACAAGTTTCCGTGTGCGTTGTACAATGCCAAAGGACAATAAAGAAAATTATGACTTATATGAATTCTAATTAATTGTTGGGAGCATATGAAAAAAAGAAGTTGAACTTAGTGTTTCGTGCATTTCATACCCAAGAGTCTGTAAAACTTTTTTTTAAGATAAAGGGGGGGGGGGGGGGACGCGAACGTCTACGGGAGATAGGGAATGTTCGATCATCTACTGCTCATCAGTTTTCAACCGGACGGACTTTCCTTGTCTTTTCCATGATACTTTAAGGAGATGAACAACCCTGTGGTAAGCAATGTCGCAAACATGCTGAATACACTGGACTTTTGTTGTGTTTGTATGGTGAACACCAAAATGATATAAACTGCTTCCATTGTCATGATTATTGATGGAATCACGACAGTTCATACCTGAATCAGATTGAGCCTTCTGTCAAACAACCGACTTGATTAGAGACATTCTTAACAGACATATTGTTTCACGCAGAGCACAAAAAACTACTAGCTCATCTTACAGGTGGCACCCAGACGGATGAGTTTTTTTGTAAGAAACACGTCGAGATCCCCAGGCAAAACACCCTTTACAGAGATTGCACCCTCACTTGCTCTGGTTTCCTAGAGGATCGACGCCAAATCTGTCGATTCCTCCTTGGTGGAGGTGCTGACGAGAAATTATTTCACCTCAAATGAGTGTCCTCCACCCACCCCATCCAAATGGCTACTCTCTCAGGCATCTCCGCCAGAGGAATCGCCGTTTTGCAGTTTAATTCTCCTAGGCACCAGAGCAAAGTGATTGTTTCCGATCCTTTGAAAAGGCTGTCTTTCTGGTGAATCTCGCGTGTTTCTTGCACAAACTCATCGCCGGTCCAGCTTTAAGGACAAACTATCCGAATTATATCACACCCACATCCCGCCTTGATCACAGGCGTAGCGTGGGACACATCGATTTGTTCAAGTATTGCACCAATTGATCAATGTGACACCCACACTGTGAAACACTCTCTGCAGAAAAAACAGAAGTCATTCGCTGAAATGATCAAAAGGGCGCCTAGGCTCCAGATTAGAAGCAAAATTCGTCTCTCTATGGCCGTGTACACACATAAGCGAATATCCATGCGGAAAAACCCGTGCGCAATCCATAATAGTGAAACAAAGAAGGGTAAAGAATTTGCGCACTGTCCGAATTTCCAATATTCCTAAACTTTTTCTTCTTTCTTCCACTTATTAAGGGTTTTTCGTACGGAACTTAGCGTCTAGTGGTGTTTATGTTCTGTTTACATAATAGTAACCTAGGCGTCTCTGTGAATTTCGGGTGCCTCCACCTTGAGAGCGCGTCGCAGCCAGAGGCGCCACCCAATTATTTTTTTGTTTTTAATTTTTGCATGCGATTTTTGTGTGACTGATGAGAGAAGGGAGAGGGGGGAAATTTTGACCAAATACAACTTTTTCGTTGCACTGAATTTAACGTGTGCTAAGTGCAATGGCACACTGGGCCTCGGTTTATCGTCTCGTCGGAAAACTCACATTTCAGACTCGCAAGGCCTAGTGCAAAGTGGAGGAAAAATCCCTGTACCCAGGTTCGAACTCGGTTTACTTGACACGAAGCGAACGCGCTACCTCCTGGTTCCACTCTACACTGCGTGAAACTCAAAGAAGACAAAAGAATTGCGCACGCGTCCGAATTTCCCCTATAATCGTAACTTTTATCCTTCTTTCTTCACTTTATTTAGGGTTTTCCGTACGGAACTGTGAACCCGGCCTTAGAGTTTCAATCTCTGGAACAGCCTACCAGAACTCTATGGTGTCGGGACCCTCTGTCAAGAACCTCAAGTCACGCCTAGACTCCTTCCTTGTCGAACTCCCTACAGTCTTATATCCAGAATGCATCACTGAGTCATTTTCGTTCGGAACTACCACCAGGCTCGCTAACTCTAGGGTATTACTCACCTTCAATGGTAGGTGAACAGACAGTTGATGCCTCAATCACTCCTTCGGTTTCCTCAACCCGAAAGATAAGTCAAAAACAGCAATAAAAACAAATAACAACAGAATAGAAAGAAAGATAACATCCAGGCGAAATTCATGGTACCTACAAAGATCACTTCTACGAAAGTTGCACATATTTTACACTTGGCCTCCGACGGATTTGAACAAGGACATACATATTAAAGATTTAAAATCATTGAACAACTTAATATATAGTTTTTTTACTCCTTCGTTTTTACAAATGTTAGATCGCGGACTATAACGAAGAACAGAAAGAGTAACCCACAAAAATGTTCTTCAGCAAAAAATGTAAATTGGAGGTGCATGCATCTCTTGATAGTAGGTTTTCGGTCTGTGTCGCTGCTTTCTTGTTGCAAACGTGAGTTTCATATTTATTATCCTGACTTCTGATGGTGAACATAAGGGCAAAAAAGGTAAAATGCCATATTTAACTAGAAACAAACCGAAAGAAAAAAGCTGTGATAACCCGGATAAAGAGAAAACACGGCAAGCGACACACGATATAGAGTTTCGACGCGTGCATTCGCCTTGCTTTGTTCGAGTGGGGCTGTGGCGTCCCTTGATTGGGGGTGGGAGAACCTCGCATGTTGATTCGTGTGCGTATGCGTTCTGTTCTCGCGTGCATGCGCTCTGTTCGTCT
>CM065700.1:46688374-46721837 GCA_017654935.2 Phymorhynchus buccinoides | reverse complement strand
CAAGAAATTGAACTTGCCGTTTAGATTGGTTTCCAGGTTTTCCGGTTTGCGGAATTCCTAGTTTCAGGTTTGGGGACCCTTTGGCGCTAGCACCCTGCATTCAGTGGTTCCGCCATACTATGTCCAGAATTAATAGATAGCGGTCATTTGATGCCATTTGCTTCAGCGGAATAAATCTGTGTACCACTTCCCTATGTCTAACTGAGTAAAAAGCCGGAATCTTTCTTTCATTTCTTCCTTTTGTTTTCTGTATGTTTTGTTTGTGTGTATGGCTGGACGTGATTTGTGTGGTGTGGGTCTTTTTAATAATTTCAAAATCGCTGCGATGCGAACAAAATGTGTTGTTTAAGGCTAAAAAAAGACCCCAAACAATGTACCCAAGGCCAAAAACCATCTCCTTGTGGCTTCATACTGGAGTACTCTTCTTCTTCTTCTTATTCTGCGTTTCCCAGACCATATGGCCATAATGGGTAAGGAGACATTATTTGGAAAGATTTTTGAAAAAGGCAGGAGTAATGGGCCAATAAGTCAGAAAGATAGTAGTATGATAGAAAGCAAAGGAAAAGGCAGGAGATGACAGTAAGGCAAAAGATAGTAGATGTACAGAAAGCAAAGGGAAAAGGCGGAGAATGGGCCATAGTCAGAAGATAGTAGATAAAGAAAGCAAAGGGAAAAGGCAGGAGAAATGTGGCCAATAAGTCAGAGAAGCAGATGACGAGAAAGCAAAGGGAAAAGGCAGGAGAATGACCAATAAAGTCAAGATAGCAGATGACATAAAGCAAAGGGAAAAGGCAGGAAATTGGACAATAATTCAGAATATATTAGATGACAGAAAGCAAAAGGGAAAAGGCAGAGAGGGCCAGTAGTCATAAAGATATTAGATGATAGAAGCAAGGGTAAAGGCAGACAATGGCCAATACGTCAGAAAGACAGTAGATGATAGAAAGCAAAGGAAAAGGCAGAGATTGGCCAATAATCAGAAGATGCGAGATATAGAAAGCAAAGGGAAAGGGCAGAGAATGGGCCAATAAGTCAGGAAGATAGTAGATGATAGAAAGCAGAGGGAAAAGGCGGAGAATGGGCCGAGTAAGTCAGAAAGAATAGTAAGATGACAGAAAGCAAAGGGAAAAAGGCAGAGAATGGGCCAATAAGTCAGGAAGATAGTAAGATACAGTAAGCAAAGGAAAAGGCAGGAGAATGGGCCAATACGTCAGAAGATAGTAGAATGACAGGTAGGCAATAGGGAAAAGCAGGAGAATGGGTCAGTAAGGTCAGAAAGGATAGTAGATGACAGAAGCAAAGGGAAAGTCAGGCAGGAGAATGGGCCAATAAGTCGGAAGATATAGTAGATGACAGTAAGCAAAAGGGAAAGGCAAGAGAATGGGCCAATAATTCCAGGAAAGGATACGTAGATAACAGATATATGTGCAAGATAGCGAAATGTAGCGCAGAGTCCAAGACGAGTTTATACAAGGCACTAGAACTTTCCAGAAGGGTTGTATGAACGTGTTTGTATATTCTCGAAGAACCCCGGTACCTCCATGGGGAATACTGGGATGTTACATATTCTTCGACTGTAGGCACACTGATTATAAGGGCTAACCCCCCAAACTTTTACCAAAATTCGATTCTGTTAGGCTTTCTTACTATTGTTACGTAGTCATATTATAGGCGCAGTCCTCCAGTCTGGGGAAAAAATATCGCCCTATGTCCGAAAAATACGGTACAGTTCTATGGCTCTTCCACGTTTCATTCCATCGTCGTTTGTTTCAGCGGAGGCAGAGCGGAAGGCCAGAAGCCGCAGCCGAAGCAGAGAAGCAGAGACAGCAGCAGGCTGCTAGCAGCTGCACAGCTGCAAGCATCAGCGGGCCCAAGTGCCTCAGGTACACAGACTTGTATTTCTTCTTCTTCCTTCTTCTGCGTTCCCAGGCCTATTGTTGTAATTTTGTGGGAAAAATTGTTCTGCCGCGACCGGTAGTCGAACCCAGCACCTTCCCGAACCACCAGACGGGCGCTCTACCCACTGTAGCTATCAGGCCGACAACCGGTCCCTGATAATCTAATCCTAATATCGTCACTACATATGGCCATAATGGTTAAGGTACGAAGTCGTCCAGTTTTTACTGGTCTCCCCGCTGCGTACGCGATGGTCTGACGCACACACTTTTGTCCTCTCCTGGCATTTCGTGTAGGCCGCTCAAGGAGAAATTACTTTGGATCATAGTGTTATTGAAGAAAGGCAGGAGAATGGGGGCCCATAAGTCAGAAAGATTATTAGATGATAGAAAGCCAGGAAAAGCAGAGTCAAAGAGAGTGTGCAGAATTAGAGGACAGTTTCAAGCACAGAACTTCCAGAACGGTGGAGGGAGACTATTTTTTCAAAGACCACCCCGGTATCCCCCCGGGGAGCCATTCTCATTTCTCCTCATCAGTGATCATGCACATTCCCCCATAGGGGATACTCTTGGGGTTGCTCGTGTGTGGGGGGGTCTTTTGTGTATAACTAGTTCCCCACCTTCTGGAAGTTCTGTGGCTTGTAGCTTCCTCTATCTGTTCACTCTCTTTGACTGCCTTTTTTCCTTTTGCTACTGTCATCTGATCGCTGCTGACTTACGCCGTCCATTCTCCTGACTTTTTTCAAGAAACCTCACTTTCAAATAGATTTCCTTCAGCCAAAGTCGGACCTTCGCCTGGGCCTAACTATTTCTTAGTTAGGCGCATAACGGCAGCATCATACATCTGCGCTCATAATTGACAGGAAACTCTGAGAGATCAAAGAAGACAAGAAGAGATAATCCCGAACAATATGGTAATCCTTAGTTTGGAGTGTGTGTATTGTGTGGTCGTATGGCATTGTGTGTGTCTGTAGTGTGTGTGTGTTCTGTCCTCGTTGCCACGTACGTTTGTGTGTGAGTGTATTTGTACTGTGTATCCTCTAACGCATTTGTGTATGTGTGTTGGTGTATGTGGTCAGCTCCGTGCAACTCATGCTATGGCTTACTGATTGTGACAGATGAGTATGTGTCCATGTTCGGTAAATGTGGTGTGTGTCGTACTGCGTGTTGTGGTGTATGTTGTTATGTGTCCTTCCTAAATACTATTTTTGTTGTTGTGTCTAGCTATCTTAGGATGATGTGTTCTAATTGTAAAGCGCTTTTGGGCTCATTTGTGTGTTAAACGCGCCTTATATAATTGTACTGTTATTATTATTATTATTAGACGCCTGGTTTGCAGTGGGACAGGGAAGCGCCGTGTCAGCCTTCAGGGAGCCCAGGCCTCCGGCCACTACTGCCCTCCACAGATTACTGCAGGGAAGGTGAGTAGAGTAATCGATGATGATGAGACGGACCTGTTACCCTCCCGGTTTGCCGAATATCTCGGGAATTTTGCAAAAATGCTGGGTAAATAATAAATTTCCGGGTGAACGCTGACGAAATTCCGGCAAGTCAGGCAAGTCAACCGCATGCAAGCGCAGAAATCTTCGACAAACGACAGCAGTGATAGGGTGAACCGGCCAAAAGTGAAGCAGAAGTTTTCTCAAAATATTTGAAAGTGCCAGGAATAACAAGTTCGCGTTTGTGAGACGAGCATGCACACTGCAAGTACTGTAACGTGGACTTCAAAATTTCGCATGGCGGCATTAGCGACATTGCGATGTGAATTCTGGTTTTTTTTCTCAAATTCCGGGTTTTCTGTGGCAAATTCCAGTAGGTTGTTCATTATAGGGGTAAACAGGTCTGTGATGATGATGACGATGATTATGATGAGTCCAGGGCCGTCGGCCACCTTCTGCCCCTCCACAGATTCTGCTGGGGACGATGATGATGATGGTGATGATGGCGATGATGGTGATGATGGTGGTGATGATGATGGAGGTGGTGGTGATGATGGTGATGTGGTGAGGATGATGGTGGTGGTGATGATGAAGATGATGATTAGGTGATGATAATGATGACGAAAAATAGAAAGTATAATTTATTTAGGACAATACTGGGCAGATAAACTGGCAAATTTAGTTTAGCTGACGGCGATAACAAACTTTCCCTAAATTCAAGCCGTAGAAGTGTCATCTTTCAAACTGAATTTCAGAAAACAAAAACAAATAACACTGGTTGATGGAGCATACAACATTGTTTGTTAAAACAGTTTATATTTAAATACAAAAAGCTATAAGATAAGATGTTACTTTTTTATTTTTTAAGTTTGAGACCCATGTCCCTGAATTTTTAAATGTAAGCAACAATAATTAAAAAAATGATAAGAAACTGTTATTACAAAATCAGAAATTTGTATAAAAAAAAATTGGTGGTGCATCTTAAATATGGTAGTAAACATGTATGATAAGGCGCACCCATTTATAAGGCGCACACCCCCCCCCCCCGTTTCAGATTTGTTACTCTATTTTCTTTACATATACTGGTCTCCAAAAGTTAAGGGACGGCTTCTGTTTTCAGTAGTTTGATATCTATTTATTGTACACTAAGACCACAATGAAGAAAATGGCAAAACTTAGGCTACTCAATAACTTTCCTCCCTGTTGCACGTGCCTGAACCAGTTTTGCAGACATTGCAGTACAGCAACAGCGTTTTCAGGTACGCTTAGAATGTGGCAAATTCACGAGAATTTCATGAAAGTTTTGTCTCTTTTCGCTGAAGAATCAGGGCTGTTGCAGGTTTCTTGCCTATTGCACGTGCATGGCATGACTGTAGTGAACACTGCTGAGCAAAATTTAGACACGAATGTGTATTTAAGGGCGGCAAAAAGAGCTCTCAATAAGCATGCCTCGAAGACAGAGTAGAGAAGGATCGTTTCTTCGCCTTAAATTTTGGAGACCAGGTATAATTTGATCAGTCATTATAAGGCGCAGGGGTCCTTGTTAGTCCTGTGGGAAAAGTTCGCCTTATTAGCGTAAGTGTAACGATGATTAAATTCTCTCCAAACTCATATACCCAAGTTTACCCTGTCCGTAGTGATACCGGGGGTCTTTTGTATTCAAATGTTCCCCGACCTTCGGAAGTTCTGTGCTTGTAACTTCATCAAATTCTGTCATTCTCGTGACTGGTGTCTGGCTTTTCCTTTTGCTTAACTTTATCTGCTTACCTTTTCTATTCCGACTGGTCATTCTGCCTTTTTCTATACGATTCTTTACAAATGATTTTCTCAGCCGAAGTCGGCACATGCTGGGCTAACTATTTCTTAAGACCCACTCAAAAAAGACCCCTAATAATAGTTTAGGCCCATAACGGCGATGCACATGACGCATCTACGCTGGTATGACAGGAAACTGGTCTGATGCGAATGAAGAAGAATAGATTACTCTCGCGCAATTTGAAGACATCTTTGTGGGAATTTTTGTTGTTTCTCAACAATTAAAGGTTGATTGCTTTTTGAATCGCATTGTGTGTAATGATTCTCGGTAATTCAGCCTTTGTTTATGTTCGGTTTTGACTTTGAGAAGGAGGTGCCTAGTCTGAACTGAACGTTCATACTGGGTTCAAGTTCAAGCGCAGAAGTGCGAGTCAGTCAGAAGTTGCGCTATCTTCTGTGTTCGCATCTATTTTGGCCCTATGATTTTATCTGATCTCTTGAGTATAAATGGGCGCTGGGGCCAGTGGTTGGACATGCCTTTGTAGGCGCCTAAGGGGGACTGGGCTCCCCGCCCCCGCTCCATGTCTCCTCCCCCAGGTTTTTTTTCTATCAAATAGTTTCCCACCTTCTTGAAGTTCTGACTCTGCCTTTGCCTTTGCTTGTCTATCATCTACTATCTTTCTGACTTATTGGCCCGTTCTCCTGCCTTTTTCATAAAAATCTTCCAAATAATTTTTCTCCCCTTTGTGCTCCTCCGAAATCCTGAATGTGGTCGGCTGTACGCAGGTAGGAGCACCAGTGAAACACACTGGACAATACGTACGCTTACCCATTATGCCTGGAATAGTCAGACGAAAAAATGGTCGCATACACCCGATAGGTCGGGGCACTGTCACGAGTTTGGAGTTAAAAAAAAAAAAACGTAGCACCTAATGGGCCTGACCAGTATGGGTCAAACGATACACAACTCTCCATGTAGTCTTACCAGCTAATACTATGAGGGCTTTATACTGAAAATTCTCTAGCCTTGTACTCGTGCACCGAGATCGAACGCTACCATTACTCTGAGATTACGCCCATTGCTGTAGTCAGGAACTAGTATCATAGAGCCACAGAAACTTCTCTGCCCCTGTCCTCGTGCACTGATATGCAACGCCACCTTGCTTTCAGATTATCGTCCTTGTCCTGTGGCAGGAACTAGTAGTATATAGCCATAGCAAGAATTCTCTGCCCCTGACTATTCACCTAGGTGGTATGGTCGAAGTCGTCCCGAAAATCATCGCCTTTCGTGTCGCCAAAGGCGTAGTATAAACCCCTTTCATGTAACTGATGCAAGGTTTGTGAATGTTTTCAGAGTGGGGCGCTAGCGGCGGCTGGCGAAGGACAGAACGACACAACGTCAAACTGCTTGTCATACAGATGCACGCCGTGCTGGCCCCTATTGTCTCCACCAGCAGGTCAGTTTCCGGCTCTTGTCAGACCCCTTCGTCTCCAACCACAGGTCAGTTTGTCTAAAGGGCTGGCTCTGTCAGACCCCTTTGTCTCCAACCAGCAGGTCAGTTTGTCTAAAGGGCTGGCTCTGTCAGACCCCCTTGTCTTCAACCAGCAGGTCATTGTCTAACGGGCTGGCTCTGTCAAGACCCCTCGTCTCCAACCGGCAGGTCAGATTTCTAAAGGGCTGGCTCTGGTCAGACCCCTTCGTCTCCCAACCAGCAGTCAGTTGTCTAAGGGCTGGCTCTGTCAGACCCTTCGTCCTCCAACCAGCAGGTGCAGTTGTTCTAAAGGGCTGGCTCTGTCAGACCCCTTTTGTCTCCTAACCAGCATGTCCGTTGTCTAAAGGGTCTGCTCCATCTTCTTCCCCTTGATCTCCTATCATTTCTGCTTTTATTTCGTTTGATATTGTCTTTTTCTTCAACCAACCCCCCTGAATTGCAGCAGAATCTTCGACGTGCTGAGGCTGGCTGCCTACTGGGAAGAAGAAGTTTACTGTATTTTAAATTTTTATGGACTACAAAGCGCACTCTGATTATAAGGCGCACGCCCAAAATTTACACAATATTCAGATTTTTGTTGTTATAGTTCCTTACGATATATTAGTCACATTATAAGGGCGCCGGGTCTCAGTCTGGAAAAAAAGTATCGCCTATAGTCCGTAAGAACGGTATGCAGGCTTTTCTTGTGCATCGGCACAAATGACTTATTTTTGTGTATCTTTTCTTTTTTTATATCTTTTCCTACGCTGATGTTCGATTGACCTTTTCCACTCCACAGATGAAGAAGGTCCGGTTCGCCTGGCAGCGCGCGGTCAACACGCCGCTCAAACGCCATTTCCCCGGTCAGCAGCAGCACCCTTCGGGACAAGTTGCAGAGCGGCTGCGCTCTCCTGCTGCAGGGGGACGCGCGTGGAGGTTTTGGCAGACAGGTGTCAGCCACTCAGGTGCCTCAGGGACTGGACTTCTGCAAGAATCTGGTGGCTCGAAGATGATCGCGGTGAGTGATGACCATGATGATGATGATGAAGATGTGTGATGAATTGTGGTGATTATGCCTGAGTACGATGGTGATGATGATGACGGTGGATGGTGATGGTGATGATGATGGTGATGATGGTGTGATGATTGCTGATTACGATGATGATGGCGATGATATGATTATGTGATGATGATGATGGTAGATGATGATAGTAGTGTGGAGTTGGGGCACACAGTGTGACTGCCCACCTTATGGGGTGGACCTCTGCAAAAATCAGTGGCCGAGATGAATACTGTGAGTGGGAGGGTGTGGGGAGTCGGGGGGAGTTTGGGTTGGTGAGTGTATGGTGTATACATACATGTGAGGTGAGTTGGTGTGATCTGGTTGGTCTTCTTCTTCCTTCTGCGTTCCCAAGGCATATCCTAAATGCCATATTGGGTGAGGTACATATGTGTCTGGTTTCAGTTTTCAACTGGTCTCCTTGTTTGCATTCGCCCGACACATTCCGGTTTTTGAGAGCCAAAACATAAAATTACTTATTTGGAAGATTTAAGAAAAATATGCAGAGAATGGCCAATAAAGCAGAAGAAATAGTAGATATAGTAAGAAAAGGAAAGACAGTCAACAAGTGATAAATTAGAGAAGTTGCCAGCACAGACTTCAGACGTACTATTTGTACTGAATGACCCCCCCCCCCCCCCCCCCCCCCCCCCCCAGGTTCCCAGTGGGAGGACTAGTCATTCTAAAAGAGAATAACATCATGGGTGCTACTCTTTTCATTTTTACCTGATTTCAGTATTTTTTATTTACCAGAAACTGAACTTCAGTTTTTGTAATTCATAACAACATTTTTTTGACCACAAGCGATTTGGCTGTTTTGAAACTTAGTCTAGTTCGGGAGTCTTGCAGTTACAAAGGCGAATGTAATAATTTTACAAGGCTTTGAGACTCAACTGTCTCTGTCTATCATTTAACTGTCTTCTGTCTCGTTTTATCTCTCTCTTAAAGTTTGCCCCCCTGAACCGCGGCTGCTGGGGCATGGGTCCCTGGACCCCTTGCCTTTCATTTTTCTTTTCATTTGGAGTAGCACCATGTAGCATATAGTGCATAGTGATGACAATGAAAAGGATGATAATCTGATCCTTGCTCAAGGTTTGGAAGGACTTGGTTAACCTCCATACTTTTTGGGATCATAATGCCCGTCCTCAAGTTTTACACAAAGCTCAGAATCTTATTAGATTTTCTTAGCTATATTACTGTTGAGTCATATTATAGGGTCTCAGCCTGAGAGCAATGTATCGCCTTATAGTCCTGAAGAAATACACGGTAAGCAGCACAGATGTCAGCAGAGCGGTTCTTCATTTTTTCCTTCTTTCTTTCTTTGTTGTATATTTTTTCACAGAATTTTCTTTTGGGGGTTTCACGTAAAGCTGACGAGCAGGTGTCGTCCATCACGAGTCGGCGTTTGCCTCGCGGCGGGTGGCCTGTGGGATTGTGGGCGAGTTTCCCGCGTGGGTCAGATGATTCTGGCACACCATGGTTCATGCCTCTGTGTCCCATAACGTAACTGCCCTTCCTAACCCGCCCTAGACTTGCCAACCCGTCCTCTGAGGAATATCACCTGAGTGAGTGTGTTTGGTGGCTCTGTGACTGTTTATGTGTATATGGGGGGTGCGGTGTCAGTTGACGATTGTGGGAACCCTGCAGGCCCTGTGTCCCATACCGCGTACTGCCTTCTACACCCCCCCGCTGAGAACTGGTCCCAACCAGTCCTCTGAGGAATATCACAGGTGAGTGACTGTGTCTGTTTATTGGGGGGGGGGGGTGGGGCGGCTCACTTTGATGATTGTTGGGACGCCCTGCAGGCCCCTGTGTCCTTTAACGTACTGCCCTTCTACCCCGCTAGACTGCCCAACCAGTCCCTCTGAGGAATTGTCACAGGTGAGTGTCGTGTGTGACTGTGTCTGTGTATATGGGGGGGGGGGGGTTTGGTCATTGATGATTGGGGACAACCTGCAGGCCCGCTGTGTCCTCTACGTATGCCCTTCACCGCCCCCCTAGACTGCCCACCATTTTCCTCTGAGGAGCATCACGGTGAGTGTCTGTGTGTGTCAAAGGTCAAATGTTCTATTTGATGTGGTTGGTATTTCACATACTGATTCAAATTGTCAGCTGTCTTGTCCCTACCCATGGCAGCAGCCAATACCATATAAGCTATAGATGTTTTTGAACAACCATGTATAAGCGATGATATTGTTGAGCTCAGCTCGTGAAAGCTTGACTAACTCTCCTAGCAAGGATCCAGTCCCCTATCAAGGTCAGGGTTTGATATTGTTGTTTGCTCCAATGTCATGTGTTGCTGTGCTTTGTGGTCTGAATAAATTACGTTTGTGTTGTTGAGTACCCTGTCCAAAAGACTCCTTGGATCATCCACCCAAACAGTCGAAGCGCTTTGAACCTATGGTGCAAATGATCAGCTAGAGATGAGAACAGTACGTGTATGACACAGTTTTAGATTACCCCGCCCACGTGTGCGCTTACTTCCCGACTTTGGGGGATTTTGAGACTTGATTTATGCTAGAGCTTGTCACGGCTAAAGACAATCCCGCGCATACTATGCATAAGCACAACATTTTGATGTATCCTTGGTGTAATCCCACCCGCATAGCTATGCATAGCGCTAACAACATTTGATGTAGCCTTGTGTAATCCCCGCATAGCTATGGCATGCATAACAACATTTTGATGTAGCCTGGTGTAATCCCTTCATAGCTATGCAGAGCATAACACTTTTGATGTAAGCCTTGGTGTAATCCACCATAGCTATGCATAGCATACAACATTTTGATGCTAGCCTTGTGTAATCCTGCATACTATGCATAGCGAACAACCTTTGATGTAGCTTGGTGTAATCCCCCATAGCTATGCATAGCATCCCCAACATTTTGATGTAGGCCTTGTGTAATCCCCTGCATAGCTATGGACATAGCAATAACAACATTTTGATGAGCCTGGTTGTAATCCCTGCATAGCTATGCATAGCATAACAAGACATTTTTGATGTAGTCCTTGCTGTTCTAGCCTACATCAAAGGTCCAATTTAGCCTTAGCAAGTGCGTAAATGTCTTTTAATTTTTGCTGTGATCCGTTTGTGTCAGAACGCTGGCTACAAGTCGCGGCAACGCGTGAGCAGCAGGACAATTCTGCGGCGCAATGTCCGCGTTGTGCGACTGTACCTGCAGTATGGTGACCCCCCTCCCCAGTGCACCCAGTCAACCACCCCCCCCCCCACGGGCTGTGGCTGCCTGGGTGTGGCATGGCGCGGTCCAATGAACCTCGCAGCCCATCCAGACATCAACCGCTACCAGCTATCTACAGACTGCTGCAGGTGGGGTGGTGTCTGTTTGTCATTTCTGACCATGCCTGGGTGTGGCTACCGCTATCTACGACATGCTGCAGGTGTGTGGGTGTCTATGTGTAGGTTTGTTTGTCATTTCTGAGCATGCCAGGGTGTGGCTACCGCTATCTACGACATGCTGTGGGGGTGTGTTTGTTTGTCATTTCTGAGCATGCCAGGGTGTGGCTACCGCTATCTACGACATGCTGTGGGGGTGTGTTTGTTTGTCATTTCTGAGCATGCCAGGGTGTGGCTACCGCTATCTACGACATGCTGCAGGTGTCTGTGTGTAGGTTTGTTTGTCATTTCTGGAGCATGCCAGGGTGTGGCTGGCGCTATCTACGACATGCTGCAGGTGTCTGTGTGTAGGTTTGTTTGTCATTTCTGGAGCATGCCAGGGTGTGGCTGGCGCTATCTACGACATGCTGCAGGTGTGTGGGTGTCTGTGTGTAGGTTTGTTTGTCATTTCTGGAGCATGCCTGGGTGTGGCTGGCGCTATCTACGACATGCTGCAGGTGTCTGTGTGTAGGTTTTTGTTTGTCATTTCTGGAGCCCATGAGCTGGGGTGTGGCTGGCATGATCCTAAAAAATCGAAAGGTCTTTCGGATGAGATGATAAACAAAAGGTCCCGTGTGCCCATGCACTTAGAACACGTTCTAAACCGCAGTGCACGAAACGAACTTTGAAAGTTTGTCATTTTGGTCAAAATTTACCCCCAGCCCCCTCCCTTTCCTTCTTCACCAGTCACACACAAAAACTCGCATGAAAATAAAATAAAAAGAATGGGTGGCGCGCCTCTGGATGTGACACTCTCTCCAGGATGGCGAGGCACGAAAGAACCGAAATTTCACAGAGAAACAGCCTCTGTGCACTATGAAGTACCTAATACCGTAATACCTAATATAACCGAATACCCCTCTCCCTCGCAGCCCAATCCGGACATCGCACCTCGCACCGGCTATCTTCAGAGCTTGATTCTAGAGTGCGGGGGGATTGTTGGTAGGCAATCCCACCGAAAATCGCTGTTCCCGGGCATCCCGCGATAAGCATCGAGCTCTTAATGCGGGCCGACTACCTCCCCGCACATTTGGCAGAACCGCTGCCCGCTATTTTCTTTCACCGATGCGCCTGCGGGCATACGGCGTTTCGTCGTCTGCAAAACCTTGTGTCTAGGCTACACAAACAGTGAGGTGAATGATTTCCTCTCTTGAAATTTCATCTCGGTTCTATTAACAATTGCTTGTGTCAATCAACAAATCAATCGTGTTCATCTCATTCATCTTGAATACCGGCGAGAACTTGCTAGAGTTTAAGCCGCCATATTGGATTTTCTTCGAAATTGAAGCGTGTAGTCACGCTCCTTGATTTTGACTTTCGCGGAAGCAAAGTGAAAAAAAAAAAGCAGTCTGTGCCACATGATGAGTGTGGAGAAGAGCTTGAAGAAACGGCGACTACATCCAAAAACTCGGAGAAGCAGCCCCGATAACACGCGCCAGTGCAAGGGAACACCGGTTCCAAGACGACTGGCTGAAGAAGTGGCCATGGCTGTCCAGGATGGAGAGTGGGGGAATGCAGTGCAAAGTGTGTTTAAAGCCGTTTTCCCTTGTATCCAGTGGACCTGCCACCAATCCCCCCTTTTTTTTTATTCTTAGGGGGGGACCTGCCCCTCTTTTTTCAATCATATGGGGGGGGAATGCCCCCCCTTTTTTCAAAATCCTAGAATCAGCTCTGTATCTACGACATGCTGCAGGTGTGTGGGTATTTGGTACTTTATAGTCACAGAGGCGTTCTCTGTGAAATTCGGGTTGCTCCCAACCTGGAGAGAGCGTCTCAGTCAGAGGCGCGCCACCCGTTTTTTTTGTGTTTTTTGCATGCGATTTTGTGTAGTTTGATGAGGAAGAAAGGGGGTTGGGTTGGGGGGACATTTGGACAAAATGACAAATTGTGCTACACGTGTGGCTGAGTGCATGGGCACAGGGGACCTCGGTTTATCGTCCTCATCCGAAAGACTCCACATTCAAACAGTAAGGCCTAGTGCAAAGTGAGATGAAAAAATCCCCCTGTACCCAGATTCGAACTCGAATGAGGGAGAAATGTAAGCATATCTGCGTGTGATTCAGTGAATGCAAGCGCCTTGACTCTACCCCCCAAAACTTTTTTTTATGACAAAGTCTCTCAAATAAAGGTTCTTACTTTTACTTATTTTTAGGTGACAGGCAGTTTCCTTCTGAAGGCAGATCGCGTTCAGTTCATGAAGCTGCTTTAATTTTGACAATACATCTACAATTAACCCCTTGACTGCCACCAACGTACCACGTACTGACTTGATGTCATCAGATGAAGAGGAATAACTCTGATATGCTGGCTTTTTTGTCTAACACAGTCAAGAGAGTTATATCCCCAGCACCATTATGCCAGATTGGCTATATCAGTTGTCTTTTTTCATGGCATGATTAATTTTTGCCCAATGATTTTTTCTTTAAATATTCTCTGGCAGTCAAGGGGTTTAAGGGTTCTTTTTGTTTTCTTTGATCATCAGGTGACAGGCAGTTTCCTTCTGAAGGCAGATCGCGTGCAGTTCATGAAGCTGCTTTAATTCTGACAGTACATCTACATTAAGGGTTCTTTTGTTTTCTTTGATCGTCAGGTGACGGGCAGTTTCCTGTTGAAGGCAGACGTGCAGTTCATGAAGCTGCTTTAATTCTGACAGTACATCTACATTAAGGGTTCTTTTGTTTTCTTTGATCGTCAGGTGACGGGCAGTTTCCTGTTGAAGGCAGATCGCGTGCAGTTCATGAAGCTGCTTTAATTCTGACAGTACATCTACATTAAGGGTTCTTTTGTTTTCTTTGATCGTCAGGTGACGGGCAGTTTCCTGTTGAAGGCAGATCGCGTGCAGTTCATGAAGCTGCTTTAATTCTGACAGTACATAGATCTACATTAAGGGTTCTTTTGTTTTCTTTGATCGTCAGGTGACGGGCAGTTTCCTGTTGAAGGCAGATCGCGTGCAGTTCATGAAGCTGCTTTAATTCTGACAGTACATCTACATTAAGGGTTCTTTTGTTTTCTTTGATCGTCAGGTGACGGGCAGTTTCCTGTTGAAGGCAGATCGCGTGCAGTTCATGAAGCTGCTTTAATTCTGACAGTACATAGATCTACATTAAGGGTTCTTTTGTTTTCTTTGATCCTCAGGTGACGGGCAGTTTCCTGTTGAAGGCAGATCGCGTGCAGTTCATGAAGCTGCTTTAATTCTGACAGTACATAGATCTACATTAAGGGTTCTTTTGTTTTCTTTGATCCTCAGGTGACGGGCAGTTTCCTGTTGAAGGCGTACCGTGTGCAGTTCGTCAAGCTGATCTACTTCCTCATCAAGGTGTTCCTGCCCAAGCTGAAGGGTGTTGCCGCGGGCAGCGGGCCCGTCATCCGCCTGGAGACCTTCCTGGAGACCACCATGAGAAACAACGCCCTCATCCCAGAGCCGGAGGGATACCTGGGTCCACGATTCTGGAACTACTGACCATCATCGCTTTCAGGCTGTTCTATAGCAAGACTGTCATCATGTGGAACAGTGAAGTCTTCCGCCCCCCTGAACGTGAGGGCTACCTGGGTGCTCGATTCTGGAACTACTGACCATCATCGCTTTCAGGCTGTTCTATAGCAAGACTGTCATCATGTGGAACAGTGAAGTCTTCCGCCCCCCTGAACGTGAGGGCTACCTGGGTGCTCGATTCTGGAACTACTGACCATCATCGCTTTCAGGCTGTTCTATAGCAAGACTGTCATCATGTGGAACAGTGAAGTCTTCCGCCCCCCTGAACGTGAGGGCTACCTGGGTGCTCGATTCTGGAACTACTGACCATCATCGCTTTTAGGTTGTTCTATCAGGCATGGGAATTGTCAGTCTTTTGGCTGATTTCAGCTTTTTTGATGGTCCTCTTCAGTCTTTTTTTGCAAGTTTCAGCTTTTTTGATGGTCCAAGAGGACAAGAAGCCCAATGAGTAAGACTTAAGTTATTGGTTATAAATGAATGCAAAATGAACTAAATATATCAGTCTTATCTCTAATACTGTTTTTAAGGCTTAGATAACAGAAGAAGCTTCATTTTCTGGGGGCTGTATCCCAACACACACGGTTTTCAGTTGTTGTTTTATTATTCCTTGTTCCTATGCCTGCTTCCAGACCCCAATTTTCAGTCTTTTTTGTCTTCTCTAATTCCCATGCCTGTCTAGCTAGAATGTCATCATGTGGAACAGTGAAGTCTTCCCCCCCCTGAACGTGAGGGCTACCTGGGTGCTCAATTCTGGAACTACTGACCATCATCGCTTTTAGGCTGTTCTATAGCTAGAATGTCATCATGTGGAACAGTGAAGTCTTCCCCCCCTGAACGTGAGGGCTACCTGGGTGCTCGATTCTGGAACTATTGAATTGTGAAAGAGACACTATTGAAACTTGTTTTTCTTGCATTCATGAACAGACATGAACACATAAACATGCACGTGTACTTACATCTGAGCCTGTGACAAAAGGTCGTCCTGGTGACAACCAACAGTTTGGACCTCTAAAAAATAGTCATACAATTGAAATTGAAAGTTTTATCTGTGTCTCCTCTAAAGATGTTAATGAAATAATCTTGTACACCATAAGACAACATATTTTTGTTTAAATTGTGTCTTTGATGAGCAAAAGACTTGGTGTATGTCCGCCAACTGCAAAAAGTACTGTATGTCCACCTACAGTTTTAGTTTTCCTTGTAAAAGTTGATTCTGTGCAGCTAAATAAGTTTTAATGCTTATGATGTTGCAGTTGGGTTATTTCACTGCAGTTTTCATGCTTGAAAATAATTTCATGACATAGAAGGGTGTATTATGAAACAATTTGATGGCGTATGTCCACAGTGACAACCAACAGTAATAATGCAAGATAACCATAATAGGGAAGGATTTCACTGGACATTTTGCAAGGCTATACTTGGTGTTTTAAAAAGACATCACAGTCAACAAAAATTATATTTTCATATGAACAAATTTGTTTTTGCACAAAAATGATTTTCTGTATGTCTAGCAGTATGTCAACAGTTTTTGTTCAAATAATTGAAGGAATTCATGTGGATGTCTTTGCAAAAATGATACCAAAATGCATTGATCACTAATTTATCACATTTGTACACCAAAATGAAGCAAAAAATACCCATTGTGTCTGCTAGATCTTGCATTCTGTGCAATCACTGTTGGGTGTCACTCTGGACATACCTGTTGGGTGTCACTCTGGACATACCTGTTGGTTGTCACTCTGGACATACCTGTTGGGTGTCACTTTTCACCTTTTGTCACAGGCTCATCTACTCTCCGCATCTACTCCTCTCTCTCTCTCTCTCTCGGTCTGTCTCTCTCTCTTACACACACACACACACACACGCCCACATATGCACACTCTCGCATGTGCACGGGCTACATACACGCAGGTATACACAATCACAAAACTGCACTTAATTTATTTATCTTTTTATTTTTTATATTACTCTATCACATTGTGTGAACAGACTTTAAATAAAATCAGTTAATTCTGCAATATCTCGACCATTTTTTTCAGACTGAGTCTGATAGGTCTTTTTTAAAATAAGAAAATTGTTAATTTCTCAGTGTTTTTTTCTCTGGCAGTGAAGGGGTATACTCTCTATGGTTGTGTAGCTGATGAGTTAACACGACTTCTCAAATCAAAAGAAAAGAACTTGTGTGGTTAATAAGAGACTAAAACTTGCTCTAAAATCTCCCTGCAAAGATTTTAGTTTCAAAGAATGTATGACATTTTTTTTTCTCCAGATGTATTATCTACAAACTAAAGACTTGTTCTTGCGAACAGAAGGCAAAATGTATGTAAAAATGCACACAAAATTCGTCTTTGTCGATCACCCAGTTTCCTGTCAAATGAGTGCAGATGCGTCATGCTGCCGTTATGCGCCTAACTAAGAAATAGATAGGCCCAGCATGTCCGTCTTCGGTTGGAGAAAATCTTTGTAAGAATTTCTTGGGGAAAAAAGGCAGAATGGACCAGAAAGATTGTAGACAACAATAAGCAAAGGGAAAAGGCAGAGTCAAAGAGAGTGACAGATTAGAGGAAGTTACAAGCACAGAACTTCCAGAAGATGGAGTAACTATTTGGAGCAGAAAGATAGTAGATGACAGTAAGCAAAGGGAAAAGGCAGAGTCAAAGAGAGTGACAGATTAGAGGATGTTACAAGCCTTTCAGAAGACGGAGTAACTATTTGGAGCAGAAAGAAAGTATACGACAGTAAGCAAAGGGAAAAGGCAGAGTCAAAGAGAGTGACAGATTAGAGGAAGTTACAAGCACAGAATTTCCAGAAGATGGAGTAACTATTTGGAGCAGAAAGAAAGTAGATGACAGTAAGCAAAGGGAAAAGGCAGAGTCAAAGAGAGTGACAGATTAGAGGAAGTTACAAGCACAGAATTTCCAGAAGATGGAGTAACTATTTGGCGCAGAAAGATAGATGACAGTAAGCAAAGGGAAAAGGCAGAGTCAAAGAGGGTGACAGATTAGAGGAAGTTACAAGCACAGAATTTCCAGAAGATGGAGTAACTATTTGGAGCAGAAAGATAGTAGATGACAGTAAGCAAAGGGAAAAGGCAGAGTCAAAAAGAGTGACAGATTAGAGGATGTTACAAGCCTTTCAGAAGACGGAGTAACTATTTGGAGCAGAAAGAAAGTAGACGACAGTAAGCAAAGGCAGAGTCAAAGAGAGTGACAGATTAGAGGAAGTTACAAGCACAAAATTTCCAGAAGATGGAGTAACTATTTGGAGCAGAAAGATAGTAGATGACAGTAAGCAAAGGGAAAAGGCAGAGTCAAAGAGTGACAGATTAGAGGATGTTACAAGCCTTTCAGAAGACGGAGTAACTATTTGGAGCAGAAAGAAAGTATACGACAGTAAGCAAAGGGAAAAGGCAGAGTCAAAGAGAGTGACAGATTAGAGGAAGTTACAAGCACAGATTTCCAGAAGATGGAGTAACTATTTGGAGCAGAAAGATAGTAGATGACAGTAAGCAAAGGGAAAAGGCAGAGTCAAAGAGAGTGACAGATTAGAGGAAGTTACAAGCACAGAATTTCCAGAAGATGGAGTAACTATTTGGCGCAGAAAGATAGATGACAGTAAGCAAAGGGAAAAGGCAGAGTCAAAGAGGGTGACAGATTAGAGGAAGTTACAAGCACAGAATTTCCAGAAGATGGAGTAACTATTTGGAGCAGAAAGATAGTAGATGACAGTAAGCAAAGGGAAAAGGCAGAGTCAAAGAGTGACAGATTAGAGGATGTTACAAGCCTTTCAGAAGACGGAGTAACTATTTGGAGCAGAAAGAAAGTAGACGACAGTAAGCAAAGGCAGAGTCAAAGAGAGTGACAGATTAGAGGAAGTTACAAGCACAGAACTTCCAGAAGATGGGGTAACTATTTGGACCAAAAAACAAACCAGCGGGGTAGAAAAATTGATCTCAGTTGAAGGTTTTCCTTTAATAGGAAGCTGGGTGGGTGGATAGTGGATGATGAATTCCATGATGTAACAAATGGTGTGTTTTTCATGATGTATATCAACATACTTGAGCAGATCGTGCCAAAGAAAGGAAAACCTACAAACCAAAGTTAACATTTCGTATGGAATCTTGAATGAAAATGATTTGTATGTAATTAGTTTCTAAGCTCTGATGTTTTGTCTTGTACAGTACATGAAGTCAAGTCCAATAAAAGCAAAGTAGATATATCATGCGAGTGAAGTGTGTTTTGATTCAAATGTTGCTCATCAACAACATGCTTTTGCTTCATCATGTTTTGTCCTACTCATGCCCTGGCCTACTTCAATGTTGTTGTTTACTTACCCTGGCTAAAAGACTCCAGGGATCATCCTGACAGCGGAAGCACTTGAACACCCAGTATGGTACAAATGCATCAGCTACTGATGAGAACATTACGTGTGTGACCGTTTTTGATTACCCCGCCACGTGCGCTGCCACACTCCGACTTCGTGGAAATTTGCCTACTTTAACGACCTTCAAATATAAATTCAATGCATCTTCCACTTAAACCTCGATACACAGTCAGTTCCATGAAGGCTAAAAGATCATATAGAGAAAAAAAATCAGTAAACTTTTTGGGTCGTTTTGTCATATGTAAAGCAATCCAATTTTTTCTATATTTTAATACAGGTTATTGTTTCTTTCTCCCCTTTCAGTAATGCAAAACTAGTTGCTTAACTAATAACTCTTCGCCCAAGACATCACACTACACACCCACCAAATGCAAAGACATTCCCTGCCAAGTACCCTGCCATGTGTTTGTTTATTTGTAGATCTTATGTCAGTGATTGTTTCGTTAAGCAACGCATGCACACTCAGGAAACACTTGCTCCCCTCTTGTTGGTTGAGATGCAACGGACAGCCAAGAACGTCAAATATACAAGGTGCTAGAAGAGTTAAGTCTTTGAAATTGAACCCTTGTGTGTGTGGGGGGCTATAGGTGGATGCCTCGTGCCTCCATATGGGGAGCTGGACGACCCTGCCCCCTCCACAAGTCTCTCCCCGTGGGGATACTGGTGTGTGTGTGTGTGTCTTTCGTAAAAATAGTTCCCCACCTTCTGGAAGTTCTGTGCTTGTAACTTCCTCTTTGACTCTGCCTTTTCCCTTTACTTTCTATCATCTACTAGCTTTTCTGAATTATTGGCCCATTCTCCTGCCTTTTGTCTCCAAATAATTGTTCTCCTTTGAGCTCGTCCAAAATCGGAATGTGTCGGCTGTACGCAGCGGGAGACCGGTGAAAACTGAAAAACGGACACATACGTACCTTATCCATTATGGCCATATGACTTGGGAAGGCAGAAGAAGAACCCTTGTGTGTGAGCCTCTCTGTCATGTTCGACTATGGCTTCCACTGATCCAGATAACAGAGAAGGAGGCTGCTATTCTAGAAGGCTGGGCTGAAATAAGTTTGTTAGCGGAGATGCCTTGCCATGGGTACATCTCACTCTCTCAATAGAATTTTAGGACAGCTGGCGTTGGGAAAGGTTCCTTTCTTCTTCTTCTGCGTTCCCAGGCCATAATGGGTAAGGAAAAAGTATCTGAAGTATATGTCCGGTTTTCAGTTTTCACCACCGGTCTCCACACTGCGTTCAGCCGACACATTCGGATTTCGGAGAAACTCAAAATTTTGACAATTTGTTTGTTGAAAGGCAGGAGAATGGGCCAATAACTGAATATGTCAAAAAAATGGTAGACGACAGAAAAGCAAAGTGGAAAAGGCAGAGTCAAAGAGAGTAACAGATTAGAGGAAGTAACAAGCACATGACTTCTAGAAGGTGGGGAAACTATTTGTACAAAAGACGCCCCGGTATCTCCATGGGGAGAGACTCGTGGAGGGGGCGGGGTCATCCAGCTCCCAAGTAAATGTCTATTTTGTCTTTTTTGTGGCAACAGCCTTGATCAAGTCCTTGGTTCGTAGACAACACATTCAAATGGATAAATATGTTTTGGTGGAGGTTTGCACTGAGTCAATGCTTTCTAGTGTATCAGATATATCGGAATATAAAAGCACCAGTAAAAAACAAAAACAACGAAAACAAACCAAAACCCAAAACAACCAACCAAACTACAAAGAAAAAACAAATGCTGAGATGTTATCTCTCACCAAAGCTTAAAAACGATATTTTCTTTTCTAAGTTTTTATTTTCCATCTTCGAAAACATCACTGCATTGTTACCAACAATGTACAAAAACGACACTCACAACGTGGCTCTTCGTCACACTTGAATACTCCACACCACAGAATTAAACAAAATCTACCCCATTTCCACCCCTTCATTTCTCTTTTTCTCCATACTTCATGCAGTACTTCAGACGACAAGCAACCAAGCAAGGCTAAATCTATCCATTTTGTTCTTATTACCTCCTTTTTTCCATACTTCCTGCAGTATTTTAGACTACTGATGACACTGTAGGGCTCCCAATCGCCCTGCAAAGCAAGGGATCCCAGGGACTCCTTCACTTACAGTATAGAGGGTCCTAGAGGCGGGATAGAGGGTCCCAGTGGCGAATGCTAAAAAAATGTTTCTTCTAGTACTTCCCTGGGACCCCCTGCACATTCTTTTAGAGGGTCCTTTAGAAGTTTAGTACAGTGGAACCTCCCTCAAGACCTTTAAAAATCATCCAAAATGAGGTCTTATAAGGGAGGGGTCTTATAAGGGAGGTGATTTTAATACTTACAAAGGACAATGTCTCAGGGAAGTAGGCCTTACGTGGGAGGGAGTCTTATAATGGGAGGTCTTATAAGGGAGGTTCTACTGTACTTCATAGACTCACACATGGGTGTCCCTGGGAGCCCTGTGACAGTCAGGTGATCAAGGCCAAATCTGATCAATTTTCCCTTTATTTCTCCCTTTTTGATACTTCTTCAAACACTGCTAACTACTGATGATAGTCTTGCGATCAATCTGGCAGGTCTTTCGATCAAGAACAGCAAAATCTATCCTTTAATTATTCTTTACGTCCTCTCGGCCGAAGCCATATGGGAGCAATCTATCCAATCCCCCCCCCCCCCCCCTTTTATTTTTCCTTCTTCCTGTATTTTTCCTGCGGTACTTCAGACTACTGACGACAGTCGGGCGGTTGAAGAAGATAAAATCTATCCATTTCCATATTATTTATCCTTAGAATCTATCCAATTTGTTTCATTTCTCCTTAGAATCTACCCCATTTTTATTTCTCCTTCTTCCCGTACTTCCTGCGGTACTTCAGACTACTGACGACAGTCGGGCGGCCGGGGAAGGCGGAGACGCCGCCAAACATGGTGTCCGTCTCCGGGTCGAAGCGCAGCGGCTCCAGCTGGATATGCAAATTAGGGGGCAGGTCGAGGGAGGCGAGATCCTCGTAGCGCGAAGTGTCGTGCACGGGGGTGGAGAAAAAGGCCACCATGTCGCTGACCGTCCCAACGTCCAGCAACTGACTGTTGGGCACGAAGTGGTCGAACTCGCGCATCGCTTTCTCCAACACCTTGGGGAAAGTAATAATAATTGTGATAGCTTGTACTAGAAACAGTAATAGTAATAGTAGAGCATTTACATGCACCACATTTCAGAAAGGCAAAGGTACACATACAACAGGCATCAGAATTGTCTGAGGCTTTGCACACATCAGAGGCTTGGAAATTGCCACACACACATACAGATACAGTAAAAAAAACAACCCAACAACCCCCCCCCCCTAAACTTCTAGATCGATTACCTTGAATTTGGTTCTGTTGATGAGTTTCACAGTGCGCCAGTCATCTACCACCCCCCCCCCCCCCACCCCCCCAGATACAGTTAAAAACACCCTAAACTTCTGAAGCGATTACCATGAACTTGGTTCTGTTGTCTAGCTTTAGTCTGCCAGACTACATTCCGAAACACACACTCACACAGAAACAGTAAAAAAAATCACACACCTAAACTTCTGAAGCGATTACCATGAACTTGGTTCTGTTGTCTAGCTTTAGTCTGCCAGTCTACATTCACACACATACACTCGCACAGAAACAGTAAAAAAACAAAAAAACACCTAAACTTCTGAAGCGATTACCATGAACTTGGTTCTGTTGTCCAGTTTCACCATGTGCAAGTCATCAATGCCCCCACCCCCCTCCCCACTCACACAGATTTATTATATATACAGTAAAAAAGGCCTAAACTTGTGAAGCGATTACCTTGAACTTGGTTCTGTTGTTGTCGAGTTTCACCATGCACAAGGCATCAATATTCCCACATGCACTCACACAGATACATACAGTAAAAAAGGCCTAAACTTGTGAAGCGATTACCTTGAACTTGGTTCTGTTGTTGTCGAGTTTCACCATGCACAAGGCATCAATATTCCCACATGCACTCACACAGATACATACAGTAAAAAAGGCCTAAACTTGTGAAGCGATTACCTTGAACTTGGTTCTGTTGTTGTCGAGTTTCACCATGCACAAGGCATCAATATTCCCACATGCACTCACACAGATACATACAGTAAAAAAGGCCTAAACTTGTGAAGCGATTACCTTGAACTTGGTTCTGTTGTTGTCGAGTTTCACCATGCACAAGGCATCAATATTCCCACATGCACTCACACAGATACATACAGTAAAAAAGGCCTAAACTTGTGAAGCGATTACCTTGAACTTGGTTCTGTTGTTGTCGAGTTTCACCATGCACAAGGCGTCGATATTCCCACATGCACTCACACAGATACATACAGTAAAAAACACCCTAAACTTCTAAAGCGATTACCGTATTTTTCGGACTATAAGGTGATACTTTTTTCCCAGACTGAGACCCCTGCGCCTTATAATATGACTACTAAAATAGTAAGAAAATATAATAACAAAATCTGAATTTTGTGTAAAATTTAGGGGGTGCGCCTTATAGTCCGAAAAATACGGTACCTTGAACTTGGTTGTTGCTGTCAAGTTTTACCATGCGCAAGTCGTCAATATTCCCACATGCACTCACACAGATACATACAGTAAAAAACACCCTAAACTTGTGAAGCGATTACCTTGAACTTGGTTCTGTTGCTGTCAAGTTTCACCATGCACAAGTTGTCGATATTCCCACATACACTCACACAGACACATACAGTAAAAAACACCCTAAACTTGTGAAGCGATTACCTTGAACTTGGTTCTGTTGTTGTCGAGTTTCACCATGTGCAAGTTGTCTATATTACCACATGCATCCACACACATACAGTACAACATTTAAAAAAAAACGCCCTAAACTTGTGAAGCGATTACCTTGAACTTGGTTCTGTTGTTGTCGAGTTTCACCATGCACAAGGCATCAATATTCCCACATGCACTCACACAGATACGTACAGTAAACATACACTCACACAGATACATACAGTAAAAAAAAACCGGCCTAAACATCTGAAGCGATTACCTTGAACTTGGTTCTGTTGCTGTCGAGTTTCACCATGCACAAGTTGTCGATATTCCCACATGCACTCACACATTCACATAGAGTAAAAAACGGCCTAAACTTGTGAAGCGATTACCTTGAACTTGGTTCTGTTGTCGACTGCGCCAGTTGTCAACGTTCCTACATACACTCACACAGATACATACAGTAAAAAACCGGCCTAAACTTGTGAAGCGATTACCTTGAACTTGCTTCTGTTGTCGAGTTTCACTGTGCGCCAATCGTCGACGTTCCCGCACACCTCAGTGACCACCCTCTGCAGCCGATCCTCTACGTCCATGGGTGGTTTGTACCCCCTCACTGTCTGCATACCTCTGAGAGAGGAAAAAACCCACAGCACAGTCAGTTTATTGTACAGTGGAACCTCCCTCATAAGACCTCCCATTATTAGACTCCCTCCCATATAAGACCTACTTCTCTGAGACATTGCCCTTCTTTGTAAGTATTAAAATGGCCTCCTTTATAAGAGCCCTCCCTTATAAGACCTCATTTTGGATGATTTTTGAGGTTCCACTGTATTAGAGATTCCCCGGGGGGATACCAGTGTGTGTGTGGTGTGTGTGTGTGTGTGTGTGTGTGTGTGTGTGTGTGTGTGTGTGTGTGTGTGTGTGTGTGTGTGTGTGTGTGTGTGTGTGTGTGTGTCTTTCGTAAAAAAGTTTCTGCATCTTCTGGAAGTTCTGTGCTTGAAACTTCCCCTAACCTGCCACTCTCTGTGATTGCCTTTTCCCTTTGCTTTCTATCATTTACTATCTTTCTGACTTATTAGCCCATTCTCCTGCCTTTTTAAAATAAAAAAAATCTTCCAAATAATTGTTCTCCTTTGAGCTCCTCCGAAATTGGAATGTGTCGGCTGTACGCAGCGGGGAGACCGGTGAAAACTGAAAACCGGACACCTACGTACCTCACCCATTATGGCCATATGGCCTGGGAACGCAGAAGAAGAAGAAATATTAGAGAGAGAAACATCCTCCAACCTCCAATATTAGAGAGAGAAACATCCTCCAACCTGGTACAGATACATACGGAAATGTTTAATTCTACAGATAGTGGGTTGATCCTGGAGGTAGTGCAATACCAGGAAAGACCCAAAGTATTTACTGTATTGCTTAGGCTATGACTAGTATAAGGTGCAGCTTATTATAAAGCGCACCCTCCAAATTTGAAACAAAATTCAGATTTTGTTATATTTTCTTACTATATTACTATACTATTATTATTATCAGTCATATTATAAGGCGGAGGGGTCTTACTCTGGGGAAAAGTATCGCTTAATAGCACACAAAAAAAGGTAATTATTTTCTTGCTTTAACATATGTGATGCTGCATGAGAAAACCCTCCTAAAGTCGCACAGGAAATATTTGAGCAAAAGCGGAAAAATAATCAACCCCAAAAATATCAGGTTTCTGGTATTTAAGCCTACTTTTATGCGTTTTACCACCATGCACGATGCAGCCAAAAGTGGAATGACTCATTTGTTTATTTAGTCATATTTGAAGCTACAGTATAATGATAACAACAGAAACAGAGCCAACACTCCTTTCTTCTACAGTGTTTGTCGGATTTCTGCAAGTGAAGTATCTTCGATGTCACAGTCGATATCACTGTAAAATAAACAAGCGCGAAATCGCAATAGTTTGTGGCACGCGGTCTATTTTTACCACTCCAATCATGAGTCACCTCCCCTGGCTTTTCAATAATTTTAATCTGTAAACCAGAATGTTATCTCTGCACCCTTTCGTAACTTTTTATATCTTTTGGAAAACATTTAAAACTATGTATCCTACTTATACTCATCGAAAGAAGCACTGCATACTCGTCGTGTCTGTTGTAGTGTCTGTATTACGTATGTTTATTATTTTGTACGCTTTTAAAATACATCATTTTAAAGAGCGGACTCAATTAATTTGAAGTGTAGCCTCGATTTGAAGTGCGACAATTTTGTCAAAATGTGCGACAATTTTGGACAGACAGACCGACCGACAAAGTGAGTTATAGGTTTGTGGCTTGAGCCACAAACAAAAATAGGAACTCATTTAATTCTGTTTTCTGTGGCGGGGTAATCACACACGTAATGCTCTCATCCCTAGCTGGTGCATTTGTACCATAGTGCTTAAGTGCTTCAGCTGTTGGGATGATCCCTGGAGTCTTTTAGCCAGGGTACAACAACAACAACATGACATCCATGGATCAACTTACTCGCGTTTTCTGAGGGTGGTGGCCAGGGCAGAGATGCTGGAGGAGGAGGAGGAGGCAGCCAGGAGCTGGGTGTCCTCAGGGGGACTGTCCACACTCTGCTGCTTCTCCTCCTTGTCCTTCCCCCGCCGGAAAAACGCTGTCCTCGTCCATGTCTGCAGGCAATACAGGTGTCATAAAAATAAGTAGCTCCCATGAAATAAGTACCTTTCGCATGCGAACTATAACCGTCCTAACCCTAACCCTAACCACGGAAAGAACCAACAAATAGAGCAGGAGGGTGTAAATCTACATCTTTGCCGAGAAATCGATGTACAAAGCCATGCCACTTAGTTTCGTCAAATTCACAATGGCGGACAAGCAAACAATTTGAATGAGGAATGGGTGCTTATTTCATGAGGTACAATATTCTCTTCACACAGGCATGTATTTATTCATGTATACTATAAGCCGCTACTTTTCCCCTCAACTTTGGCCCATGTGGCTTATAGACTGACACGGCTTATCTGTGGATTTTTTGTTCAATCCTACATTTATCAGTACAGTGGAACCTCCCTTATAAGACCTTCAAAAATCATCCAAAATGAGGTCTTATAAGGGAGGGGTCTTAAAGAGAGGTCATTTTAATATACAAAGAAGGGCAATGTCTCAGAGAAGTACATGTAGGTCTTATATGGGAGGGAGTCTTATAATGGGAGGTCTTATAAGGGATGTTCCACTGTATCATTAAATCCAGTTTCTGGCCACATTCTTCAGCCTATTTTGAGCTTCTTTACACGAAAAACTGGTTTTGGTAATCAATAGATTCGAATCTCATGTTTAAAGTGTCCAAGGGCATTAAAATAAATACTCATGTTCTGATAAGAAAATTTCTATGTTTGTGTTGGTTGGTGCACATACAAGTTTCTCTGCGGCTCATAAACTGATGCGGCTTACATGTGAATAAATACCTAAAATACCTGAATAAATACCCCTGTATAAGCTCTTAGCTTGTTGTACTCGAAGTTCATAAATGTATTGCTGCTTTGTTATGATTTTCTATTCGTGAATAAATTCTTGTTTAAACCAATAAATACCTACTAATTTGTCAGATCCTCGCATGCTGTCATCATCATTGATTCGTCCATTATTAAAGCTATGTTGGTAGCTTTTACTTCAGTGTACACTTTCAATTTTTTCACACATAGTTTAACTAAATTCTTTCCCTTTTTACATTTCTTGATGATTGCATCTTCTGTTTTATTTGTGATGTCTTGTACTACATATTATGCATGTTTTAGCATTGTTTATCAAGCTGATGAGTTATAATTCCTTAGGGAGGAAGACAGCTGGGCTATATTCACATTTATGCCTGTCAACCCGGTCAAGAACGATAATCTGTTGACTGAAAAAGCAATCGCTATGTTCTTTTCTGTTACAAATTATCGTTCTTGACGCCAGCAGACAGGCATAAATGTGAACATAGCTGACAGCTGTTTGAATTCTTCTTCTTCTTCGTTCCTGGGCCATAAAACTAAATGGGTTCGTATGTGTCTGTTTTCCAATTTACACTGGTCTCCTCGCTGCATTCAGCCGACACATTCCGATTTCGGAGGAGCTCAAAGGAGAAAACTATATGGAAGAATTTTTTGGGGAAAAAGGGCAGGAGAATGGGCCCAAAGGAGCCAGAATGGTCAGCTCATTGACCGTGGGCCCTCAAGAGAAGAAGAAGAAGAAGAAGAAGAAGTCACATCGTCTGCACTGCCAGTGCCACTACTACTGTAGGAACGACGGAATTAGGTCAAGCCGCAGCAATTTTTCTCGTTGAAAATCCGAACCGTGATTTTGGCCATGTGCCAAACGGTCACTTCCTTTGCTTGTTTTTATTGGTGGTTATTCTTGGCGCTGACCATCCGAGTTTCTTTCTTTCGGGAAGCAGACACCTACTCGGTCATTCGGGAACGATCTTTTTTTACGCGAAGACGGCCGATCGCGAGAGACAAGCGATCCAATATTTGGGTCCAATTCATTCGTTTATCATTTCTGAACGGTAATTACATAATTCTTTAAAACAAATGCGCAGTTACATTTAATTATTTTTCTACAAGTACACCAAATTTGGTGCATCTACAATAAATCGCAATGCTGCTCAAGGTCTCCACAAGTCGGGAGGTGTTACGTCGAAGCCTGTCCGACATGTTTTCTGTCATGCTCACGTTGATGTTGTGATCTTGTGAGTCGCACAAAAAGCTTAGGCCTAATCTGTCTAATGTTTGGGGTTGATGTTGCCCCTTTGAATAAGCTTTATTTTGGTACCAATGCTTTGTTTATTGGGGAAAAAAAAGAAAAGTTATGGCTGTTTTATTCATCCAAACATTAATACGGTAAGGGCCGTTAACCTTGATCAAAATTTTCTTATATAGCTCATGTAAAAAAAAGCTATCATTTTAAAACGTCGTAACTTTCTCAATTTTTGACCGATTTTGATCATTTGGGTATCATTTTAAAGGTCTTGTCGGGCTCTTTCCATTGACATAAATTTCGTTAGGATTTGACAAAAAGTAAATTTCTTTTTTAATTTTTATAACCACCCTATACTACTGCACTAGTGCAGTGCAGCCTGAGCCACGGCAAGTATATTTGGGACAAAAAAAGGTGGTCATCGTTCAAAATATTTACCAAATTAAGTAAGCACTTTCATGATTTTATTCGTTCGTAAACTTACCTGATAAATAGACGCTGGCCTGAGCGCGAGGGTTTTTCTAGTACACGCACAAGCAGCACATCCTCTAGCCAAGGAGGCAGCCATCTTGGTTCAGTTAAAAATTGGAATGGAAATTTACCAGCCTCAACATTATGACTTGTGTATGCCTACTTTCGTTTTTAATAGTAGGTAGGTAGGGACCAAACAAGCCGTGAAGCTTTTTAGACAGTCCCATCTTTTACATATTTTCTGGTAATTTTTTTCTTTCGGTCAAGGTAAAAATGCGGCCTCCATTTTGCTAATAAAGCATTTATTTAGCATAGCATAGCATAAATGGCACTATAGGCTATTTTGTTTAGCCTTTTGCCCCCTAAATATGTTTTTTGATTTTTATTTGGTTTGGCTTCATTCACTGATGACTACTAAGGCATCTGTGTTTTATTCCTTTAAATCTGTATATTAACTGAATACATTTTGTTTTGGAAAAACTTGTCTATGATATTTTTGAATGAATTTAATGACTTTGCATTAACTGCTTCATCGGGAAGGTTATTCCATGCATTTATTACTCTGTTAGTAAAAAAGTTTTGTGCTAGTCTGGTGTTAGTATCTTTTTTGTACAGCTTAAAGTTATGGCCACGGGTTCTATCACCCTCACAAAGAGTTAGTAGGCTGTTAGTAGTGGAATAATCGTATAAATGGTGACATATTTTATAAACTTCAATCATATCACCCCTGAGCCTTCTATACTCTAGGCTAGGTATCCGCAGATAAATAAGTCTTTCCTCATAGGTCATATCATTTGTACCAACAATCTTTTTTGTAAACCTCCTCTGAACTCCCTCAAGCATATCAATGTATTTATCATAGCTTCGAAAATAACTTCTAAGAATATCGTATGTCATAATTTAGTAGAAGGTGCACATTTTATGTTATAAGTCATAAGTTTCTTTATTGTCCATTGGCATTGTACAACGCACGTGGAAACTTGTCTTCCACCGTAGCTCCTTCTTCATCCGGACTGCCATGGAGAGGAACCAACTAAGTGAGGCCACTGTCAGGTCAGGTCAGGTATTAGGACGACCAGGCCTTGCAGCCTCTCAATGCGTCCTTCCTTTTGGTTAGTGTTTGGCAATTGCTGTGGCGGTTTTTAGCATCCATATTGATGCACTAATCATGGACGTACTTTAACATGGCAATTTTTGGATCACTGTCTAGGAGGTTTTTGAATTTGTTAGTATCTGAGGTCAGTTTAGTATGTGCATGGAGGTTGTTCCAATATTGGGTGACTCTGTTAGAAAAAAAAGTTTTTTCTAATGTTAGTTCTGCTGTACCTGGTTAGGATTTTAAGTTCGCTATTACGGGTTCTTATTTCGTTAGACAAGTGAAACAAGCCTTTATTAGTATTGTCCGTGCCTTGAAAAATCTTGTAAACATTTATCAAATCTCCCCTTATAGTCTTCTGTATTTTAAAGATGGCAAATCTAATTTACGTAGCCTGTCCTCATATTCCAATTTTTAAAAATGGATTTTATCAGTTTGGTTGCTCTCCTCTGTACCTTCTCAATTGCACTGGACTGTCGTTTGAGAAAGGGATTCCAAATTATGTTTCCATAATCAAGATGAGGCCGTATTAAACATTTGTAAAGATTTATGAACACCTCTTTATTTAAGTTTTAAAAACTCCTAATCAAGCCCAGCATCTTACTGGCTTTATTTATCGCTGTTGTGATGTGCTTATCAAATTTGAGTTTTGAATCAAATATAACCCCTAGATCCTTCTCCTCTGTACAAGTATCTAAAACATGCTTAGATGAGCCGTGAGTAATTTCATATCCTTTATTTGGATTATTGTACCCCGCGTGCATAACCTTGCATTTTCCTGCGTTAAAATATAAATTCCACTTCTCTGACCATTCTATGAGTCTGTTAATATCGTTTTGCAGTACATCTGAATTTTGGGAACGATTATACACTTTAGTATCATCTGCAAATATCTTGCATGCACTTTGTATGTCTTCTGGGAGATCATTGATAAAAACTGTAAAAAGTGCTGGGCCCAGGATGCTACCCTGGGGAATACCACTTAAAACATCAGTGCTAGAAGACTATTTTGTTCCCACCCGCACTCTTTGAGATCTTCCCTTCAGAAAGTTTTTAACCCACGTTAATATGTTTCCTGTTATCCCGTAAGCTTCCAGTTTAAGAAGTAGCCTTTCGTGCGGCACAGAATCAAAGGCCTTTCTAAAATCTAAGTAAATGATATCAAATGCCTCTTTGTCCTCTAAGAGTTGGGTAAAATCGTCCATCACATCTAACAACTGGGTCATACAAGAACGCCCTGTCCTGAACCCATGTTGACATTCTGTGAACAGATTAAAATCTACCATATGTTTAACAACAGCGTCCCGTACAAACTGTTCTAACATCTTACATAATATGCACGTCAGGCTCACTGGTCACTGCAGGCTATGTCAGCACATTTTCATCAGCGTCTTTCATTGCATTACCTCTTTTGTATGAGCCGTAACTAAATGTTGTAATTTACTCCACGTTGTAACTCCGCACGTAGTTAATTACGATGCATTGTAAGAACCTCCGTTGCATGAGAACCTACTTTCAATCTACTAGATAGTAACATACAATTTTTTGGAACGAAATATTCTGATTAGTTTCGTACATAACGCATGCGCAGCAGAGGGTTTCACTACACTGATGTCCACCACAATACACTGATGGCCACCTCACTACACTTATGTCCTCCACATTACACTGATGTCCACCACACTACACTGGTGTTCAACACAAAAAAACTGAAGTCCACTCATGAAAAACTGAAGTCCATCCTTGCAAAACAGAAGTCCATCCATGAAAAACCACATCACACTGATGTCCACCTCACTACACCGATGTCCACCTCTCTACACTGTTGTCCATTTCAATACACTGACGTCCACATCACTAAACTGATGTCCACCTCACTACACTGATGTCCACCTCACTACACTGATGTCCACCTCACTACACTGATGTCCACCACACTACACTGATGTCCACCTCACTACACTGATGTCCACTTCACTAGCACTGATGTCCACTTCACTACACTGATGTCCACTTCACTACACTGATGTCCACTTCACTACACTGATGTCCACCTCACTACACTGATGTCCACCAAACTACACTGATGTCCACATAACTACACTGATGTCCACTTCACTACACTGATGTCCACCTCACTACACTGACGTCCACTTCACTACACTGATGTCCACTTCACTACACTGATGTCCACCTCACTACACTGATGTCCACCACACTACACTGATGTCCACCTCACTACACTGATGTCTACTTCACTACACTGATGTCCACTTCACTTCACTGATGTCCACTTCACTACATTGATGTCCACTTCACTACACTGATGTCCACTTCACTACACTGATGTCCACCTCACTACACTGATGTCCACTTCACTACACTGATGTCCACTTCACTACACTGATGTCCACCAAACTACACTGATGTCCACCTCACTACACCGATGTCCACGAAACTACACTGATGTCCACTTCACTACTTTGATTTTGATTTCCACTTCACTACACTGATGTCCACCTTCACTACACTGATGTCCACCTTCACTACACTGATGTCCACTTCACTACACATATGTCCACTTCACTACACTGATGTCCACCACACTAAACTGGTGTCCATCACAAAAAACTGAAGTCCATCCTATGAAAAACTGAACTCCATCCATGAAAACTGATGTCCATCCACACTACTACTGATGTCCACCTCACTACACTGATGTCCACCACACTACACTGATGTCCACCACATAACCTTTTCACTACACCTCACTACACTGATGTCCACCTCAATACACTGATGTTCACCAAACTACACTCACGTCCATTTCACTACACTGATGTCCAACACATCACACTGTTTTCCACCTCTCACTACACTGATGTCCACTTCAATACACTGATGTCCACTGATGTCACTACAATGATGTCCACTTCACACTACACTGATGTCCACACCAAACTACACTGCTGTCCACTTCACTACACTGATGTCCACACTTCACTACACTGATGTCCACACAAACTACACTGATGTCCACTTCACTACACTACACTGATGTCCACTTCACTACACTGATGACCACTTCACTACACTGATGTCCATTTCACTACACTGATGTCCACTTCACTACACTGATGTCCACCAAACTACACTGATGTCCACCGGGGTGTTCACTACACTGATGTCCACTTCACTACACTGATGTCCACTTCACTACACTGATGTTCGAACACATCACACTGTTTTCCACCTCTCTACACATTGTTGTCCATTTCAATACACTGATGTCCACTTCACTACACTGATGTCCACCTCACTACACTGATGTCCACTTCACTACACTGATGTCCACTTCACTACACTGATGTCCACCTCACTACACACTGATGTCCATTTCACTACACTGATGTCCACTTCACTACAATGATGTCCACCTCACTACACTGATGTCCACTTCACTACACTGATGTCCACTTCAATACACTACACTGATGTCCGTCCACCTCACTACACTGATGTTC
>CM065700.1:46645634-46687874 GCA_017654935.2 Phymorhynchus buccinoides | reverse complement strand
CATTTTAGTGAAGTGGACATCATGTAGTGAAGTGGACATCAGTGTAGTTTGGTGGACATCAGTGTAGTGAAGTGAACATCAGTGTAGTTTGGTGGACATCAGTGTAGTGTGGTGGACTTCAGTGTAGTGAGGTGGACATCGGTGTTGTGAAGTGTACATCAGTGTAGTGTGGTGGACATCAGTGTAGGGAGGTGGACATCAGTGTAGTAAAGTGGACATCAGTGTAGTCAGGTGGACGTCAGTGTAGTGAGGTGGACATCAGTGTAGTGTGAGGTGGATATCAGTGTAGTGATGTGGTCATCAGTGTAGTGAAGTGGACTTCAATGTTGTGAGGTGGATATCGGTGTATTGAGGTGGACATCAGTGTAGTGTGGTTTACATCAGTGTAGTGAAGTGGACATCATTGTAGTGAAGTGGACTCAGTGTAGTGAAGTGGACACCAGTGTAGTTTGGTGGACATCAGTGTAGTATGGTGAATATCAGTGTAATGTGGTAAACATCAGTGTAGTGAGGTGGACATCAGTGTAGTGAGGTGGACATCAGTTTAGTGATGTGGACGTCAGTGTATTGAAATGGACAACAGTGTAGAGAGGTGGACATCGGTGTAGTGAGGTGGACATCAGTGTGATGTGGTTTTTCATGGATAATGACTTCAGTATTTGCCAAGGATGGACTTCAGTTTTTCATGAGTGGACTTCAGTTTTGTTGTGTTGAACACCAGTGTAGTGTGGTGGACATCAGTGTAGTGTTGTGGACATAAGTGTAGTGTGGTGGACATCAGTGTATTGTGGTGGACATCAGTGTAGTGAAACCCTCTGCTGCGCATGCGTTATGTACGAAACTAATCAGAATATTTCGTTCCAAAAAATTGTATGTTACTATCTAGTAGATTGAAAGTAGGTTCTCATGCATCGGAGGTTCTTACAATGCATCGTAATTAACTACGTGCGGAGTTACAACGCGGAGTAAATTACAACATTTAGTTACGGCTCATACAAAAGACGTAATGCAATGAAAGACGCTGTGTAAGATGTTAGAACAGTTTGTACGGGACGCTGTTGTTAAACATATGGTAGATTTTAATCTGTTCACAGAATGTCAACATGGGTTCAGGACAGGGCGTTCTTGTATGACCCAGCTCTGTTAGATGTGATGGACGATTTTACCCAACTCTTAGAGGACAAAGAGGCATTTGAAATCATTTACTTAGATTTTAGAAAGGCCTTTGATTCTGTGCCGCACGAAAGGCTACTTCTTAAACTGGAAGCTTACGGGATAACAGGAAACATATTAACGTGGGTTAAAATCTTTCTGAAGGGAAGATCTCAAAGAGTGCGGGTGGGAACAAAACAGTCTTCTAGTACTAATGTTTTAAGTGATATTCCCCAGGGTAGCATCCTGGGTCCCAGTACTTTTTACAGTTTTTATAAATGATCTCCCAGAAGACATACAAAGTGCATGCAAGATATTTGCAGATGATACTAAAGTGTATAATCGTTCCCAAAATTCAGATGTACTGCAAAACGATATTAACAGACTCATAGAATGGTCAGAGAAGTGGAATTTATATTTTAACGCAGGAAAATGCAAGGTTATGCACGCGGGGTACAATCAATCCAAATAAAGGCATATGAAATTACTCATGGCTCATCTAAGCATGTTTTAGATACTTGTACAGAGGAGAAGGACCTAGGGGTTATATTTGATTCAAAACTCAAATTTGATAAGCACATCACAACAGCGATAAATAAAGCCAGTAAGATGCTGGGCTTGATTAGGAGTTTTTAAAACTTAAATAAAGAGGTATTCATAAATCTTTACAAATGTTTAATACGGCCTCATCTTGATTACGGAAACATAATTTGGAATCCCTTTCTCAAACGACAGTCCAGTGCAATTGAGAAGGTACAGAGGAGAGCAACCAAACTGATAAAATCCATAAAAAAATTTGGAATATGACTGAGGACAGGCTACGTAAATTAGATTTGCCATCTTTAAAATACAGAAGACTAAGGGACGATTTGATAAATGTTTACAAGATTTTTCAAGGCACGAACAATACTAATAAAGGCTTGTTTCACTTGTCTAACGAAATAAGAACCCGTAATAGCGAACTTAAAATCCTAACCAGGTACAGCAGAACTAACATTAGAAAAAACTTTTTTTCTAACAGAGTCACCCAATATTGGAACAACCTCCCTGCACATACTAAACTGGCCTCAGATACTAACAAAATCAAAAACCTCCTTGACAGTGATCCAAAAATTGCCCTGTTAAAAGTACATCCATGATTAGTGCATCAATATGGATGCTAAAAACCGCCACAGCAATTGCCAAACAACTAACCAAAAGGAAGGACGCATTGAGAGGCTGGTCCCGTCCAAATACCTGACCTGACCTGACAGTGGCCTCACTTAGTTGTTAGTTGTTCCACTCCACGGCAGTCCGGTTTAATGAAGAAGGAGCTACGGTGGAAGACAAGTTTCCACGTGCGTTGTACAATGCCAATGGACAATAAAGAAACTTATGACTTATAACATAAAATGTGCACCTTCTACTAAATTATGACATACGATATTCTTAGAAGTTATTTTCGAAGCTATGATAAATAAATGCTTTATTAGCAAAATGGAGGCCGCATTTTTACCTTGACCGAAAGAAAAAAATTACCAGAAAATATGTAAAAGATGGGACTGTCTTTTAAAAAGCTTCACGGCTTGTTTGGTCCCTACCTACCTATACTATTAAAAACGAAAGTAGGCATACACAAGTCATAATGTTGAGGCTGGTAAATTTCCATTCCAATTTTTAACTGAACCAAGATGGCTGCCTCCTTGGCTAGAGGATGTGCTGCTTGTGCGTGTACTAGAAAAACCCTCGCGCTCAGGCCAGCCTCTATTTATCAGGTAAGTTTACGAACGAATAAAATAATGAAAGTGCTTACTTACTTAATTTGCTAAATATTTTGAACGATGACCACCTTTTTGTGTCCCAAATATACTTGCCGTGGCTCAGGCTGCAGTGCACTACTCCCACTACTACGGCACTAGTCTAGTGCAGTAGTAGTGGCAGTGCAGACGATGTGACTACTTCTTCTTCTTCTTCTTCTTCTCTTGAGGGGCAATGAGCTGACCATTCTGGCTCCTTTGGGCCCATTCTCCTGCCCTTTTTCCCCAAAAAATCTTCCATATAGTTTTCTCCTTTGAGCTCCTCCGAAATCGGAATGTGTCGGCTGAATGCAGCGAGGAGACCAGTGAAAACTTTGGGAAAACGGACACATACGTACCCATTTAGTTTTATGGCCCAGGAACAACGAAGAAGAAGAAGAATTCAAACAGCTGTCGGCTATATTCACATTTATGCCCGTCTGCTGGCGTCAAGAACGATAATTTGTAACAGAAAAGAACATAGCGATTGCTTTTTCAGTCAACAGATTATCGTTCTTGACCGGTTTGACAGGCATAAATGTGAATATAGCCCAGCTGTCTTCCTCCCTAAGGAATTATAACTCATCAGCTTGATAAACAATGCTAAAACATGCATAATATGTAGTACAAGACATCACAAATAAAACAGAAGATGCAATCATCAAGAAATGTAAAAAGGGAAAGAATTTAGTTAAACTATGTGTGAAAAAATTGAAAGTGTACACTCAAGTAAAAGCTACAAACATAGCTTTAATAATGGACGAATCAATGATGATGACAGCATGCGAGGATCTGACAAATTAGTAGGTATTTATTGGTTTAAACAAGAATTTATTCACGAATAGAAAATCATAACAAAGCAGCAATACATTTATGAACTTCAAGTACAACAAGCTAAGAGCTTATACAGGGGTATTTATTCAGGTATTTTAGGTATTTATTCACATGTAAGCTGCATCAGTTTATGAGCCGCAGAGAAAATTGTATGTGCACCAACCAACACAAACATAGAAATTTTCTTATCAGAACATGAGTATTTATTTTAATGCCCTTGGACACTTTAAACATGAGATTCGAATCTGTTGATTACCAAGACCAGTTTTTGAGTGTAAAGAAGCTCAAAATAGGCTGAAGAATGTGGCCAGAACCGGATTTAATGATACAGTGGAACATCCCTTATAAGACCTCCCATTATAAGACTCCCTCCCATATAAGACATACATGTACTTCTCTGAGACATTGCCCTTCTTTATATATTAAAATGACCTCTCTTTAATACCCCTCCCTTATAAGACCTCATTTTGGATGATTTTTGAAGGTCTTATAAGGGAGGTTCCACTGTACTGATAAATGTAGGATTGAACAAAAAATCCACAGATAAGCCGCGTCAGTCTATAAGCCACATGGGCCAAAGTTGAGGGGAAAAGTAGCGGCTTATAGTATACATGAATAAATACATGCCTGTGTGAAGAGAATATTGTACCTCATGAAATAAGTACCCATTCCTCATTCAAATTGTTTGCTTGTCCGCCATTGTGAATTTGACGAAACTAAGTGGCATGGCTTCGTGCATCGATTTCTCGGCAAAGATGTAGATTTACACCCTCCTGCTCTATTTCTTGGTTCTTTCCGTGGTTAGGGATAGGGTTAGGACGGTTATAGTTCGCATGCGAAAGGTACTTATTTCATGGGAGCTACTTATTTCTCATGACACCTGTATTGCCTGCAGACATGGACGAGGACAGCGTTTTTCCGGCGGGGGAAGGACAAGGAGGAGAAGCAGCAGAGTGTGGACAGTCCCCCTGAGGACACCCAGCTCCTGGCTGCCTCCTCCTCCTCCTCCAGCATCTCTGCCCTGGCCACCACCCTGAGAAAACGCGAGTAAGTTGATCCATGGATGTCATGTTGTTGTTGTTGTACCCTAGCTAAAAGACTCCAGGGATCATCCCAACAGCTGAAGCACTTAAACACTATGGTACAAATGCACCAGCTAGGGATGAGAGCATTACGTGTGTGATTACCCCGCCACAGAAAACAGAATTAAATGAGTTTCCTATTTTTGTTTGTGGCTCAAGCCACAAACCTATAACTCACTTTGTCAGTCGGTCTGTCTGTCGGTCCAAAATTGTCGCACATTTTGACAAAATTGTCGCACTTCAAATCGAGGCTACACTTCAAATTAATTGAGTCCGCTCTTTAAAATGATGTATTTTAAAAGCGTACAAAATAATAAACATACGTAATACAGACACTACAACAGACACGACGAGTATGCGGTGCTTCTTTCAATGAGTATAAGTAGGATACATAGTTTTAAATGTTTTCCAAAAGATATAAAAAGTTACGAAATGGTGCAGAGATAACATTCTGGTTTACAGATTAAAATTATTGAAAAGCCAGGGGAGGTGACTCATGATTGGAGTGGTAAAAATAGACCGCGTGCCACAAACTATTGCTATTTCGCACTTGTTTATTTTACAGTGATATCGACTGTGACATCGAAGATACTTCACTTGCAGAAATCCGACAAACACTGTAGAAGAAAGGAGTGTTGGCTCTGTTTCTGTTATCATTATAGCTTCAAATATGACTAAATAAACAAATGAGTCATTCCACTTTGGGCTGCATCGTGCATGGTGGTAAAACGCATAAAAGTAGGCTTAAATACCGGAAACCTGATATTTTTGGGGTTGATTATTTTTCCGCTTTTGCTCAAATATTTCCTGTGCGACTTTAGGAGGGTTTTCTCATGCAGCATCACATATGTTAAAGAAAGAAAATAATTACTTTTTTTTTGTGTGCTATTAAGCGATGCTTTTCCCCAGAGTAAGACCCCTCCGCCTTATAATATGACTGATAATAATAGTAATATAGTGTACACCCTTGTAAAAAGTGTACTAGTTATGCTTATGCGGTTGTGTGTGTGTGTATGCAACACGTAAGCGTTTGTACCAGTGTTTGTATGTAGGTGTGGTTGTTTCCTTGTCTGTCTCGAGTGTATAGACACAGGTATCCCCAGGGTGTGTGAAAGTCTCCCCTAAGTAGATTTACAAGTTCGGTTTGAGTGGACAATAGGCGCCAGTCTGTCTGTCCACAGAGGGGGGAGGGATGCCAAAATCTTTTTCTTAAGCTTTAATCACCTTGGCCTTTGTGATTGTGAAGTGCCCACACCCTACCCTAGCCTTCGAAGTAGGTTAAATGAGAACCTCAGAGACTTAGCCATACTTGTCTGGGAGGGTTTGCTAGGAACTTTGTTTCAGTTCATTCCCCCAGCTGCCCAGGGCTATCTGTACAGCTGAGGCGTTGTCGTTGTCCACAGGGATGTCATAACCTACTAAAGAGGTGAAATGTTCAAACCAATGAAATTAAACTGTTTGTTAAAGTGACCAATCAGAAACGAACCACTGGTCAGATATCCAATGAGATTAGGTATTAGGATCCGAGGGCTAAATGTGGGTAGAAGCTTGCTATATATTTCGTGAAAGCGTTCTAGGCTTTCTCTTGTATGGCCAGCAGCAGAAGTCTTAACTTGCTCTGAAGACTCTGAAGTCTGTAGCTGGTGTTCAGTCCTTTGCCTGGGATCTGTGTGTGAGTATTGACATTTTAGAACTTTGATTTTTCTAGTTCGTGATTGATTTTGTGAGATAAAGATTGCCATGTTTGTAATAACTAATATGCATTTCCGACATTCCTAAGGGAACAGTCTTCGTGGGATTTCGCGTTATTTTTGGTTGTAGAATTCAATTGAGATCTTCTTTCTGTTAAAGCGTTGTATTGAAAGAAAACCAAATTGAATTGAAATGGGATTACTAGTTTTGATCCAAACATGTTTCCATAGACGGCATCGTTCTCTCTCTCTCTCTCTCTCTCTCTCTCTCTCTCTCTCTCTCTCTCTCTCTCTCTCTCTCTCTCTCTCTCTCTCTCTATTATTGTTGAGAGAGTCAAATCTCTCATAATGTGTGTCAATGAAGGTTAGTATTATTCTCTTTTTATGGATGATTTAACCTTCCACGATTGTGTAGCTTTGTTAGTTGAGATGATCATGATTGTTTGACGATGTATATACTTTTGTTGTTTTGTTAGGTTAGAGAGCCTCATTGTAAGATGATCTAGGCAGATTTGTTACCTAGGTAATTTGATGGAGTTTATTGGGTTTGAAAGGGCGAGACGGTTTAATTGAATAGTAGAATTAACCACGAGTTCTTGGCCACTTGATAAGCTTAGAGTCGGGTCAGGCGAGCTGTAGTGGGCAGTTGCCTGAGGGAGTGGACAAAAGTAGGCCTCCTTGGCGGCTTTTTGTATTGGCCCCTTTTGTACTGCTAAGGGAGGCGAGGTCCATTTGTTGAGTAGGGCCTTTGTTGAAAGGGATGGTCATGGTCTAAATGAAGGAGTTCATTGAGACTAGGTCTAATGGGTTGAAGGTAAACGGAAACATGTGCTTTCTTGTTGTTTAATGTTAGAAAGTCATACTGTTAGTTTATCTGTATGTGTATTGGTAATTGTCGTGTATTGAATGCTATTGACGATGTTATTTGGGATTATCGTGATTGATTGAATCAAAGGATGGTTAATAAGACACGAGGATAGATGTAAAACTTGTTGAAGTTAATCTGAATTTCAGAAAGTGATAATTTCGGATTGGATAGCTTAGGTTTAACTGATGGCGTTAAACGTGTGTGATTGTTCTGGATAGGTTTTTCTCTGTAACTAACCTATGCAAATCCAAAACAAGGGACTAGGCTTGCTATAAGTAATCCTCGAGAGTGTCCAGGGGTTATCTCCTTTTGATAATAATTAATTCGTTGTTGATCACTGAGAAGATATCCCTATTATGTTCATCGTTGGTTTTCATGTTATTGTTTTAAGGATGTTGATCGTAACATTCTTTTATTATTCTAGTTCATTGTGAGCCTGTTGTTGTATGCTTGTGTTATGTCATTGTTGTTACAGGTCACATTGTTGCTAGAGTCCTTTTCCTTTTACTTAGTTTCCTTTCCTTTTCTTAGCCTTTTATTTTCCTTTTCATTTCCTTTTATATCCTTTCCTTTTATGATATACTTTTATTTCTTTTGTAGTTTAGTAGATTGATTAAAGAGTGAAAATTCCAAATTGTCTCCTTTGGTTTATTGTGTATCCCTCATTGTGAAAGTCTACCGAACTCCTTCACCCTCTTCAATTCTTTCTTCTTAAAATCTCTTTTCTCTTTCTACCTTTTTTAAGGAAATCCTAACCTATCTACCCCGAACCCGACACCCTTTCTGTAACTGTGCTGCCCCACTAGGGTAGGTCTGAAAGGGTGGTTTACAATAGTAAGAAAATATAACAAAATCGGAATTTTGTTTCAAATTTGGAGGGTGCGCTTTATAATAAGCTGCACCTTATACTAGTCATAGCCTAAGCAATACAGTAAATACTTTGGGTCTTTCCTGGTATTGCACTACCTCCAGGATCAACCCACTATCTGTAGAATTAAGCATTTCCCTATGTATCTGTACCAGGTTGGAGGATGTTTCTCTCTCTAATATTTCTTCTTCTTCTGCGTTCCCAGGCCATATGGCCATAATGGGTGAGGTACGTAGGTGTCCGGTTTTCAGTTTCACCGGTCTCCCCGCTGCGTACAGCCGACACATTCCAATTTCGGAGGAGCTCAAAGGAGAACAATTATTTAGAGTATTTTTTTTTTTTTTTAAAGGCAGAAGAATGGGCCAACAAGTCAGAAAGATAGTAAATGATAGAAAGCAAAGGGAAAAGGCAGTCACAGAGAGTGGCAAATTAGGGGAAGTTTCAAGCACAGAACTTCCAGAAGATGCGGAAACTTTTTTTTACGAAAGACACACACACACTGGTATCCCCCCGGGGAATCTCTAATACAGTGGAACCTCAAAAATCATCCTAAACAAGGTCTTATAAGGGAGGGCTCTTATAAAGGAGGCCATTTTAATACTTACAAAGAAGGGCAATGTCTCAGAGAAGTAGGTCTTATATGGGAGGTCTTATAAACTGACTGTGCTGTGGGGGTTTTCCTCTCTCAGAGGTCTGCAGACAGTGAGGGGGTACAAACCACCCATGGACGTAGAGGATCGGCTGCAGAGGGTGGTCACTGAGGTGTGCGGGAACGTCGACGATTGGCGCACAGTGAAACTCGACAACAGAAGCAAGTTCAAGGTAATCGCTTCACAAGTTTAGGGTGTTTTTTACTCTATGTATCTGTGTGAGTGCATGTGGGAATATTGATGCCTTGTGCATGGTGAAACTCGACAACAGAACCAACTTTAAGGAAATCGCTTCAGATGTTTAGTGGTTTTTTTTTACTGTATATATAATAAATCTGTGTGAGTGGGAGGGGGGTGGGGGCATCGATGACTTGCACATGGTGAAACTGGACAACAGAACCAAGTTCATGGTAATCGCTTCAGAAGTTTAGGTGTTGGTGTTTTTTTTTATTGTTTCTGTGCGAGTGTATGTGTGTGAATGTAGACTGGCAGACTAAAGCTAGACAACAGAACCAAGTTCATGGTAATCGCTTCAGAAGTTTAGATGTGTGGGTTTTTTTACTGTGTGAGTGTGTGTTTCGGAATGTAGTCTGGCAGACTAAAGCTAGACAACAGAACCAAGTTCATGGTAACTGCTTCCGAAGTTTAGGTGTTTTTTGGGTTTTTTACTGTTTCTGTGTGAGTGTGTGTGTCAGAATGTAGTCTGGCAGACTAAAGCTAGACAACAGAACCAAGTTCATGGTAATCGCTTCAGAAGTTTAGGGTGTTTTTAACTGTATCTGGGGGGGGGGGGGGGGGGGGGGGGATGTAGATGACTGGCGCACTGTGAAACTCATCAACAGAACCAAATTCAAGGTAATCGATCTAGAAGTTTAGGGGGGGGGGGGGGGGGGGTTACTGTATCTGTATGTGTGTGTGGCAATTTCCAAGCCTCTAATGTGTGCAAAGCCTCAGACAATTGCCTTTCTGAAATGTGGTGCATGTAAATGCTCTACTATTACTATTACTGTTTCTACTACAAGCTATCACAATTATTATTACTTTCCCCAAGGTGTTGGAGAAAGCGATGCGCGAGTTCGACCACTTCGTGCCCAACAGTCAGTTGCTGGACGTTGGGACGGTCAGCGACGTGGTGGCCTTTTTCTCCACCCCCGTGCACGACACTTCGCGCTACGAGGATCTCGCCTCCCTCGACCTGCCCCCTAATTTGCATATCCAGCTGGAGCCGCTGCGCTTCGACCCGGAGACGGACACCATGTTTGGCGGCGTCTCCGCCTTCCCCGGCCGCCCGACTGTCGTCAGTAGTCTGAAGTACCGCAGGAAGTATGGGAAGAAGGAGAAATAAAAATGGGGTAGATTCTAAGGAGAAATAAAGGGGGGAAATGGGTAGATTCTAAGGAGAAATAAAACAAATTGGATAGATTCTAAGGATAAATAATATGGAAATGGATAGATTTTATCTTCTTCAACCGCCCGACTGTCGTCAGTAGTCTGAAGTACCGCAGGAAGTACGGGAAGACGGAGAAATAAAAGGGGGAAAATTGGATAGATTTTGCTGTTCTTCATTGAAAGACTATCATCAGTAGTTAGCAGTGTTTGAAGAAGTATGGAAAAAGGGAGAAATAAAGGGAAAATTTATCAGATTTGGCCTTGATTGCCTGATTGTCACAGGGCTGCCAGGGACCCCCATTTGTGGGTCTATGAAGTACTAAAATTCTAAAGGACCCTCTAAAAGAATGTGCAGGGGATCCCAGGGAAGTACTAGAAAAATTATTTTTAGCATTTGCAATGCCACTGGGAGTGGGACCCTCTATGCTGTAAGCGAAGGAGTCCCTAGGACCCCTTGTTTTGTGGGACGATTGGGAGCCCTGCAGTGTCATCAGTAGTCTAAAATACTGCAGGAAGTATGGAAAAAAGGAGGTAATAAGAACAAAATGGATAGATTTAGCCTTTCTTGGTTGCTTGTCGTCTGAAGTACTGCATGAAGTATGGAGAAAAAGAGAAATGAAGGGGTGGAAATGGGGTAGATTTTGTTTAATTCTGTGGTGTGGAGCATCCAAGTGTGACGCATCCAAGTGTGACGAAGAGCCACGTTGTCAGTGTCGTTTTTGTACATTGTTGGTAACAATGCAGTGATGTTTTCGAAGATGGAAAATAAAAACTTAGAAAAGAAAATATCGTTTTTAAGCTTTGGTGAGAGATAACATCTCAGCATTTGTTTTTTCTTTGTAGTTTGGTTGGTTGTTTTGGGTTTTGGTTTGTTTTCGTTGTTTTTGTTTTTTACTGGTGCTTTTATATTCTGATATATCTGATACACTAGAAAGCATTGACTCAGTGCAAACCTCCACCAAAACATATTTATCCATTTGAATGTGTTGTCTACGAACCAAGGACTTGATCAAGGCTGTTGCCACAAAAAAGACAAAATAGACATTTACTTGGGAGCTGGATGACCTCGCCCCCTCCACGAGTCTCTCCCCATGGAGATACCGGGGCGTCTTTTGTACAAATAGTTTCCCCACCTTCTAGAAGTCATGTGCTTGTTACTTCCTCTAATCTGTTACTCTCTTTGACTCTGCCTTTTCCACTTTGCTTTTCTGTCGTCTACCATTTTTTTGACTTATTCAGTTATTGGCCCATTCTCCTGCCTTTCAACAAACAAATTGTCAAAATTTTGAGTTTCTCCGAAATCCGAATGTGTCGGCTGAACGCAGTGTGGAGACCGGTGGTGAAAACTGAAAACCGGACATATACTTCATATACTTTTTCCTTACCCATTATGGCCTGGGAACGCAGAAGAAGAAAGGAACCTTTCCCAACGCCAGCTGTCCTAAAATTCTATTGAGAGAGTGAGATGTACCCTGGGCAAGGCATCTCCGCTAACAAACTTTTTTCAGCCCAGCCTTCTAGAATAGCAGCCTCCTCCTCTGGTATCTGGATCAGTGGAAGCCATAGTCGAACATGACAGAGAGGCTCACACACAAGGGTTCTTCTTCTGCCTTCCCAAGTCATATGGCCATAATGGATAAGGTACGTATGTGTCCGGTTTTCAGTTTTCACCGGTCTCCGCGCTGCGTACAGCCGACACATTCCGATTTTGGACGAGCTCAAAGGAGAACAATTATTTGAAGAAAAAAGGCAGGAGAATGGGCCAATAATTCAGAAAAGCTAGTAGATGATAGAAAGTAAAGGGAAAAGGCAGAGTCAAAGAGGAAGTTACAAGCACAGAACTTCCAAAGGTGGGGTAACTATTTTTACGAAAGACACACACACACACACAGTATCCCCATGGGGAGAGACTCGTGGAGGGGGCAGGGTCGTCCAGCTCCCCATATGGAGGCACGAGGCATCCACCTATAGCCCCCCCCACACACAAGGGTTCAATTTCAAAGACGTAACTCTTCTAGCGCCTTGTATATTTGACGTTCTTGGCTGTCCGTTGCATCTCGACCAACAAGAGGGGAGCAAGTGTTTCCTGAGTGTGCATGCGTTGCTTAACGAAACAATCACCGACATAAGCTCTACAAATAAACAAAACACATGGCAGGGTACTTGGCAGGGAATGTCTTTGCATTTGGTGGGTGTGTAGTGTGATGTCTTGGGCGAAGAGTTATTAGTTAAGCAACTAGTTTTGCATTACTGAAAGGGGAGAAAGAAACAATAACCTGTATTAAAATATAGAAAAAATTGGATTGCTTTACATATGACAAAACGACCCAAAAAGTTTTTTTCTCTATATGATCTTTTAGCCTTCATGGAACTGACTGTGTATCGAGGTTTAAGTGGAAGATGCATTGAATTTATATTTGAAGGTCGTTAAAGTAGGCAAATTTCCACGAAGTCGGAGTGTGGCAGCGCACGTGGCGGGGTAATCAAAAACGGTCACACACGTAATGTTCTCATCAGTAGCTGATGCATTTGTACCATACTGGGTGTTCAAGTGCTTCCGCTGTCAGGATGATCCCTGGAGTCTTTTAGCCAGGGTAAGTAAACAACAACATTGAAGTAGGCCAGGGCATGAGTAGGACAAAACATGAAGCAAAAGCATGTTGTTGATGAGCAACGTTTGAATCAAAACACACTTCACTCGCATGATATATCTACTTTGCTTTTATTGGACTTGACTTATGTACTGTACAAGACAAAACATCAGAGCTTAGAAACTAATTACATACAAATCATTTTCATTCAAGATTCCATACGAAATGTTAACTTTGGTTTGTAGGTTTTCCTTTCTTTGGCACGATCTGCTCAAGTATGTTGATATACATCATGAAAAACACACCATTTGTTACATCATGGAATTCATCATCCACTATCCACCCACCCAGCTTCCTATTAAAGGAAAACCTTCAACTGAGATCAATTTTTCTACCCCGCTGGTTTGTTTTTTGGTCCAAATAGTTACCCCATCTTCTGTGCTTGTAACTTCCTCTAATCTGTCACACTCTTTGACTCTGCCTTTTCCCTTTGCTTACTGTCGTCTACTTTCTTTCTGCTCCAAATAGTTACTCCGTCTTCTGAAAGGCTTGTAACATCCTCTAATCTGTCACTCTTTGACTCTGCCTTTTCCCTTTGCTTACTGTCATCTACTATCTTTCTGCTCCAAATAGTTACTCCATCTTCTGGAAATTCTGTGCTTGTAACTTCCTCTAATCTGTCACTCTTTGACTCTGCCTTTTCCATTTGCTTACTGTCATCTACTTTCTTTCTGCTCCAAATAGTTACTCCATCTTCTGGAAATTCTGTGCTTGTAACTTCCTCTAATCTGTCACTCTCTTTGACTCTGCCTTTTCCCTTTGCTTACTGTCATCTACTATCTTTCTGCTCCAAATAGTTACTCCATCTTCTGGAAATTCTGTGCTTGTAACTTCCTCTAATCTGTCACTCTCTTTGACTCTGCCTTTTCCCTTTGCTTACTGTCATCTACTATCTTTCTGCTCCAAATAGTTACTCCATCTTCTGGAAATTCTGTGCTTGTAACTTCCTCTAATCTGTCACTCTCTTTGACTCTGCCTTTTCCCTTTGCTTACTGTCGTCTACTTTCTTTCTGCTCCAAATAGTTACTCCATCTTCTGGAAATTCTGTGCTTGTAACTTCCTCTAATCTGTCACTCTCTTTGACTCTGCCTTTTCCCTTTGCTTACTGTCATCTACTATCTTTCTGCTCCAAATAGTTACTCCATCTTCTGGAAATGTTGTGCTTGTAACTTCCTCTAATCTGTCACTCTCTTTCACTCTGCCTTTTCCCTTTGCTTATTGTCGTCTACAATCTTTCTGGTCCATTCTGCCTTTTTTCCCCAAGAAATTCTTACAAAGATTTTCTCCAGCCGAAGACGGACATGCTGGGCCTATCTATTTCTTAATTAGGCGCATGACGGCAGCATAACGCATCTGCACTCATTTGACATGAAACTGGGTGATCGACAAAGAAGAATTTTGTGTGCATTTTTACATACATTTTGCCTTCTGTTCACAAGAACAAGTCTTTAGTTTGTAGATAATACATCTGGAGAGAAAAAAATGTCATACATTCTTTGAAACTAAAATCTTTGCAGGGAGATTTTAGAGCAAGTTTTAGTCTCTTATTAACCACACAAGTTCTTTTCTTTTGATTTGAGAAGTCGTGTTAACTCATCAGCTACACAACCATAGAGAGTATACCCCTTCACTGCCAGAGGAAAAACCACTGAGAAATTACCAATTTTCTTATTTTAAAAGAGACCTATCAGACTCGGTCTGAAAAAAATGGTCGAGATATTGCAGAATTAACTGATTTTATTTAAAGTCTGTTCACACAATGTGATAGAGTAATATAAAAAGATAAATAAATTAAGTGCAGTTTTGTGATTGTGTATACCTGTGTGTATGTAGCCTGTGCACATGCGAGAGTGTGCATATGTGGGCGTGTGTGTGTGTAAGAGAGAGAGACAGACCGAGAGAGAGGAGTAGATGCGGAGAGTAGATGAGCCTGTGACAAAAGGTGAAAAGTGACACCCAACAGGTATGTCCAGAGTGACACCCAACAGGTATGTCCAGAGTGACACCCAACAGGTATGTCCAGAGTGACACCCAACAGCAGGGTTCCCAGGGCTTTCAGCTATCCCCAAGTAAGGACCTTGTAAGGACCTGTAGGCCTAAGGATAATCTGCATCTTTTAGCAAACGATCTTGAAAGGGACACTTTCCCAGCATTGTGAACAATGTCTAAGCAGATACAAAAACTATGACTGACACAGATATACACGTTTTCTCGCAAAACGACACCAGGATAAATTTCAGTCCAATTTCTCTTGACAACTCGCGGTGCATCGTTCGTCTGCTAAGCGGTCAGTTGGGAAGGTGGGGGAGGGGGTTAGGTGAAGTAGGTGCCGAGCGATGTTTCTCAAGTGTAAAATCGCTGCTTCTGCGATCTATTTTGAGTATGGTCTTGCTGCTCAGGGCAGTTTCTTGCAGCCGTCAGGACTTGTAAGGACCTTGAAGTGAATGTAAGCACTTGTAAGGCCTTACTTGGAGATTTCAATTGGTCAAGACTTATAAGGACTGGTAAGGCCCCTACGAACCCTGAACAGGTATGTCCAGAGTGACACCCAACAGTGATTGCACAGAATGCAAGATCTAGCAGACACAATTGGTATTTGTTGCTTCAATTTGGTGTACATATGTGATAAATTAGTGATCAATGCATTTTGGTATCATTTTTGCAAAGACATCCATATGAATTCCTTCAATTATTTGAACAAAAACTGTTGATTGTCACGCTAGACATACAGAAAATCATTTTTGTGCAAAAACAAATTTGTTCATATGAAAATATAATTTTTGTTGACTTTTTAAAACACCAAGTATAGCCTTCTTGCAAAATGTCCAGTGAAATCCTTCCCTATTATGGTCATCTTGCATTATTACTGTTGGTTGTCCCTGTGAACATACGCCATCAAATTGTTTCATAATGCACCCTTCTATGTCATGAAATTATTTTGAAGCATGAAAACTGCAGTGAAATAACCCAACTGCAACATCATAAGCATTAAAACTTATTTAGCTGCACAGAATCAACTTTCACAAGGAAAACTAAAACTGTAGGTGGACATACAGTACTTTTTGCAGTTGGCGGACATACACCAAGTCTTTTGCTCATCAAAGACACAATTTAAAGAAAAATATGTTGTCTTATGGTGTACAAGATTATTTCATTAACATTTTTAGAGGAGACACGGATAAAAATTTCAATTTCAATTGTATGACTGTATTTTAGAGGTCCAAACTGTTGGTTGTCACCAGGACGACCTTTTGTCACAGGCTCAGATGTAAGTACACGTGCATGTTTATGTGTTCATGTCTGTTCATGAATGCAAGAAAAACAAGTTTCAATAGTGTCTCTTTCACAATTCAATAGTTCCAGAATCGAGCACCAAGGTAGCCCTCACGTTCAGGGGGGTGAAGACTTCACTGTTCCACATGATGACAGTCTTGCTATAGAACAGCCTGAAAGTGATGATGGTCAGTAGTTCCAGAATCGAGCACCCAGGTAGCCCTCACGTTCAGGGGGGGGAAGACTTCACTGTTCCACATGATGACAGTCTTGCTATAGAACAGCCTGAAAGTGATGATGGTCAGTAGTTCCAGAATCGAGCACCCAGGTAGCCCTCATGTTCAGGGGGGGGAAGACTTCACTGTTCCACATGATGACAGTCTTGCTATAGAACAGCCTGAAAGTGATGATGGTCAGTAGTTCCAGAATCGTGGACCCAGGTATCCCTCCGGCTCTGGGATGAGGGCGTTGTTTCTCATGGTGGTCTCCAGGAAGGTCTCCAGGCGGATGACGGGCCCGCTGCCCGCGGCAACGCCCTTCAGCTTGGGCAGGAACACCTTGATGAGGAAGTAGATCAGCTTGACGAACTGCACGCGGTACGCCTTCAACAGGAAACTGCCCGTCACCTGAGGATCAAAGAAAACAAAAAGAACCCTTAATGTAGATGTACTGTCAGAATTAAAGCAGCTTCATGAACTGCACGCGATGTGCCTTCAGAAGGAAACTGCCTGTTACCTGACGATCAAAGAAAACAAAAAGAACCCTTAATATAGATGTACTGTCAGAATTAAAGCAGCTTCATGAACTGCACGCGATGTGCCTTCAGAAGGAAACTGCCTGTTACCTGACGATCAAAGAAAACAAAAAGAACCCTTAATGTAGATGTACTGTCAGAATTAAAGCAGCTTCATGAACTGCACGCGATCTGCCTTCAACAGGAAACTGCCCGTCACCTGACGATCAAAGAAAACAAAAAGAACCCTTAATATAGATGTACTGTCAGAATTAAAGCAGCTTCATGAACTGCACGCGATCTGCCTTCAGAAGGAAACTGCCTGTCACCTGATGATCAAAGAAAAAAGAACCCTTAACCCCTTGACTGCCAGAGGAAATTAAAGAAAAAATCATTGGGCAAATTATGCCATAAAAAAAGACAACTGATAGAGCCAATCTGGCAAAATGGTCTGGGGATATAACTCTCTTGACTGTGTTAGACCAAAAGCCAGCAAATCAGAGTTATTCCTCTTCATCTGATGACATCAGCGATGTCATCAAGTCAGTACGTGATACGCTGGTGGCAGTCAAGGGGTTAATGTAGATGTATTGTCAAAATTAAAGCAGCTTCATGAACTGAACGCGATCTGCCTTCAGAAGGAAACTGCCTGTCACCTAAAAATAAGTAAAAGAAAGAACCTTTATTTGAGAGACTTTGTCATAAAAAAAAGTTTTGGGGGGTAGAGTCAAGGCACTTGCATTCACTGAATCACATGCAGATATGCTTACATTCTCCCTCATTCGAGTTCGAACCTGGGTACAGGGGATTTTCCCTCTCACTCTGCACTAGGCCTTACAGTCTGAACGTGGAGTCTTTCGGATGAGACGATAAACCGAGGTCCCGTGTGCTCATGCACTTAGCACATGTTAGCAAAAGTTGTCTTTTGGTCAAAATGTACCCCCACCCCCCTTTCCTTCCTCATCAAACACACAAAAATCGCATGCAAAAAAAAAACAAAAAAAACGGGTGGCGCGCCTCTGGCTGCGACGCGCTCTCCAGGTGGGAGCAACCTGAATTTCAGAGACGCCTCTGTGACTATAAAGTACCAAATACCCACACACCTGCAGCATGTCGTAGATACAGAGCTGATTCTAGGATTTTGAAAAAGGGGGAGCATTCCCCCCCTATGATTGAAAAAAGGGGGGCAGGTCCCCCCCTAAGAATGAAAAAAGGGGGGATTGGTGGCAGGTCCACTGGATACAAGGGAAAACGGCTTTAAACTGCATTCCCCCACTCTCCATCTTGGACAGCCATGGCCACTTCTTCAGCCAGTCGTCTTGGAACCGGCGTTCCCTTGCACTGGCGCTGTTATCGGGCTGCTTCTCCGAGTTTTTGGATGTAGTCGCCATTTCTTCAAGCTCTTCTCCAGACTCATCATGTGGCACAGACTGCTTTTTTTTCACTTTGCCTCCGCGAAAGTCAAAATCAAGGAGCGTGGCTACGCGCTTCATTTTGGAAGAAATCCAATATGGCGGCTTAAACTCTCGCAAGTTCTCGTCAGTATTCGAGATGAATGGAGATGAACGCGATTGATTTGTTGATTTACACTAACAATTGTAAAGAACCAATGAAATTTCAAGAAATCATTCACTCCAGTTTGTGTAGCCTAGACAACAGGTTTTGCAGACGACGAACGCCATGCCCGCAGCGATCGGTGAAAATAGCGGGCAGTTCTGCAAATGTGCGGGAGTCGGCCCGCATTAAGACTCGATTATCGCGGGAAGGAACAGATTTTCGGGGGATTGTACCAATCCCGCACTCTAGAATCAGCTCTGAGATAGCGGTAGCGGTGATGTCCGGATTGGGCTGGAGGTTCATGGTATTATTATTATTAGGTATTAGGTACTTTATAGTCACAGAGGCGTCTCTGTGAAATTCGGGTTGCTCCCACCTGGAGAGCGCATCGCAGCCAGAGGCGCGCCACCCATTTTTTTTTTTTTTTGCATGCGATTTTTGTGTGATTGATGAGGAAGGAAAGGGAGGGGGCTGGGGGTAAATTTTGACCAAATCACAACTTTTTCGCTGCCACTGGGTTTAACGTGTGCTAAGTGCATGGGCACATGGGACCTCGGTTTATCGTCTCATCCGAAAGACTCTTTAGGATCATGCCAGCCACACCCAGGCATGCTCCAGAAATGACAAACAAACCTACACACAGACACCTGCAGCATGTCGTAGATAGCGCCAGCCACACCCTGGCATGCTCCAGAAATGACAAACAAACCTACACACAGACACCCACACACCTGCAGCATGTCGTAGATAGCGGTAGCCACACCCTGGCATGCTCAGAAATGACAAACAAACACCCACACCCCCACAGCATGTCGTAGATAGTGGTAGCCACACCCTGGCATGCTCAGAAATGACAAACAAACACACCCCCACAGCATGTCGTAGATAGCGGTAGCCACACCCTGGCATGCTCAGAAATGACAAACAAACCTACACATAGACACCCACACACCTGCAGCATGTCGTAGATAGCGGTAGCCACACCCTGGCATGGTCAGAAATGACAAACAAACACACCCCCACAGCATGTCGTAGATAGCGGTAGCCACACCCTGGCATGCTCAGAAATGACAAACAAACACCCACACCCCCACAGCATGTCGTAGATAGTGGTAGCCACACCCTGGCATGCTCAGAAATGACAAACAAACACACCCCCACAGCATGTCGTAGATAGCGGTAGCCACACCCTGGCATGCTCAGAAATGACAAACAAACCTACACATAGACACCCACACACCTGCAGCATGTCGTAGATAGCGGTAGCCACACCCTGGCATGGTCAGAAATGACAAACAAACACACCCCCACAGCATGTCGTAGATAGCGGTAGCCACACCCAGGCATGGTCAGAAATGACAAACAGACACCCACACACCTGCAGCATGTCGTAGATAGCGGTAGCCACACCCTGGCATGCTCAGAAATGACAAACAAACACACCCCCACAGCATGTCGTAGATAGCGGTAGCCACACCCAGGCATGGTCAGAAATGACAAACAGACACCCACACACCTGCAGCATGTCGTAGATAGCGGTAGCCACACCCAGGCATGGTCAGAAATGACAAACAGACACCCACACACCTGCAGCATGTCGTAGATAGCGCCAGCCACACCCTGGCATGCTCAGAAATGACAAACAGACACCCACACACCTGCAGCATGTCGTAGATAGTGCCAGCCACACCCTGGCATGCTCAGAAATGACAAACAGACACCCACACACCTGCAGCATGTCGTAGATAGCGGTAGCCACACCCAGGCATGGTCAGAAATGACAAACAGACACCCACACACCTGCAGCATGTCGTAGATAGCGCCAGCCACACCCTGGCATGCTCAGAAATGACAAACAAACACACCCCCACAGCATGTCGTAGATAGCGGTAGCCACACCCTGGCATGCTCAGAAATGACAAACAAACCTACACATAGACACCCACACACCTGCAGCATGTCGTAGATAGCGGTAGCCACACCCAGGCATGGTCAGAAATGACAAACAGACACCCACACACCTGCAGCATGTCGTAGATAGCGGTAGCGGTGATGTCTGGATTGGGCTGGAGGTTCATGGACCGCGCCAGCCACACCCAGGCATGCTCCAGCCCGTGGGGGTGGGGGTGGTTCTGACTGGCTGCCTGGGGAGGGGGGGTCACCATGATGGCGGCGTACAGTCGCACAACGCCGGACATGCGCCGCAGGAACTTGTCCTGCTGCTCCACGCTGTTGTCTGCGACCTTGTAGCCCAGCGTTCTGCACAACGACACAGCAAAAATTAAAACACATTTCTCACCTTGGCTTAAGGCTAAATTGGACCTATTGATGTAGGCTAGAACACCAAGGCTACATCAAAATGTTGTTATGCTATGCATAGCTATGCGGGGATTACACCAAGGCTACATCAAAATGTTGTTATGCTATGCATAGCTATGCGGGGATTACACCAAGGCTACATCAAAATGTTATGCTATGCATAGCTATGCGGGGATTACACCAAGGCTACATCAAAATGTTGTTATGCTATGCATAGCTATGCGGGGATTACACCAAGGCTACATCAAAATGTTGTTATGCTATGCATAGCTATGCGGGGATTACACCAAGGCTACATCAAAATGTTATGCTATGCATAGCTATGCGGGGATTACACCAAGGCTACATCAAAATGTTGTTGTGTTATGCATAGCTATGCGGGGATTGTCTTTAGCCGTGACAAGCTCCTAGCATAACATCAGTCTCCAAAATCCCCCAAAGTCGGAGTAAGGCTGCACACGTGGCGGAGTAATCTAAAACGGTCATACACGTACTGTTCTCATCTCTAGCTGATCCATTTGCACCATAGTGTTCAAAGCGCTTCGACTGTTTGGGATGATCCAAGGAGTCTTTTGGCCAGGGTACGTCAACAACAACAAACTAATTTTATTCAGACACAAAGCACAGCAGCAACACATGACATTGCGAGCGAACAACAATATCAAACCCTGACCTTGATAGGGGGGACTGTTGATCCTTGCTAGGAGAGTTAGTCAAGCTTTCGAGCTTAGCTCAACAATATCATAGCTTATACATGGTGTTCAAAAACATCTAGCTTATATGGTATTGGCTGCCTGCCATGGGTAGGACAAAGACCAGCTGACAATTTTGAATCAGTATGTGAAATACCCATCACACTCAAATAGAACATTTTGACTTTGACACACACAGACATTCACCTGTGATACTCCTCAGAGGACTGGTTGGGTAGAAGGGCAGTACGTAGGGACACAGGGCCTGCAGGTGTCCCACAATCATCAACTGACCCCCCCCCCCCCCCCCCCCCATATACACAGACACAGTCACTCACCTGTGATATTCCTCAGAGGACTGGTTGGGCAGTCTAGGGGGGGTAGAAGGGCAGTACGTAGGGACACAGGGCCTGCAGGTGTCCCCACAATCACTCACCCCCCCCCCCCCCCCCCCCCCCCCCCCCCCCCCCCCCATATACACAGACACAGTCACTCACCTGTGATATTCCTCAGAGGACTGGTTGGGCAGTCTAGGGGGGTAGAAGGGCAGTACGTAGGGACACTGGCCTGCAGGTGTCCCACAATCATCAACTGACCCCCCCCCCCCCCCCCCCCCATATACACAGACACAGTCACTTACCTGTGATATTCCTCAGAGGACTGGTTGGGCAGTCTAGGGGAGTAGAAGGGCAGTACGTAGGGACACAGGGCCTGCAGGTGTCCCACAATCATCAAGTGACACCCCCCCCCCCCCCCCATATACACATACACACACACACAGTCACAGAGACACACAGACACAGTCACTCACCTGTGATATTCCTCAGAGGACTGGTTGGGCAGTCTAGGGGGGTAGAAGGGCAGTACGTAAGGACACAGGGCCTGCAGGTGTCCCACAATCATCAACTGACACCCCCACCCCCCATATACACATACACACACACACAGTCACAGAGACACACACACACACTCACCTGTGATATTCCTCAGAGGACTGGTTGGGCAGTCTAGGGGGGTAGAAGGGCAGTACGTAAGGACACAGGGCCTGCAGGTGAGCCATAATCATCTGACCCACGTCGGGAAACTCCGCCCACAATCCCACAGCCACCGCCGCGATGGCAAACGCCGACTCATGATTGGACGACACCTGCTCGTCAGCTTTACGCTGAAACCCCCAAAAGAAAATTCTTTAAAAAAATATTTCACACAAAGAAAGAAAGAAAGAAAAAATCAAGAACCGCTCTGTCTGACGTCTGTGCTGCTCGCCGTGTTTCTTCAGGACTATAAGGCGATACATTTCTCTCAGGCTGAGACCCCTATAATATGACTACGGCAGTAATATAGTAAGAAAATATAATAAGATATCTGAGCTTTGTGTAAAACATTTGAGGGTGCGCATTATGATCCCAAAAATATGGTAGTTAACCAAGTCCTTCCAACCTTTGAGCAAGGATCACTATTATCATCCTCTTCATTGTCATCACTATCACTCTATGCTACATGGGTGCTACTCCCCAAAATGAAAAAAAAAATGAAAGGCAGGGGTCCAGGGACCCATGACCCCGATTCAGGGGGGCAACTTAACAGAGAGATACAACGAGACAGACAGTTAAAATGAGAGACATAGACAGTTTGAGTCTAATAAGCCTTGTAAAATTATTACATTGCCTTTGTAAACTTCCAAGATAGAACAACTAGACTAAGTTCAAAATGCCCAAAATCGCTTGTGGTCAAATTTTTTTTGGGATGAATTACAAAAAACTGAAGTTCAGTTTCTGGTAAAATAAAAAATACTGAAATCAGTGTAAAAATGAAAGAGTAGCACCCATGATGTTATCATCTTAGACTGACTAGCCTCCCACTGGGGATACCGGGGGGGGGGGATCATTCAGTACAAATAGTACTTCTGGAAGTTCTGTGCTGGCAACTCCTGCCTATTTTTTCTTAATTTTTTAAATCTTCCAAATACAGTAATTTTATGTTTTGAGCTTCTCAAAAACCGGAATGTGTCGGGCTGAATGCAACAAGGAGACCAGTGAAAACTGAAATCCAGACACATATGTACGTCACCCAATATGGCCATTATAACATGGCCTGGGAACGCAGAAGAAGAAGACGACCAACCAGCTCACACCAGCTCACATGCACATGTATGTATACACATACACTCACCAACACAAACTCCCCCCGACTCCCCACACCTTCCCCCCTTTCTCCCCCTCCCTCCCCACTCACAGTTATCATCTTGGCCACTAGATTTTTGCAGAGGTCCATCCCATAAGGTGGGCAGTCACCTGTTTGCCCCAAACCTCCACCACTACTATCATCATCACCGTCATCATCATCATCATCATCACCGTCATCATCATCGTAATCAGCATCATCACCACCATCATCACGGTCATCACTCACCGCGATCATCTTGGCCACCAGATTCTTGCAGAAGTCCAGTCCCTGAGGCACCTGGGTGGCGGACACCTGTCTGCCCAAAACCTCCACGCGGTCCCCCTGCAGCAGGGAGCGCAGCCGCTGCAACTTGTCCCGCAGGTGGCTGCTGCTGACCGGGGAAATGGCGTTGAGCGGCGTGTTGACCGCGCGCTGCAGGTCGAACCGGACCTTCTTCATCTGTGGAGTTTGGAAAAGGTCAATCGAAATCAGCGTGGAAAGATATAAAAAAGAAAAGGTACACACAAAATAAGTCATTTGTGACGATGCACAAGAAAAGCCTGCATACCCGTATCTTACGGACTATAAGGCGATACTTTTTTTCCAGACTGAGACCCCCTGCACCTTATAATGTGACCGATAATATAGTAAGAAACTATAACAACAAAATCTGAATTTTGTGTAAAATTTTGGGTTGCGCCTTATAATCAGGTGCGCTTTGTAGTCCATAAAAATTTAAAATACAGTAACTTCTTCTTCCCAGTAGGCAGCCAGCCTCAGCACGTCGAAGATTCTACTGCAATTCAGGGGGGTTGTAAGAAAAAGACAATATCAACGAAGATAAAAGCAGAAATGATAGGAGATCAAGGGGAGAAGATGGAGCCAGCCCTTTAGACAACTGACCTGCTGGTTGGAGACAAAGGGGTCTGCCACAGCCAGCCCTTCAGACAACTGACCTGCTGGTTGGAGACAAAGGGGTCTGCCACAGCCAGCCCTTTAGACAACTGACCTGCTGGTTGGAGACAAAGGGGTCTGCCACAGCCAGCCCTTCAGACAACTGACCTGCTGGTTGGAGACAAAGGGGTCTGACAGAGCCAGCCCTTTAGACAACTGACCTGCTGGTTGGAGACGAAGGGGTCTGACAGAGCCAGCCCTTTAGACAACTGACCTGCTGGTTGGAGACGAAGGGGTCTGACAGAGCCAGCCCTTTAGACAACTGACCTGCTGGTTGGAGACGAAGGGGTCTGACAGAGCCAGCCCTTTAGACAACTGACCTGCTGGTTGGAGACGAAGGGGTCTGACAGAGCCAACAACTGACCTGCTGGTTGGAGACAAAGGGGTCCAGCACGGCGTTCATCTGTGACAGCAGTTTGACGTTGTGTTCGTATTCCTTCGCCACCGCCGCTAGCGCCCCCTCTGAAAACATTCACAAACCTTGCATCAGTTACATGAAAGGGGCTTTATACTACGCTTTGGCGACACGAAAGGGCGATGATTTTCGGACTGACTTGACCATACCACCTAGTGACTAGTCAGGGGCAGAGAATTTTCTGTGGCTATATACTACTAGTTCCTGACACGCAAAGGGCAATAATCTTAAGTAGGTGGCGTTCGCATCTCAGTGCACGAGACAAGGGTAGAGAATTTTTAGTATAAAGCCTCATTGTATTGCTGGGTAAGACTACATGGGAGAGTTGTGTATCGTTTACCATACTGTTCGGCCCATTAGGTGCTACTTTTTTTATACCAAATCGTGACCATTGCCGCCTATCGGGTGTATGCGCCCATTGGTTTAAACAAATTTATTCATAAACAATCACATGACAAAGCAGCATCAGAATAAGGATCACAGAGCACAACAAGCTTAAAGCTTATACTAGGTGCTCAAAACATTTGAAGTACACAGTATTGGCTGCAACTAGTGACATTAGTACACTGGGTAAATGATGAAAGAAAGGGAAAAGAAACAGAAGCATAACAACGTGGGAATACTAAGTAAAGGAGAATAAACAAATTCATAGACATATTCATGAACAACCAATATGCGCCCATTCTTCTTCTTCTGCATTCCCAGGCCATAATGGGTAAGGTACGTATGTGTCCAGTTTTCACTGGTCTCCCCGCTGCGTACAGCCGACACATGCCGATTTTGGAGGAGCTCAAAGGAGAAAAATTATTTGGAAGATTTTTATGAAAAAGGCAGCAGAATGGGCCAATAAGTCAGAAAGATAGTAGATGATAGAAAGCAAAGGCAAAAGGCAGAGTCAGAACTTCAAGAAGGTGGGGAAACTATTTTGATAGAAAAAAAACCCGGGGAGAGACTCATGGAGGGGGCGGGGGAGCCCAGCTCCCCTTATGGAGGCACAAGGCATCCACCCACTGGCCCAGCGCCCATTCTATACTCAAAATAGAAAAATATAGGCAAAATACGCGAACACAAAAGATAGACAACTTTGACTGACTCGCACTTCTGTGCTTGAACTTGAAACAGATGAACGTTTCAGTTCAGACAGAACCTCTTCTCAAAGTCAAACTGAACATAAAAAAGGCTGAATACCCGGACATTACACACAATGCCGATTCAAAAGCAATCGACCTTTTAATTGTTGAAGAAATAAAACAATTCTAAAGCTGTTTTCAAATTGGGTATTTTCTTCTTCGTTCACTCAGACAGTTTCCTGTCATATCAGCATAGATGCGTCATGCTGCCGTTATGGGCCTAACTAAGAAATAGTTAGGCCCAGCATGTCCGACTTCGGCTGAAGAAATCTTAGTAAGAATTTATAGAAAAAAGGCAGAAGAATGGACCAGAGAGATAGAAAGATAGTAGTTGACAGTAAGCAAAGGGAGACTTTGAGGATTATGAGATGCATTACTTCATCAGAATAAAATATCTAGGGTCATATCATGGGTACAGTCTGACCCGAGAGAGGGGAAGGAGAGAGAGAGAATCAAAATGAATTGAAACGAAACTTTATTTACCCAGAGTAATGAGATACGCATTAAAAAACTTTTTTACACTCAGCCTTGCCTCTCAGAGAGAGAGAGTTGCGTGTGTAACTTACATCTTTTATTTTCACGTTTCAAGCTTAGTACTTTTGCAAATTGCTTGAGTTTTGTTCATTTATTTGTTATTATTGTTTGTCTGCAAATATCATAATGATAGGCCTAACAAGTAGGTACTTGATGCCATTTATACTGTCAAGCTGATATTGAGGAATATATGCCAGAAGTTACTATCACTCTTCTCGTATAAAATCCATAAGGTTCTGTAGCCTACTATCACAAAAGGAATAATAATAAAATAATCAAAGTGTTTTATTTGGCCACACACCGCCAAAAAGAAGACTGAGAGCATATTCTGACTTTCACTGGAGAATGATAGTACCTTCTGGCGTGTAACCGCATGAAGTTTGCTTGTTTGCTTTTAAACGCATGCAGCGATGTCTTTACTGGTGCCTTAGGTGTTGCTTCTCATCAGTTCTATCTTTTGCTCATTATAATCTTCACTCCAGTACCTAGCATTAGCCTTAGGTGCTCGATCTGTCCAAGTGTTTGAATATAATAGTTCAGTAAGGTACCAATGTTAACAGGAAAACGCAGGCAATTGGCAAGCATGCTTTTAGCATTGTCTGCCTAAAATTCTGGGATTCCTTCCATAGATAATCTTAACCTTTACCAGACTTCAACGACCCATTGACACAGACAAAATTTCATATCTCTAAAACTATTTAAGCAATCTTCATGAAATTTCATGACTTTGTCAAAAACGTAAATGGCTTTAAGTGTGTTAAATTTCATTAATGTGTATAAAATATAAATGACGTAATATGACGCGTCATTTTAACATGCTTGTCCAGATGGCGCGGGTCTCCTACGACCCCTACTTTAAAGAGCAGAAATATGTCACTGCAGTGCATTGAGTAGGGGTCGTGGGAGACCCGCGCCATCTGGAGAAGTATAAACACATGATGACTCTTTGACAAGTATGGGTCCTGGAGGACCCCCATCATCTGGACAGGGATAAACTGTTAAAATGCATGTAAAAATCTGTGGGTACTGGGAGACCCCCATCATCTGGAGAAGTATAATCACAAGCAACATCCGGTAAAGGTTAAACAAGGAGAAAAGCTGATAACCTCATGTGGCATCAAAACGTTTCTAAAAAATCTACAATTCCTTCCAGAAAGATATAATTTTTGATTATGTACTTTTGGCATTTTCATAAAGTTTCTCTTAACTATCGATAAGGTCCTGTTGGTGTATTTTTTTCCCCTTTCTAAGGTGCATGCCGGATCCGAGGAAAAGCCCTCTTAAAATCTATAGACTATGATCTTCATACAATTTTATTATGTTGCTGATGGTGCAGAACTGGTAACATTCAATATTTCTTCCCATGTACTCTTCAGCACAAAAGATGCAACATGGCTTTTTCCAATAAAAATAATTATGAGTCCGAGTTTGGACACTTCCGAGTTTTTACAATTGAAGAGTGCATGGGAAAAAATTGTGAAGATTACCGCAGACCTTTTGCATACCTGATAAATGCCTGTTTATGAACTCAAATGCGATGAATAAGAACTGAGACTGTTTTCTCCTCTGAAAGATTTTGTTTCAGATGGTTTGCAAAACATGTTGATTTTCTTCTGATGATGACTTGCACTTCTCTGGAATAATTTTTCTAAACGATTCAAATGTGCAGGAATTAAAAAAAAAAAAAAAAGTAAGCAAAGGGAAAAGGCAGAGTCAACGAGAATGACAGAATGAGAGGAAGTTACAAGCACAGAACTTCCGGAAGGTGGGGGAACTATTTGTACAAAAGACCCCCCAGTATCCCCACGGGGGTAAATTGGGTATATGAGTTTGGAGAAGAATTTCATCACCGTACTTTACGGGCTATAAAGCGATACTTTTCCCCCAGACTAACACGGACCCCTGCGCCTTATAATGTGACTGATAATATAGTAAGAAAATAGAGTAACAAAATCTGAAACTTGTGTTAAATTTGGGGGGGGGGGGGGGGGGGTGCGCCTTATAATGAGGTGCGCCTTATCGTACATGTTTACTACCATATTTAAGATGCACCACCAATTTTTATTTTTACAAATTTCTGATTTTGTAATAAGTTTCTTATCATTTTTTTAATTATTGTTGCTTACATTTAAAAATTCAGGGACATGGGTCTCAAACTTAAAAAATAAAAAAGTAACATCTTATCTTATAGCTTTTTGTATTTAAATATAAACTGTTTTAACAAACAATGTTGTATGCTCCATCAACCAGTGTTATTTGTTTTTGTTTTCTGAAATTCAGTTTGAAAGATGACACTTCTACGGCTTGAATTTAGGGAAAGTTTGTTATCGCCGTCAGCTAAACTAAATTTGCCAGTTTATCTGCCCAGTATTGTCCTAAATAAATTATACTTTCTATTTTTCTTCATCATTATCATCACCATCACCATCATCATCATCACCATCACCACCACCTCCATCATCATCATCACCACCACCATCATTACCATCATCATCTTCCCCAGCAGTAATCTGTGGAGGGGCAGAAGTGGCCGAGGCCTGGGCTCATCATCATCATCATCATCATCACCACCATCATCATCACCATTACCATCATCACCACCACCTCCATCATCATCATCACCACCACCATCATCATTACCATCATCTTCCCCAGCAGTAATCTGTGGAGGGGCAGAAGTGGCCGAGGCCTGGGCTCATCATCATCATCACAGACCTGTTTACCCTGTTTAACCACCTGGAATTTGCCACAGAAAACCCGGAATTTGAGAAAAAAAAACAGAATTCACATCGCAATGTCGCTTATGCCGCCATGCGAAATTTTGAAGTCCACGTTGCAGTACTTGCAGTGTGCATGCTCGTCTCCCAAACGCGAACTTGTTATTCCTGGCACTTTCAAATACTTTTGAGAAAACTTCTGCTTCACTTTGGGCCGTTTCACCCTATCACTGCTGTCGTTTGTCGAAGATTTCTGGCGCTTGCCTGACTTGCCGGGATTTGTCAGCGTTCACCCGGAATTTATTATTTTACCCAGAATTTTTGCAAATTCCCGAGATAATTCCGGCAAAACCGGGAGGGTAAACAGGTCAGTCATCATCATCATCATTACTCTCTCACCTTCCCCTGCAGTAATCTGTGGAGGGGCAGTAGTGGCCGAGGCCTGGGCTCCCTGAGGGCTGCTGGCGCTTCCCTGTCCCACCTGCAACCAGGCGTTCTCAATAATAATAATAATAACAGTACAATTATATAGCGCTTTACCTCAAATGAGCCCAAAGCGCTTTACAATTGAATATTCATCAACAAGTAGACCAACAAAAATAGTGTTTAAGAATGACACAAAAACCATCAACAACGCATATATAAAACGTCTCTCTCTCTCTCTCTCTCTCGCACACACACACACACATTTACCGACACTGACACATTACTCATCTTTCAATCAGTAAGCCATAGCAACTGAGTTGCACGGACTGACCACATACACCAACACACATACACAAATGTTAGAGGATACACATACAAATACACTCACACACAACGTACGCACGCAGACAGACACACACACACACACAGACACACACACATGCATACAGACACACACACACATGCATACAGACACACACACACATGCATACAGACCACACACACACACACGCAAACTAAGATTACCATATTTTTCGGATTATCTTCTTCTTCTTCTTTGATCTCTCAGAGTTTCCTGTCAATTATGAGCGCAGATGTATGATGCTGCCGTTATGCGCCTAACTAAGAAATAGTTAGGCCCAGCAAGTCCGACTTTGGCTGAAGGAAATCTATTTGAAAGTGTTTCTTGAAAAAAGTCAAGAGAATGGACCGGTAAGGCAGAGAGATAGATGACAGTAAGCAAAAGGAAAAAAGGCAGTCAAAGAGAGTGACAGATTAGAGGAAGCTACAAGCACAGAACTTCCAGAAGGTGGGGGAACTATTTACACAAAAGACCCCCCCCACACACACACCCCAGGTATCCCCATGGGGGAATGTGCATGATCACTGATGAGGGAGAAATGAAATGGCTCCCCGTGGGGATACCGGGGGGGTCTTTTGAAAAAATAGTTCCCCCACCATCTGGAAGTTCTGTGCTTGAAACTTCCTCTAATCTGCCACTCTCTTTGACTCTGCCTTTTCCCTTTTGCTTTCTATCATCTACTACCTTTCTGACTTATTGGCCCCATTCTCCTGCCCTTTCTTCAAAACACTCTTCCAAATAATTTTTCTCCCTTGAGCTCCTCCGAAATCGGAATGTGTCGGCTGTACGCAGCGGGGAGACCAGTGAAAACTGGACACTTACGTACCTTACCCATTATGGCCATATTGTAGTGACTGATATTAGGATTAATATCAGGGACCGGGTTGTCGGCCTGGATAGCTCAGTGGGTAGAGCGCCCGTCTGGTGTTCGGGAGGTCTCGGGTTCGACTCCCGGTCCGGCAAACATTTTTCCCCCACAAAATTACAACAATATGGCCTGGGAACGCAGAAGAAGAAGAAGAAGAAATACAAGTCTGTGTACCTGAGGCACTTGGGCCGCTGCTGCTGCAGCTGCTGCAGCCTGCAGCCTGCTGCTGTCTCTGCTTCTCTGCTTCGGCTGCGGCTTTGGCCTTCCGCTCTGCCTCCGCTGAAACAAACGACGATGGAATGAAAAACATGGAAGAGCCATAGAAACTGTACCGTATTTTTCGGACTATAGGGCGATATTTTTTCCCCAGACTGAGACCCCTGCGCCTTATAATATGACTACTAAAATAGTAAGAAAGCATAATAACAGAATCTGAATTTTGTGTAAAAGTTTGGGGGGTGCGCCTTATAATCAGGTGCAGTGCCTTATAGGACGAAAAATATGGTACTCCCAGTTTCCCCATGGGGATACCGGGGGTTCTTTCGAGAAATAAAACAGTTCCCCAACCTTCTGGAAGTTCTGTGCTTGTAACTCTCTTTGACTCTGCCTTTTCCCTTTGCTTACTGTTATCTACTATCTTCCTGACTTATTGGCCCATTCTTGCCTTTTTTCAAAAAAATCTTCCAAATAATTTGTCTCCTTACCCATTATGGCCATATGGTCTGGGAACGCAGAATAAGAAGAAGTACTCCCAGTTACTGAAGCCAAAGGAGATGGTTTTTTGGCTCTTGGGTCAATGTGTTGGGTTTTTTTAGCCTTAACTCGTTCGCATCGCAGCGATTTTGAATTATTAAAAAAAACCACACTCACAAATCACTCCAGCCATACACACAAACAAAACATACACAAACAAAAGGAGAAATGAAAGAAGATTACGGCTTTTTACTTCAGGTTTTACGGCTTTTTACTTCAGGTTTAGACATAGGGAAGTGGTACACAGATTTACTTCCCTTGAAGCAAATGCATCAAATTGACAGCTATCTATTAATTCTGGACATATATGGCCGGAACGACTTGAATGCAGGGGTGCTAGCGCCAAAGGGTCCCCAAACCTGAAACTAGGAATTCCCCAAACCGAAAACCTGAAACCAATCTAAACGGCAAGTTCCAATTTCTTGTTAACCTGAAAATGAACAATACTTATGCAACACTTTGAATACTTACATTAATGAATCTTGCGTGTATCAGATCGCTTGTTTGAAGCCATGTCCAATGCTGGATAATGAGAGATTTAAATCTATTGATATCAGTGTCTACAACACAGGGGCTGTTGGTGTGTTCTTGTAATCATTTTTGCTGTTCAGAAAGGATTTACTATGTTGTCCTCACTTCAACACTTTTTCCAGTCATTTTTGGTCACTCAAAGATAATCTACTATGCACACTCCCGGTGAATCGATCTTTTGGCACCAAACTTCTAAGCACATTCCATCACTGCTAGTGCTTTGTTTCTGCAACCAGTCCCACTTCCACTTGTTTTTAACACCCTTTTCAATCTTAGACACATCTGCTCCTGATGACAATACCCTCATGTTGTTGAATTTACACTCAACGCGCTGCAGTCAATAAAATTTCAGTTAAGGGAGAAGACGCGTGAACCGGAACTTGAAAATGGCAGTCAACGTCACGGGACATCAAGGGACATCACTGACGACAAAAGGCGAATTGCCTCCCTTGTCTATGTTCATCTTATCGTCTGCTACTTCAGCCAATACATGTACGATGTTTGTAATCGTCACCTGTTTCTCCGATGCCGGAATTTGTTTCCAAACTAACTAAAAAACCGGAGATTACATTTTTTAGTCATCTCAAAACCGGAAATCAGGCATATACCGAAAAATGAGCACCCCTGTAAATGAGTTAAAAACAACCCTGCATCGGTATCGCAATGCTTAGCTATTACATATTTCACAAGAAAACTCATCTGGAAACACTTTTTCACGACACCTATTTCGAATTAAATCAATCCATTACATTTGAAATTATCAGTGTCTGAAATATTGAAATCTGACTCACTGGGATTTCGTTGATATGGCTTTCCGTTTGGTGCATTTGACAGCAAGGGCCACAACTTCACAACTTAACCGTTACATCTCAACTGACAAGAGGAGAGTAACTATTTTTTTCGAGTAAGCATGCGTTGCTTTAACGGAAAAGTCACTGACGTAACCTCTAAAATTAGACAAACACATGGCAGGCCATTTGGCAGTGACTGTCTTTGCATTTGGTGGGAGTGAAGTGTGATGTACTGGGCGAACATATTCGCCCAAGGTGCTAGAAAGGTTAACTTATCGATAACAACCTGTCATATTGATGACAAAGTCCAGGGCGTTCGGACTCTGTTCGTGGAACTGCTTCAGCTTGGTATAAACCTCCTCCAAGGGTCTGCTCTAGGTTCTAATGTTAACTTATCAATACTAACCCGTCATATTGATGATAAAGTCCAGGGCGTTCTGACTCTGCTCGTGGAACTGCTTCAGCTTGGTATAAACCTCCTGCAAAGGTCTGCTCCAGGTTTTAATTTCAATTAAAAAATATATAAAATATCAATAATACAAACCTGTCACATTGTTGACAAAATCCAGGTCGTTCTGACTCTGCTCGTGGAACTGCTTCAGCTAGGCATAAACCTCCTCCAAGGGTCCGCTCTAGTATTAATTAGTCTTAATCCTATTGAGAACAAACTATCAATAATACCAACCTGTCATATTGTTGACAAAGTCCAGGGCGTTCTGACTTTGCTCATGGAACTGCTTCAGCTTGACATAAACCTCCTCCAAGGGTCCGCTCTAGTATTAATCAGTCCTAATCCTATTGAGAACAAACTATCAATAATACCAACCTGTCATATTGACGACAAAATCCAGGGCATTCTGACTGCTCATGGAACTGCTTCAGCTAGGTATAAACCTCCTCCAAGGGTCCGCTCTAGTATTAATCAGTCCTAATCCTATTGAGAACAAGCTATCAATAATACCAACCTGTCATATTGTTGACAAAGTCCAGGGCGTTCTGACTTTGCTCATGGAACTGCTTCAGCTTGGCATAAACCTCCTCCAAGGGTCCGCTGCGGGTCAGGCCGCTGACCAAGCCCTCCGCCTGCTCGGCCAGTCTCCGGGCAAGCAGCTTGGTTTTCTCCGCCCCCTCCGACAGGTGCTGCTTGTGCGGGCATTGCTCCAGGGAGCCCAGCAGGGTGGCTCTGTTGGTGAACAGCCTCTGGGCCACCACGTGGATCTCTTGGAGTCTTCGGTCCAGCGCCTGCTCCCTGTTGGATGGAAGAAAAAAAAAACAAGAGGCAAAGCCTTCAAGGCTCACTCGAACAGGAACATGTGGGACAACAAAGATTGAGGGGGGGTCAAAAGTACAAGATTGCCACAAAAAAAAGTTTAAAGTACAAATGAAATTATCATTAATGGATACAACTAAAAATAATATGCATAAAAAAGTGCGCATGCCCGTGCCGAGAATCGGACCCGGAATCATTTGCATGACAGACAGACACTCTACCAAAGAGCTATCGAGGCTTTCAGTTGCCTGTTGAATACTCTCTAACGCACTAATCTAAAATGTTATCTGTTTACAGTGTTGTTTTAAGTATTTAATTATTCAAATCATTATTGTTTGAAAGTTTGCATAAACATCAATATGTGTGCAAAGCTTGAACAATGCATGCCTTCTACTTCCCGAGAAAATGCCAACGTTAAAGTTTGGAGATTAGACCACGGACGCAACACTCACACACACACACACACACACACACAAACAAGTATCATACAATAGACTCACTTCGTAACACGAGTGAGCTTAAAAAAAAATATGGGGGGTGGTGTTGGTGTTAGTGTGCTTGGAGAGCGAGAGAGCAGGGAAGGGAGACAGAGGGAAAGAGAGATGGAAAGAGACAGCAGACAGACAATGAGACAGAGACAGGCAGGCAGGCAGACAGACAGAAAGAGACAAACAGACAGACAGGCAAGCAGACAGCTAATCGGAGTTATAGACCTTTTAAAAAAATATAAAAAATGAATACAACAGAGAGTGCTCAACCTAAGTTTATTACAATACTTTTTCCACTCCAAGCATCATTGCTTAACGAAATGAATAAAACCCAAACCTTTTTTTTTAAAGAAGAAGAAAAGGTAAAATCTTATCCGGTATGGTTAAAGTGGTCATTGCAGAAAGGGACAAGAGTTGAGCAAGTCCCCCGTGGGGATATCAGGGCGTCTTTCGTAAAAATAGTTCCGGAAGTTCTGTGCTTGTAACTTCCTCTAATCTGCCACTCTCTTTGGCTCTGCCTTTTCCCTTTGCTTTCTATCATCTACTATCTTTCTGACTTATTGGCCCATTCTCCAGCCTTTAAAAAAAAAAATCTTCAAAATAATTTTTCTCCTTTGAGCTCCTCCGAAATTGGAATGTGTCGGCTGTACGCAGCGGGGAGACCAGTGAAAACTGAAAAACGGGACACATACGTACCTTACCCATTATGGCCATATGGCTTGGGAACGCAGAAGAAGAAGAAGAAGTCAGGCTGACTTAGCGGGGGAAGAGACGGTATAAAAGCAAGTGGATAACAAACACTGAATAAAGTTCTTTTGAAAGAACTTTCAGAAGGCAGAGTGAAGACAGTGGTGTTGATGCAATCCACCAGCTCAACAGACACCAGCAAACAACCCTCTTCCGGCAGAGGACTGGTCACTGCAGACCACTCAGCCACCTATATCGCCTCAAAATCACCCATACTGACGAATGTCCATGTGGTTCAGGACCCCAGACCCCTGAACACATTCTTCAACACTGCCCAACACATGATGCTCTACGACGCCAAACCTGGCCAGGGGGGGGTGGAGCTGCAGGTGCAGCTTTGAAGACAGTGGACTTCGTCATGGCGACCAATTTGAAAGTCTGACGCTGCCAGCTACATCGACCGCTGAAGAAGAAGAAGAAGAAAGAACTTTTGGAGAAACAATGTTAGAACTGGTGAGGGGAGGACCCACCTTTTGGCCTTTTCCTCCAGCAGGTGCTGTGACAGCAGCTCCACTTGTTTTAGACGCGCGTCCTGCCGACGAGAGCAGTGCTCGTGGGTCTCCCTCACCTTCTGGGCAACCTGAGCCATCTCTTCACGTCTGTGGACACATAAAGGCATAGTGTAGGCAAATGTACATGCACAGATTCACTTATGCATAAAACACATCCATACACATCCACAGACACACAGATACAGTGCTTGTGAGTCTTACTCACCTTCTGAGCAACCTGAGCCATCTCTTCACGTCTGTGACACATTAAGGCACAGGTGTAGGCAAATGTATGTGCACAGATTCGCATGTAGATTCACTTATGCATAAAACACATCCATACACAAATGCACACACATACAGTGCTTGTGAGTCTCCAGCCAATTCAGGGGGGGGGGGGGGGGGGGGAGAGGGGGGGGGATGTGAGGGGGGGGTGAGGAGAGGGGGGGTGGGGGTGCAAACACTTTATGTCAAAACTTTCCAAATGTTGTAAGAAAATTACGCCACTGCTTTCAAAACTTGGAACTGATGTTTGTTGCTCCAGTCTCTCTAATCCCGGAACTCGATTCTGATTAATTTATTTTTTATCACAATAAACTTTAACATGTATACACACATACACACCACACACACGTGTGCACACAAACACACATTCATCAGAATCATTTATAACGGAAAGACGTAAAACCAAAGGACACACACACACACACATGTGCACATACATGCGACTACAAGCCAGCGTATGAGCGAGCACACACACGCACACACGCGCACACACACACACACACACTCACCCACACTCTCACACACACACGTCTGTACACAAAGAAGCATCCTAAAATAAAATCAGACCTATTTACCCCTATTTTGCAAATTTGTAATTTCTGAAACAAAAAAATGTAATTTTGAGGAAAAAAAACTGTAATCCAACGCGTGACCAATGAACGTCGATATCGTACTGACCTGAGTGTGCAATACTAATGTCCGTCGAGCAGTAGACACAGAACACATGCTCGTCACCTAGTGCTGAACGACGTATTCCTGGAATTTTTAGGTCACTTTCCCGGAATTTCTGTGCCACTTTTGATGTCTTTTCCTTTGATTTTCGACCAGAAGATACAGAAGCTTCAGAATCCACTCGCTAGGACGCCATTTTGAAACAGAAAAAGAAATGGCGCGAAATGACTTTTCACCGCATCGCTTCAAAAGCTTTGCATACCGACGTAACTGTAGTGGGCTTTTTTTATATTTAGGATTTTGTTTTCCCGTAGCAGTAATTACCGTAATTTGACTTTTCCCCGTAAAAATAACAGCAAAATCGGGATGGTAGACAGGTCTGTAAAGTGCACCTACTTGGAAGGCGGCGTTTTCTCGATGGAGTCATGCAGAATGCTGATGTTATGGTGATGACGTTGCTCCACCACTGACACCACCTCTTCCCGCTGACTGTCCAAGTTTGTCTGATGCTGCAGGAACTCTTGTTGTTTCCTCTCCATCAATTCCTGTGAGTCATCGTCATCATTATCGATCGTTATCATCATCATTATTTTTATCATTATCAACTGTCCAAGTTTGTCTGATGCTGCAGAAACTCCTGTTGTTTCCTCTCCATCAATTCCTGGGAATCATCGTCATCGTCTTCATCATCATCATCGTTATCATTATCATCATCATCATCGTTATCATCATCATCATTAGTTTGTCTGATGCTGCAGGAACTCTTGTTGTTTCCTCTCCATCAATTCCTGGGAATCATCGTCATCGTCTTCATCATCATCATCGTTATCATCATCATCGTTATCATCATCATCATCATCGTTATCATCATCATTTTTATCATTATCGACTGTCCAAGTTTGTCTGATGTTTCAGAAACTCCTGTTGTTTCCTCTCCATCAATTCCTGGGAATCATCGTCATCGTCATCATCATCATCATTGTCATCATCATTGTTATCATCATCATCATCATCGTCATCATCAACATCGTTATCATCATCATCAACGTTATCATCATCATCATCATCGTTATCATCATCATCATCATCATCGCTATCATCATCATCATCATCATCATCTTCCATATATACTAGCTTGCTCATTTAAGCTCCTCCGAAAGCGGAACGTGTCGGCTGAATGCATTGAGGAGACCAGTAAACACTGGAAAACGGACACATATGTACCCATTGTGGTCTTATGGCCTGGGAACGCAGACGAAGAAGAAGACAAAAAAAAATCTTCTTCTTCTTTGTTCGCTCAGACAGTTTCCTGTCACATGAGCATAGATGCATCATGCTGCCCTTATGCGCCTGACTAAGAAATAGTTAGGCCCAGCATGTCCGACTTCAGCTGAAGAAATATTTGTAAGAATTCATAGAAAAAAAAGGCAGGGGAATGGACCAGTAAGACAGAAAGATAGCAGATGACAGTAAGCACAGAGTCAAAGAGAGTAACAGATTAGAGGAAGCTACAAGCACAGAACTTCCAGAAGGTGGGGGAACTATTTGTACAATAGAACCCCCCCCGGTATCCCCATGGGGGGAGAAGAAATAATAAGCACTTGACTGTCACTTACCCTGGTTCGGTTGTCGTAGCCCATCTCCAGTGTGGTGATGGCGTACAATTTCTCTGTGAACGACACAGTCAGTTCATCCAGGCTACAGTCCTTGGCTGTGTCTTCTTCTTCTTCTTCTTCCCTGAAACCAGGAGGGAATGAAAACTTGAAAACTTGAACTTTATTTTTCAAGGATAAAGATTTTAGGCAATGCCTAGTCTTCCAATCCGTCCTTGATACATAATATAGTGATATATGAACATAAAATATCAAACATGGCAAGGCATACTACAGTGGAACCTCTCCCTTATAAGACCTTAAAAATCATCCAAAATGAGGCCTTATAAAGGAGGTAATTTCAATACTTACAAAGAAGGGCAATGTCTCAGAGAAGTAGGTCTTATATGGGAGGGAGTCTTATAATGGGAGGTCTTATAAGGGAGGTTCCACTGTATTAGATTTGAACATAAAGGTAGCAAAGCAGGTGATATTATATAAGATAGATTGAAATATGGATTTATAAAACTTGCATGCATAATTGTTAATACTTGTGAGTTGTGTGTGCATACATGCGTGTAACCATACACACACACACACACACACACACACACACACGTGCGCGCGCACACGCAAGCATACATGCACATACACACTGAGATATGTTGAAGCACGTATTAAAAATAAAATAAAAGAACTATACATTACAGAACAGGGCAAACAATGAGTAAAACTGAGACTGAGAACACTGAACAATTTGAATGAATAGGCCGTTGGCCCATGTCACTGTGTGACTGAGGGTGGTCACGAAACATTGTGTTACGACTATCATTTGTTAAAAAATACTGTCAATATATACACACATGGATCAATAGAAATTATTTTGTCTATTAAAGTCCCGTCAACAGCTGTGGTCATCTCAGGACTGTCACCGTGTATAACAAAATGCACATCAATGAATCTTAGCAATGTTCAAAAACCTGAAAACATAACAAGTAATATAGTACAATTCCTAACATAACACCTCCATCATGGGGGGGGGGGGGGGGGGGTATCAACAGAAATCATAAACATATATATATATATATTAACTTCCTTATATACGGACAAACATATGTGCATTCATTCAAACATGCTTACATAAACTGACACTGAGAGAGAGAGAGAGCGAGAGAGAGAGAGAGAGAGAGAGAGAGAGAGAGAGAGAGAGAGAGAGAGAGAGAGAGAGAGAGAGAGAGATTGAGAGAGAGAGAGAGAGAGAGAGAGAGAGAGAGAGAAAGAGAGAGAGAGAGAGACTAGAGAGAGAGAGAGAGAGAGAGAGAGAGAGAGAGAGAGAGAGAGAGAGAGAGAGAGAGAGAGAGAGAGAGAGAGAGAGAGACTAGAGACTATATCGAGAGAGACTAGAGAGACTAGAGAGATGGAGAGAGACGAGAGAGAGAGACCAAAGAGAGAGACAGACAGACAGACAGAGAGACAGACAGACTCAGAAAGAGACTCAGAGAGAGAGGCTCAAAGAGAGAGACAGAGAGTAACTTTTTAATAAAAAACAAGGTCAGTTAAAAAAAATTAGCTTAGGGCATCAAGCCGAACTTCTGCTGAACGGGTCTTGGCTGGCTGGGTCACAGTAGATTAGGGTTGTTTTTTACTTGTTTTTGTTCTGTGTGCGGCTTTCAGACCTCGACCAAACAGTATCAAAAAATCAAATTATTGATTATGGATACTAAATGTCATAAGCGTCATAATCATCAAATTGTTGATGGAGGATGCTATATGCAAGAAGAAGAAATGGAAGAAGAAAAAGATCCATGCTAGATCATAGTCTTCTGTTTTTTCTTCCATGAGACCATGGCGTGGCATGAGTGAATGAGAATGAGAAACTCAGAAAGGACACTTGACACTTGACACTTGAAAAATCTATTCATAAAATCCTAGGAGGAGGAGGAGGAGAAAGGAAGATGAAAAAAATGAATTTATTTCAGAACTCACTTTGACTCAACGTCTCCCTGACCCAGACTGATGCCCCGAGCGCTGTGCTGCTGTTTCCCCGGGGAGGATGCTCCTGAGGCAGGGCGGTCCTCTGTGTCTTTCTGGGCCGAGGGCGGAGACCTCACTGAGGCTGAGGACGATCCACGTGGCTCCGGGATGACAACCTGTCTCCCACTCCCTTGAGCCGGGGAACTGCCACTTTTGGGGCTTGAAATGGGTGGACTCTTTGGGCTCAAAGTCAAAACCTGTGGACTTTTTGGACTTTGTGGACTCTTGGGGCTTACTACCTGCAGAGTTTTAGGACTTAAAATCTGACCACTTTCAGGGCTCGCAACCTGCAAATTTTTTGGTGGGCTGATAACTTGCGAAGAGTTTGGACTTTTCCCTTGTAGGGCATTTCCAAAAAACGCCTTCGTAGAGCTTTCAAAACTTAAGGACTGTGGATATGGGGAGCCGCTTTGAGGACTTTTGGGGCTCACCCCACTACGTACAGAAATCTTAGGACTCTGTGGACTGTGTACATGCCCTTCTTGTATATTGACGTCTAGCGATGCAAAGACGTTATCGACAAACTGTCCACCAAACGAGTTCTCTTTTTCCAAAGAGTCCTGTTGTCCCTTTTCCCCGCGGCTGTGTGGAATGTTCTGCCTGCCCCCTTGCAGTCCACCAAGAAAAGACTCCTCTTCCCCCTCCTCCTGCTCCTCTTCATGGCTGTAGCTCAGTCCAAAGCCTGCACCGTGCCCTAGTGGTGGGGGCGCAGTGATCTTCTCACTGTGCGGAGAGGACAGGGTGGGCACGGAGGCACACTGGTTCAGGAGAGTCTGGAAACAAAGAGGATCAACTGATTATAACATAGAGAGAGAGCTTTCTGTTGGCACATCCTAAAAAAAAAGTTTTAAAAACCCCACCTTTCCAAGACAAAGCTTGGAGCATTCGCAAATTTATACTTACCGGTTCCTCCGGCTGCTCATGTGGTGGGGTAATCAAAACCGGTCACACACGTAATGTTCTCATCCCTAGCTGGTGCATTTTGTACCATAGTGTTCAAGTGCTTCAGCTATTGTGATGATCCCTGGAGTCTTTTACCCAGGGTACGACAACAACATACTTACCGGTACATGTACCTATTTTCTGCCTGCCCAAAAAAAACAAGAACAAAAGACTGAACTGAACTGAAAAAAAAGTGATCTTTCTTATCCAAGGACGGTGTGTGACTAACCGAAATTATTTTCTCCCTGATAAGCCACAGCCTTGATAAAACTGAAAGATTTCTAATCCCTCCCTCCTTTCCTTTCCTTTCCACAAAGCGACCACAGTCACTGTTGACTATTCTGTCGCTGTTACTTTAGGGAGATCTGCAGAAATGCACACTGAGGTACTACTGAGAAGAAGAAAGTTGACAGTAAGAAGAAGAAGAAGACAGAAAGCCTGGCCCAGCCAGCCAGGTTCCGCTGATCGGCCCCTGATGTGATGCTGCGCCAAGCGAGAGAATGACCCAGCCAGCCAGGTCCCGCTAATTGGGCCCCAAC
>CM065700.1:46638134-46640634 GCA_017654935.2 Phymorhynchus buccinoides | reverse complement strand
CTATTGTAAAGTCATTTGTGGTTCCTCTTTGTTGCAATAAAAAAAATTGTTTGTCCTCTTCCTGACCTTTGTAAATAGTCATCAATGTATACGTCACAGTCTCACTACTCCCTCTACCCACCTTCAAGGAAATTGAAAGGCACTCAAAAACATGTTTCTTTCCCCTCGTTACTTAGTGGAAAAAATTGAATCCGAAAAAAATATATATACAGCCGAATCCGCTTATAAGAAACTCGCTTATAAGAAAACTCGCTTACAATGAAGCAAACAAATTTCCCTGCAGAACTTCTTCTTTCTTATAAATGATCAAAACTGGGATATAAGAAACTCGCTTATAAGAAAACTTGGTTATAAGCAAGCAATTTTTTTCTCCCATCCGCAATGGAAACTTGGATATAAGAAAATTATGTCATACAAGAGAGTTGGTTTGCAGTTCATTTTCTTATAAGCAAGTTCTATTTACTTATAAGCGAATTACCATTGACAACATTTTCTTAAAGACCCCCCAGATCACGGGTTCTACCTGTTTTCCTTCTTATAGCTGGTACAAAATCTTGTTTTGACCAGGTTTGACTCCCATGCAAATGCCCCCAAATTGAAAACGAAACATTTTAGAGCAGCCTCAATTTGAAGTTGGGGGAATTTGTATGTGGGTCACAGCTACCCAGAAAAAACAAGGGACTTAATCGTGTTGGGTCAGTGTGTCTTTAAAAGTGAGTTGGACCTGAACTGAAAGGATGTTCAGAGAAAATTGAAGTCGTTCCAAAAAGGGAAAGTTTACATCAAACCAGTTGTGTCACAGACATTCTAAACAGTACAGGCACTAGATTACAAGACTAATTGAGTTGTTTTTGTTCCTTTATTCCATACTTTCCTTCAGTATTCTGTGCAAAATAAATGTTGAGCAGAAGAAAAAAAATATGAGTACTTTTGTGTTGGTGGTAGAGAGACAAGGGAAAAAACTTCAAAATGTTTTCTTATATCTGAGTTTCGGATATAAGAAAACTTGGATATGGTAGAAAACAAAAAATCATCTCCCTTCGATTTTCTTATAACCGAGTTTTGCTGTATTTTGATTTGATGATGGGTTTATATTTAGTATTTTACGTTAGCTTTGACTTTGAAAAACGTCATCGGATAAGATAAAAAATACCATCAAAACTTTACTATATCCGAACATCGTTTATAAGAAAAACCTTGTTATAGTAAAGGAAAAGCCTTGCTCCCCTGCACTTTTCTATAAGCGGGGTGTACTGTAATTGTATTTAAAAACATTAATTTTGGGGTCACTATCTAGGAGGTTTTTTTAAATGGTTAGTGTTAGAAGCAAGTTTAGTTTGTGCAGGGAGATTGTTCCAGTGCTGGGTGACTCTATTAGAAAAGAAGTTTTTTCTCATATTAGTTCTACTGTATTGGGTTAGTATTTTTAGATCACTGTTACGGGTTCTCAAATCGTTAGACAATTAAAACAAATGCTTGTTAGTTTTGTCAGAGTTATTCAAAATTTTATATACAGTTATCAAACCTCCCCTTACTCTTCTAAATTTTAAGGATGGTAAACTTAACTTTTGAAGTCTGTCCCCGTATTCCAAATTTTGTTTTGATTTTATTAATTTGGTTGCTCGCCTTTGTACCCTTTCAATTGCAGTGGATTGTCTTTTAAGAAAAGGGTTCCAAATTATATTTCCATACTCAAGATGAGGTCTTATTAACTTTTATATAGGTTCAAAAAAACTGCTGTATTTAATTCCATAAAACTTCTTCTAATTAAACACAATATTCTATTGGCCTTGTTTACTGCTGTTGTAATGTGTTTATCAATGAGGTCTTACTAAACTTTTATATAGGTTTAAAAAAACTTCTGTATTTAATTCCATAAAATTTCTTCTAATTAAACCCAATATTCTATTCGCTTTGTTTACTGCTGTTGTAATGTGTTTATTAAATTTGAGTTTAAAATCAAATATGACTCATAAGTCTTTTTCATCTGAACAGGTTTCCAAAACATGTTTAGCTGAATCGTGGGAAATTTCAAAGGTCATTTTGATTGTCATATCCACATGCAGACTTGCCTTCTCTGCATTAGAATAGAGATCCACTTTTATGACAAATCCCATCAAGTTCATCTATGTCATTTTGTATTAGTCCGAATATGAACATTTGTAAAGTTTGGTATCGTCTGCGAATATTACAGACAACTTTGTATCTCTCGGGATCATTGATAAACAATTGTTACAATTATTGGCCCAGGATACTACCTGGGGAAGCCACTTAAAACGTCAATATAGGTTTGACCCACCAACCCGCACCTGTTGTGATACTAGCCTTTTAGGAAAGTCTTACCCACCTAGTATGTTCCCCAGTTTATGCCATTACGTATTTTTAGGAGAAGCTGTCTGCGGCACAGTAATCAAAGGCCTTCCTTAAAATCTAAGTATACAATATCGAAAGCCTCCTGTCTCAACAGTTTAGTAAAATCATCCATTCACACTAATATCTG
>CM065700.1:46608595-46637634 GCA_017654935.2 Phymorhynchus buccinoides | reverse complement strand
TCATGGATGGACTTCAGTTTTTCATGGATGGACTTCAGTTTTTCATGGATGGATTTCAGTTTTTCATGGATGGACTTCAGTTTTTCATGGATGGACTTCAGTTTTTCATGGATGGACTTCAGTTTTTCATGGATGGACTTCAGTTTTTCATGAGTGGACTTCAGTTTTTTGAAGTGGACATCAGTGTAGTGAAGTGGACATCAGTGTAGTGAAGTGGACATCAGTGTAGTGAAGTGGACATCAGTGTAGTGAAGTGGACATCAGTGTAGTGAAGTGGACATCAGTGTAGTGAAGTGGACATCAGTGTAGTGTGGACATCAGTGTAGTGAAGTGGACATCAGTGTAGTGAAGTGGACATCAGTGTAGTGAAGTGGACATCAGTGTAGTGAAGTGGACATGTGTAGTGAAGTGGACATCAGTGTAGTGAAGTGGACATCAGTGGTCAGTGTAGTGTGTAGTGGTGGACATCAGTGTAGTGAAGTGGACATCAGTGTAGTGAAGTGGACATCAAGTTTCATGGATGGATTTCAGTTTTTCATGGATGGACATCAGTTTTTCAAGTGGACTTCAGTTTTCAGTGTAGTGTGGTGGACATCAGTGTAGTGAAGTGGACAAGTGGACATCAGTGTAGTGTGGTGGACATCAGTGTAGTGAAGTGGACATCAGTGTAGTGAAGTGGACATCAGTGTAGTGAAGTGGACATCAGTGTAGTGAAGTGGACATCAGTGTAGTGGTGAGAAGTGGACACATAGTGAAGTGGTGTAGTGAAGTGGACATCAGTGTAGTGAAGTGGACATCAGTGTAGTGAAGTGGACATCAGTGTAGTGAAGTGGACATCAGTGTAGTGTGGTGGACATCAGTGTAGTGAAGTGGACATCAGTGTAGTGTTGTGGACATCAGTGTAGTGAAGTGGACATCAGTGTAGTGAAGTGGACATCAGTGTAGTGAAGTGGACATCAGTGTAGTGAAGTGGACATCAGTGTAGTGTGAGTGTAGTGGACATCAGTGTAGTGAAGTGGACACATCAGTGTAGTGAAGTGGACATCAGTGTAGTGAAGTGGACATCAGTGTAGTGTGGTGGACATCAGTGTAGTGAGGTGGACATCAGTGTAGTGAAGTGGACATCAGTGTAGTGAAGTGGACATCAGTGTAGTGAAGTGGACATCAGTGTAGTGAAGTGGACATCAGTGTAGTGAAGTGGACATCAGTGTAGTGAAGTGGACATCAGTGTAGTGAAGTGGACATCAGTGTAGTGGACATCAGTGTAGTGAAGTGGACATCAGTGTAGTGAAGTGGACATCAGTGTAGTGTGGTGGACATCAGTGTAGTGAAGTGGACATCAGTGTAGTGAGGTGGACATCAGTGTAGTGTTGTGGACATCAGTGTAGTGTGACTTCAGTTTTTCATGGATGGATTTCAGTTTTTCATGGATGGACTTCAGTTTCCATGGATGGATTTCAGTTTTTCATGGATTGACTTCAGTGTTTCATGGATGGACTTCAGTGTTTCATGGATGGATTTCAGTTTTTCATGGATGGACTTCAGTTTTTCATGAGTGGACTTCAGTTTAGTGTTGGACATCAGTGTAGTGTGGTGGACATCAGTGTAGTGAAGTGGACATCAGTGTAGTGAGGTGGACATCAGTGTAGTGAAGTGGACATCAGTGTAGTGAGGTGGACATCAGTGTAGTGAAGTGGACATCAGTGTAGTGAAGTGGACATCAGTGTAGTGAAGTGGACATCAGTGTAGTGAAGTGGACATCAGTGTAGTGAAGTGGACATCAGTGTAGTGAAGTGGACATCAGTGTAGTGAAGTGGACATCAGTGTAGTGTGGACATCATCAGTGTGACATCAGTGTAGTGAAGTGGACATCAGTGTAGTGTGGTCAGTGTAGTTCAGACATCAGTGTAGTGTGAAGTGGACATCAGTGTAGTGTGGATTTCAGTTTTTCATGGATGGACTTCAGTTTCCATGGATGGATTTCAGTTTTTCATGGATGGACTTCAGTGTTTCATGGATGGACTTCAGTGTTTCATGGATGGATTTCAGTTTTTCATGGATGGACTTCAGTTTTTGATGAGTGGACTTCAGTGTTTTGTGGTGGACATCAGTGTAGTGAAGTGGACATCAGTGTAGTGAAGTGGACATCAGTGTAGTGAAGTGGACATCAGTGTAGTGAAGTGGACATCAGTGTAGTGAAGTGGACATCAGTGTAGTGAAGTGGACATCAGTGTAGTGAAGTGGACATCAGTGTAGTGAAGTGGACATCAGTGTAGTGAAGTGGACATCAGTGTAGTGAAGTGGACATCAGTGTAGTGAAGTGGACATCAGTGTAGTGAAGTGGACATCAGTGTAGTGAAGTGGACATCAGTGTAGTGAAGTGGACATCAGTGTAGTGAAGTGGACATCAGTGTAGTGAAGTGGACATCAGTGTAGTGAAGTGGACATCAGTGTAGTGAAGTGGACATCAGTGTAGTGAAGTGGACATCAGTGTAGTGAAGTGGACATCAGTGTAGTGAAGTGGACATCAGACAGTGAAGTGGACATCAGTGTAGTGAAGTGGACATCAGTGTAGTGAAGTGGACATCAGTGTAGTGAAGTGGACATCAGTGTAGTGTTGTGGACATCAGTGTAGTGGAGTGGACATCAGTGTTTTCATGGATGGACATCAGTGTTTTCATGGATGGACTTCAGTGTTTCATGGATGGATTTCAGTGTTTCATGGATGGACTTCAGTGTTTCATGGATGGACTTCAGTTTCATGGATGGACTTCAGTGTTTCATGGATGGACTTCAGTGTTTGATGGATGGACTTCAGTTTTTCATGTGAGTGGACATCAGTGTAGTGAAGTGGACATCAGTGTAGTGAAGTGGACATCAGTGTAGTGAAGTGGACATCAGTGTAGTGAAGTGGACATCAGTGTAGTGAAGTGGACATCAGTGTAGTGAAGTGGACATCAGTGTAGTGAAGTGGACATCAGTGTAGTGAAGTGGACATCAGTGTAGTGAAGTGGACATCAGTGTAGTGAAGTGGACATCAGTGTAGTGAAGTGGACATCAGTGTAGTGAAGTGGACATCAGTGTAGTGAAGTGGACATCAGTCAGTGTCAGTGTAGTGAAGTGGACATCAGTGTAGTGAAGTGGACATCAGTGTAGTGAAGTGGACATCAGTGTAGTGAGGTGGACATCAGTGTAGTGAGGTGGACATCAGTGTAGTGTGTGGACATCAGTGAAGTTGACATCAGTGTAGTGATGGTGGACTTCAGTTTTTCATGGATGGACTTCAGTTTTTCATGGATGGATTTCAGTTTTTCATGGATGGACTTCAGTGTTTCATGGATGGATTTCAGTTTTTCATGGGACTTCAGTGTTTCATGGATGGACTTCAGTTTTTCATGGATGGACTTCAGTTTTTCATGGATGGACTTCAGTTTTTCATGAGTGGACATCAGTGTAGTGTGGTGGACATCAGTGTAGTGTGGTGGACATCAGTGTAGTGAAGTGGACATCAGTGTAGTGAAGTGGACATCAGTGTAGTGAAGTGGACATCAGTGTAGTAGACATCAGTGTAGTGAAGTGGACATCAGTGTAGTGAAGTGGACATCAGTGTAGTGAAGTGGACATCAGTGTAGTGAAGTGGACATCAGTGTAGTGAAGTGTTGTGGACATCAGTGTAGTGAAGTGGATCAGTGTAGTGAAGTGGACATCAGTGTAGTGAGGTGGACATCAGTGTAGTGTTGTGGACATCAGTGTAGTGTGACTTCAGTTTTTCATGGATGGATTTCAGTTTTTCATGGATGGACTTCAGTTTTCATGGATGGACTTCAGTTTTTCATGGATTGACTTCAGTGTTTCATGGATGGGACTTCAATGTTTCATGGATGGATTTCAGTTTTTCATGGATGGACTTCAGTTTTTCATGAGTGGACTTCAGTTTTTTGTGATGGACACCAGTGTAGTGTGGTGGACATCAGTGTAGTGAAGTGGACATCAGTGTAGTGAAGTGGACATCAGTGTAGTGAAGTGGACATCAGTGTAGTGAAGTGGACATCAGTGTAGTGAAGTGGACATCAGTGTAGTGAAGTGGACATCAGTGTAGTGAAGTGGACATCAGTGTAGTGAAGTGGACATCAGTGTAGTGAAGTGGACATCAGTGTAGTGAAGTGGACATCAGTGTAGTGAAGTGGACATCAGTGTAGTGAAGTGGACATCAGTGTAGTGAAGTGGACATCAGTGTAGTGAAGTGGACATCAGTGTAGTGAAGTGGACATCAGTGTAGTGAAGTGGACATCAGTGTTGTGAAGTGGACATCAGTGTAGTGAAGTGGACATCAGTGTAGTGAAGTGGACATCAGTGTAGTGAAGTGGACATCAGTGTAGTGAAGTGGACATCAGTGTAGTGAAGTGGACATCAGTGTAGTGAGGTGGACATCAGTGTAGTGAAGTGGACATCAGTGTAGTGAAGTGGACATCAGTGTAGTGAAGTGGACATCAGTGTAGTGAAGTGGACATCAGTGTAGTGAAGTGGACATCAGTGTAGTGAAGTGGACATCAGTGTAGTGAAGTGGACATCAGTGTAGTGAAGTGGACATCAGTGTAGTGTGGTGGACATCAGTGTAGTGTGGTGGACATCAGTGTAGTGAGGTGGACATCAGTGTAGTGAGTGGACATCAGTGTAGTGAAGTGGACATCAGTGTAGTGAAGTGGACATCAGTGTAGTGAAGTGGACATCAGTGTAGTGATGGTGGACATCAGTGTAGTGAGTGGACATGGTGGACATCAGTGTAGTGAAGTGGACATCAGTGTGTGAAGTGGACATCAGTGTAGTGAAGTGGACATCAGTGTAGTGTGACATCACATCAGTGTAGTGAAGTGGACATCAGTGTAGTGATGGTGGACATCAGTGTAGTGAAGTGGACATCAGTGTAGTGTGGTGGACATCAGTGTAGTGTGGTGGACATCAGTGTAGTGAGGTGGACATCAGTGTAGTGAGGTGGACATCAGTGTAGTGAAGTGGACATCAGTGTAGTGAGGTGGACATCAGTGTAGTGAAGTGGACATCAGTGTAGTGAAGTGGACATCAGTGTAGTGAAGTGGACATCAGTGTAGTGAAGTGGACATCAGTGTAGTGAAGTGGACATCAGTGTAGTGAAGTGGACATCAGTGTAGTGAAGTGGACATCAGTGTAGTGAAGTGGACATCAGTGTAGTGAAGTGGACATCAGTGTAGTGAGGTGGACATCAGTGTAGTGTTGTGGACATCAGTGTAGTGTGGACTTCAGTTTTTCATGGATGGATTTCAGTTTTTCATGGATGGACTTCAGTGTTTCATGGATGGATTTCAGTTTTTCATGGATGGACTTCAGTGTTTCATGGATGGACTTCAGTGTTTCATGGATGGATTTCAGTTTTTCATGGATGGACTTCAGTCAGTTTTTCAGTGTTGGACATCAGTGTAGTGAGTGGACTTCAGTTTAGTGAAGTGGACATCAGTGTAGTGTGGTGGACATCAGTGTAGTGAAGTGGACATCAGTGTAGTGAAGTGGACATCAGTGTAGTGAAGTGGACATCAGTGTAGTGAAGTGGACATCAGTGTAGTGAAGTGGACATCAGTGTAGTGAAGTGGACATCAGTGTAGTGAAGTGGACATCAGTGTAGTGAAGTGGACATCAGTGTAGTGAAGTGGACATCAGTGTAGTGAAGTGGACATCAGTGTAGTGAAGTGGACATCAGTGTAGTGAAGTGGACATCAGTGTAGTGAAGTGGACATCAGTGTAGTGAAGTGGACATCAGTGTAGTGAAGTGGACATCAGTGTAGTGAAGTGGACATCAGTGTAGTGAAGTGGACATCAGTGTAGTGAAGTGGACATCAGTGTAGTGAAGTGGACATCAGTGTAGTGAAGTGGACATCAGTGTAGTGAAGTGGACATCAGTGTAGTGAAGTGGACATCAGTGTAGTGAAGTGGACATCAGTGTAGTGAAGTGGACATCAGTGTAGTGAAGTGGACATCAGTGTAGTGAGGTGGACATCAGTGTAGTGTTGTGGACATCAGTGTAGTGTGACTTCAGTTTTTCATGGATGGATTTCAGTTTTTCATGGATGGACTTCAGTTTCCATGGATGGATTTCAGTTTTTCATGGATTGACTTCAGTGTTTCATGGATGGACTTCAGTGTTTCATGGATGGATTTCAGTTTTTCATGGATGGACTTCAGTTTTTCATGAGTGGACTTCAGTTTTGTGATGGACATCAGTGTAGTGTGGTGGACATCAGTGTAGTGAAGTGGACATCAGTGTAGTGAAGTGGACATCAGTGTAGTGAAGTGGACATCAGTGTAGTGAAGTGGACATCAGTGTAGTGAAGTGGACATCAGTGTAGTGAAGTGGACATCAGTGTAGTGAAGTGGACATCAGTGTAGTGAAGTGGACATCAGTGTAGACATCAGTGTAGTGAAGTGGACATCAGTGTAGTGAAGTGGACATCAGTGTTGTGAAGTGGACATCAGTGTAGTGAAGTGGACATCAGTGTAGTGAAGTGGACATCAGTGTAGTGAGGTGGACATCAGTGTAGTGTTGTGGACATCAGTGTAGTGTGACTTCAGTTTTTCATGGATGGATTTCAGTTTTTCATGGATGGACTTCAGTTTCCATGGATGGATTTCAGTTTTTCATGGATTGACTTCAGTGTTTCATGGATGGGACTTCAATGTTTCATGGATGGATTTCAGTTTTTCATGGATGGACTTCAGTTTTTCATGAGTGGACTTCAGTTTTTTGTGATGGACACCAGTGTAGTGTGGTGGACATCAGTGTAGTGAAGTGGACATCAGTGTAGTGAAGTGGACATCAGTGTAGTGAAGTGGACATCAGTGTAGTGAAGTGGACATCAGTGTAGTGAAGTGGACATCAGTGTAGTGAAGTGGACATCAGTGTAGTGAAGTGGACATCAGTGTAGTGAAGTGGACATCAGTGTTGTGAAGTGGACATCAGTGTAGTGAAGTGGACATCAGTGTAGTGAAGTGGACATCAGTGTAGTGAGGTGGACATCAGTGTAGTGTTGTGGACATCAGTGTAGTGTGACTTCAGTTTTTCATGGATGGATTTCAGTTTTTCATGGATGGACTTCAGTTTTCATGGATGGATTTCAGTTTTTCATGGATTGACTTCAGTGTTTCATGGATGGGACTTCAATGTTTCATGGATGGATTTCAGTTTTTCATGGATGGACTTCAGTTTTTCATGAGTGGACTTCAGTTTTTTGTGATGGACATCAGTGTAGTGTGGTGGACATCAGTGTAGTGAAGTGGACATCAGTGTAGTGAAGTGGACATCAGTGTAGTGAAGTGGACATCAGTGTAGTGAAGTGGACATCAGTGTAGTGAAGTGGACATCAGTGTAGTGACATCAGTGGACATCAGTGTAGTGAAGTGGACATCAGTGTAGTGAAGTGGACATCAGTGAGTGAAGTGGACATCAGTGTAGTGAAGTGGACATCAGTGTAGTGAAGTGGACATCAGTGTAGTGAAGTGGACATCAGTGTAGTGAATTGGACATCAGTGTAGTGAAGTGGACATCAGTGTAGTGAAGTGGACATCAGTGTAGTGAAGTGGACATCAGTGTAGTGAAGTGGACATCAGTGTAGTGAAGTGGACATCAGTGTTTCATGGTGGACATCAGTGTAGTGAAGTGGACATCAGTGTAGTGAGGTGGACATCAGTGTAGTGAAGTGGACATCAGTGTAGTGAGGTGGACATCAGTGTAGTGAAGTGGACATCAGTGTAGTGAAGTGGACATCAGTGTAGTGAAGTGGACATCAGTGTAGTGAAGTGGACATCAGTGTAGTGAAGTGGACATCAGTGTAGTGAAGTGGACATCAGTGTAGTGAAGTGGACATCAGTGTAGTGTGGTGGACATCAGTGTAGTGTGGTGGACATCAGTGTAGTGAGGTGGACATCAGTGTAGTGAAGTGGACATCAGTGTAGTGAAGTGGACATCAGTGTAGTGAAGTGGACATCAGTGTAGTGAAGTGGACATCAGTGTAGTGATGGTGGACATCAGTGTAGTGAAGTGGACATCAGTGTAGTGAAGTGGACATCAGTGTAGTGAAGTGGACATCAGTGTAGTGAAGTGGACATCAGTGTAGTGAAGTGGACATCAGTGTAGTGAAGTGGACATCAGTGTAGTGAGGTGGACATCAGTGTAGTGAAGTGGACATCAGTGTAGTGAAGTGGACATCAGTGTAGTGAAGTGGACATCAGTGTAGTGAAGTGGACATCAGTGTAGTGAAGTGGACATCAGTGTAGTGAAGTGGACATCAGTGTAGTGAAGTGGACATCAGTGTAGTGAAGTGGGTGGACATCAGTGTAGTGAAGTGGACATCAGTGTAGTGAAGTGGACATCAGTGTAGTGAAGTGGACATCAGTGTAGTGAACTGGACATCAGTGTAGTGAAGTGGACATCAGTGTAGTGAGGTGGACATCAGTGTAGTGTTGTGGACATCAGTGTAGTGTGACTTCAGTTTTTCATGGATGGATTTCAGTTTTTCATGGATGGACTTCAGTTTCCATGGATGGATTTCAGTTTTTCATGGATTGACTTCAGTGTTTCATGGATGGGACTTCAATGTTTCATGGATGGATTTCAGTTTTTCATGGATGGACTTCAGTTTTTCATGAGTGGACTTCAGTTTTTTGTGATGGACACCAGTGTAGTGTGGTGGACATCAGTGTAGTGAAGTGGACATCAGTGTAGTGAAGTGGACATCAGTGTAGTGAAGTGGACATGAAGTGGACATCAGTGTAGTGAAGTGGACATCAGTGTAGTGAAGTGGACATCAGTGTAGTGAAGTGGACATCAGTGTAGTGAAGTGGACATCAGTGTAGTGAAGTGGACATCAGTGTAGTGAAGTGGACATCAGTGTAGTGAAGTGGACATCAGTGTAGTGTGACATAGTGAAGTGGACATCAGTGTAGTGAAGTGGACATCAGTGTAGTGAAGTGGACATCAGTGTAGTGAAGTGGACATCAGTGTAGTGAAGTGGACATCAGTGTAGTGAAGTGGACATCAGTGTAGTGAAGTGGACATCAGTGTAGTGAAGTGGACATCAGTGTAGTGAAGTGGACATCAGTGTAGTGAAGTGGACATCAGTGTAGTGAAGTGGACATCAGTGTAGTGAAGTGGACATCAGTGTAGTGAAGTGGACATCAGTGTAGTGAGGTGGACATCAGTGTAGTGTTGTGGACATCAGTGTAGTGTGACTTCAGTTTTTCATGGATGGATTTCAGTTTTTCATGGATGGACTTCAGTTTTCATGGATGGATTTCAGTTTTTCATGGATGGACTTCAGTGTTTCATGGATGGACTTCAGTGTTTCATGGATGGATTTCAGTTTTTCATGGATGGACTTCAGTCAGTGATGAGTGGACTTCAGTTTTTTTGAAGTGGACATCAGTGTAGTGTGGTGGACATCAGTGTAGTGAAGTGGACATCAGTGTAGTGAAGTGGACATCAGTGTAGTGAAGTGGACATCAGTGTAGTGAAGTGGACATCAGTGTAGTGAAGTGGACATCAGTGTAGTGAAGTGGACATCAGTGTAGTGAAGTGGACATCAGTGTAGTGAAGTGGACATCAGTGTAGTGAGTGTGGACATCAGTGTAGTGAAGTGGACATCAGTGTAGTGAAGTGGACATCAGTGTAGTGAAGTGGACATCAGTGTAGTGAAGTGGACATCAGTGTAGTGAAGTGGACATCAGTGTAGTGAAGGTGGACATCAGTGTAGTGTTGTGGACATCAGTGTAGTGTGACTTCAGTTTTTCATGGATGGATTTCAGTTTTTCATGGATGGACTTCAGTTTCCATGGATGGATTTCAGTTTTTCATGGATTGACTTCAGTGTTTCATGGATGGGACTTCAATGTTTCATGGATGGATTTCAGTTTTTCATGGATGGACTTCAGTTTTTGATGAGTGGACTTCAGTTTTTTGTGGTGGACATCAGTGTAGTGTGGTGGACATCAGTGTAGTGAAGTGGACATCAGTGTAGTGAAGTGGACATCAGTGTAGTGAAGTGGACATCAGTGTAGTGAAGTGGACATCAGTGTAGTGAAGTGGACATCAGTGTAGTGAAGTGGACATCAGTGTAGTGAAGTGGACATCAGTGTAGTGAAGTGGACATCAGTGTAGTGAAGTGGACATCAGTGTAGTGAAGTGGACATCAGTGTAGTGAAGTGGACATCAGTGTAGTGTGGTGGACATCAGTGTAGTGTGGACATCAGTGTAGTGTGGATCAGTGTAGTGGACTTCAGTTTTTCATGGATGGATTTCAGTTTTTCATGGATGGACTTCAGTTTTCATGGATGGATTTCAGTTTTTCATGGATTGGACTTCAGTGTTTCATGGATGGACTTCAGTGTTTCATGGATGGATTTCAGTTTTTCATGGATGGACTTCAGTTTTTCATGAGTGGACTTCAGTTTTTTTTGTGGTGGACATCAGTGTAGTGTGGTGGACATCAGTGTAGTGAAGTGGACATCAGTGTAGTGAAGTGGACATCAGTGTAGTGAAGTGGACATCAGTGTAGTGAAGTGGACATCAGTGTAGTGAAGTGGACATCAGTGTAGTGAAGTGGACATCAGTGTAGTGAAGTGGACATCAGTGTAGTGAAGTGGACATCAGTGTAGTGAAGTGGACATCAGTGTAGTGAAGTGGACATCAGTGTAGTGAAGTGGACATCAGTGTAGTGAAGTGGACATCAGTGTAGTGAAGTGGACATCAGTGTAGTGAAGTGGACATCAGTGTAGTGAAGTGGACAGTGGACATCAGTGTAGTGAAGTGGACATCAGTGTAGTGAAGTGGACATCAGTGTAGTGAAGTGGACATCAGTGTAGTGAAGTGGACATCAGTGTAGTGAAGTGGACATCAGTGTAGTGAGGTGGACATCAGTGTAGTGAAGTGGACATCAGTGTAGTGTGGTGGACATCAGTGTAGTGAAGTGGACATCAGTGTAGTGAAGTGGACATCAGTGTAGTGAAGTGGACATCAGTGTAGTGTGGTGGACATCAGTGTAGTGAAGTGGACATCAGTAGTGAAGTGGACATCAGTGTAGTGAAGTGGACATCAGTGTAGTGTGGTGGACATCAGTGTAGTGTGGTGGACATCAGTGTAGTGATGGTGGACATCAGTGTAGTGAAGTGGACATCAGTGTAGTGAAGTGGACATCAGTGTAGTGAAGTGGACATCAGTGTAGTGAAGTGGACATCAGTGTAGTGAAGTGGACATCAGTGTAGTGAAGTGGACATCAGTGTAGTGAAGTGGACATCAGTGTAGTGAAGTGGACATCAGTGTAGTGAAGTGGACATCAGTGTAGTGAAGTGGACATCAGTGTAGTGAAGTGGACATCAGTGTAGTGAAGTGGACATCAGTGTAGTGAAGTGGACACATCAGTGTAGTGAGGTGGACATCAGTGTAGTGTGGTGGACATCAGTGTAGTGAGTGGACATCAGTGTAGTGAAGTGGACATCAGTGTAGTGAAGTGGACATCAGTGTAGTGAAGTGGACATCAGTGTGTAGTGACATCAGTGTAGTGAAGTGGACATCAGTGTAGTGAAGTGGACATCAGTGTAGTGAAGTGGACATCAGTGTAGTGAAGTGGACATCAGTGTAGTGAAGTGGACATCAGTGTAGTGAGGTGGACATCAGTGTAGTGAAGTGGACATCAGTGTAGTGAGGTGGACATCAGTGTAGTGTTGTGGACATCAGTGTAGTGTGACTTCAGTTTTTCATGGATGGATTTCAGTTTTTCATGGATGGACTTCAGTTTTCATGGATGGATTTCAGTTTTTCATGGATTGACTTCAGTGTTTCATGGATGGACTTCAATGTTTCATGGATGGATTTCAGTTTTTCATGGATGGACTTCAGTTTTTCATGAGTGGACTTCAGTTTTTTGTGATGGACACCAGTGTAGTGTGGTGGACATCAGTGTAGTGAAGTGGACATCAGTGTAGTGAAGTGGACATCAGTGTAGTGTGAAGTGGACATCAGTGTAGTGAAGTGGACATCAGTGTAGTGAAGTGGACATCAGTGTAGTGAAGTGGACATCAGTGTAGTGAAGTGGACATCAGTGTAGTGAAGTGGACATCAGTGTAGTGAAGTGGACATCAGTGTAGTGAAGTGGACATCAGTGTAGTGAAGTGGACATCAGTGTAGTGAAGTGGACATCAGTGTAGTGAAGTGGACATCAGTGTAGTGAAGTGGACATCAGTGTAGTGAAGTGGACATCAGTGTAGTGAAGTGGACATCAGTGTAGTGAAGTGGACATCAGTGTAGTGAAGTGGACATCAGTGTAGTGAAGTGGACATCAGTGTAGTGAAGTGGACATCAGTGTAGTGAAGTGGACATCAGTGTAGTGAAGTGGACATCAGTGTAGTGAAGTGGACATCAGTGTAGTGAAGTGGACATCAGTGTAGTGAGGTGGACATCAGTGTAGTGTTGTGGACATCAGTGTAGTGTGACTTCAGTTTTTCATGGATGGATTTCAGTTTTTCATGGATGGACTTCAGTTTCCATGGATGGATTTCAGTTTTTCATGGATTGACTTCAGTGTTTCATGGATGGACTTCAGTGTTTCATGGATGGATTTCAGTTTTTCATGGATGGACTTCAGTTTTTGATGAGTGGACTTCAGTTTAGTGTGGTGGACATCAGTGTAGTGTAGTGGACATCAGTGTAGTGAAGTGGACATCAGTGTAGTGAAGTGGACATCAGTGTAGTGAAGTGGACATCAGTGGACATCAGTGTAGTGAAGTGGACATCAGTGTAGTGAAGTGGACATCAGTGTAGTGAAGTGGACATCAGTGTAGTGAAGTGGACATCAGTGTAGTGAGGTGGACATCAGTGTAGTGAAGTGGACATCAGTGTAGTGAAGTGGACATCAGTGTAGTGAGTGGACATCAGTGTAGTGAAGTGGACATCAGTGTAGTGAAGTGGACATCAGTGTAGTGAGGTGGACATCAGTGTAGTGTTGTGGACATCAGTGTAGTGTGACTTCAGTTTTTCATGGATGGATTTCAGTTTTTCATGGATGGACTTCAGTTTCCATGGATGGATTTCAGTTTTTCATGGATGGACTTCAGTGTTTCATGGATGGACTTCAGTGTTTCATGGATGGATTTCAGTTTTTCATGGATGGACTTCAGTTTTTCATGAGTGGACTTCAGTTTTTTGTGATGGACACCAGTGTAGTGTGGTGGACATCAGTGTAGTGAAGTGGACATCAGTGTAGTGAAGTGGACATCAGTGTAGTGAAGTGGACATCAGTGTAGTGAAGTGGACATCAGTGTAGTGAAGTGGACATCAGTGTAGTGAAGTGGACATCAGTGTAGTGAAGTGGACATCAGTGTAGTGAAGTGGACATCAGTGTAGTGAAGTGGACATCAGTGTAGTGTGAAGTGGACATCAGTGTAGTGAAGTGGACATCAGTGTAGTGAGGTGGACATCAGTGTAGTGACATCAGTGTAGTGGACATCAGTGTAGTGTGGACTTCAGTGTTTTCATGGATGGATTTCAGTTTTTCATGGATGGACTTCAGTTTTTCATGGATGGATTTCAGTTTTTCATGGATTGACTTCAGTGTTTCATGGATGGGACTTCAGTGTTTCATGGATGGATTTCAGTTTTTCATGGATGGACTTCAGTTTTTCATGAGTGGACTTCAGTTTTTAGTGTGGTGGACATCAGTGTAGTGTGGTGGACATCAGTGTAGTGAAGTGGACATCAGTGTAGTGAAGTGGACATCAGTGTAGTGAAGTGGACATCAGTGTAGTGAAGTGGACATCAGTGTAGTGAAGTGGACATCAGTGTAGTGAAGTGGACATCAGTGTAGTGAAGTGGACATCAGTGTAGTGAAGTGGACATCAGTGTAGTGAAGTGGACATCAGTGTAGTGAAGAAGTGGACATCAGTGTAGTGAAGTGGACATCAGTGTAGTGAAGTGGACATCAGTGTAGTGAAGTGGACATCAGTGTAGTGAAGTGGACATCAGTGTAGTGTGGACATCAGTGGAGTCATCAGTGTAGTGAAGTGGACATCAGTGTAGTGAAGTGGACATCAGTGTAGTGAAGTGGACATCAGTGTAGTGAAGTGGACATCAGTGTAGTGTGGTGGACATCAGTGTAGTGATGGTGGACATCAGTGTAGTGATGGTGGACATCAGTGTAGTGATGGTGGACATCAGTGTAGTGAAGTGGACATCAGTGTAGTGAAGTGGACATCAGTGTAGTGAAGTGGACATCAGTGTAGTGAAGTGGACATCAGTGTAGTGAAGTGGACATCAGTGTAGTGAAGTGGACATCAGTGTAGTGAAGTGGACATCAGTGTAGTGTGGTGGACATCAGTGTAGTGTGGTGGACATCAGTGTAGTGAGGTGGACATCAGTGTAGTGAAGTGGACATCAGTGTAGTGAAGTGGACATCAGTGTAGTGAAGTGGACATCAGTGTAGTGAAGTGGACATCAGTGTAGTGAAGTGGACATCAGTGTAGTGAAGTGGACATCAGTGTAGTGAAGTGGACATCAGTGTAGTGAAGTGGACATCAGTGTAGTGAAGTGGACATCAGTGTAGTGAAGTGGACATCAGTGTAGTGAAGTGGACATCAGTGTAGTGAAGTGGACATCAGTGTAGTGAAGTGGACATCAGTGTAGTGAGGTGGACATCAGTGTAGTGAAGTGGACATCAGTGTAGTGAAGTGGACATCAGTGTAGTGAAGTGGACATCAGTGTAGTGAAGTGGACATCAGTGTAGTGAAGTGGACATCAGTGTAGTGAAGTGGACATCAGTGTAGTGAAGTGGACATCAGTGTAGTGAAGTGGACATCAGTGTAGTGAAGTGGACATCAGTGTAGTGAAGTGGACATCAGTGTAGTGAAGTGGACATCAGTGTAGTGAAGTGGACATCAGTGTAGTGAGGTGGACATCAGTGTAGTGTTGTGGACATCAGTGTAGTGTGACTTCAGTTTTTCATGGATGGATTTCAGTTTTTCATGGATGGACTTCAGTTTCCATGGATGGATTTCAGTTTTTCATGGATTGACTTCAGTGTTTCATGGATGGGACTTCAATGTTTCATGGATGGATTTCAGTTTTTCATGGATGGACTTCAGTTTTTCATGAGTGGACTTCAGTTTTTTGTGGATGGACACCAGTGTAGTGTGGTGGACATCAGTGTAGTGAAGTGGACATCAGTGTAGTGAAGTGGACATCAGTGTAGTGAAGTGGACATCAGTGTAGTGAAGTGGACATCAGTGTAGTGAAGTGGACATCAGTGTAGTGAAGTGGACATCAGTGTAGTGAAGTGGACATCAGTGTAGTGAAGTGGACATCAGTGTAGTGAAGTGGACATCAGTGTAGTGAAGTGGACATCAGTGTAGTGAAGTGGACATCAGTGTAGTGAAGTGGACATCAGTGTAGTGAAGTGGACATCAGTGTAGTGAAGTGGACATCAGTGTAGTGATGTGGACATCAGTGTAGTGAGGTGGACATCAGTGTAGTGAAGTGGACATCAGTGTAGTGAAGTGGACATCAGTGTAGTGAAGTGGACATCAGTGTAGTGAAGTGGACATCAGTGTAGTGAAGTGGACATCAGTGTAGTGTGTAGTGAAGTGGACATCAGTGTAGTGAAGTGGACATCAGTGTAGTGAGGTGGACATCAGTGTAGTGTTGTGGATATCAGTGTATGTGACTTCAGTTTTTCATGGATGGATTTCAGTTTTTCATGGATGGACTTCAGTTTCCATGGATGGATTTCAGTTTTTCATGGATGGACTTCAGTGTTTCATGGATGGACTTCAATGTTTCATGGATGGATTTCAGTTTTTCATGGATGGACTTCAGTTTTTGATGAGTGGACTTCAGTTTTTTTGTGATGGACACCAGTGTAGTGTGGTGGACATCAGTGTAGTGAAGTGGACATCAGTGTAGTGAAGTGGACATCAGTGAATGAAGTGGACATCAGTGTAGTGAAGTGGACATCAGTGTAGTGAAGTGGACATCAGTGTAGTGAAGTGGACATCAGTGTAGTGAAGTGGACATCAGTGTAGTGTGGTGGACATCAGTGTAGTGAAGTGGACATCAGTGTAGTGAAGTGGACATCAGTGTAGTGAACTGGACATCAGTGTAGTGAAGTGGACATCAGTGTAGTGAAGTGGACATCAGTGTAGTGAAGTGGACATCAGTGTAGTGAGGTGGACATCAGTGTAGTGTTGTGGACATCAGTGTAGTGTGTCTTCAGTTTTTCATGGATGGATTTCAGTTTTTCATGGATGGACTTCAGTTTCCATGGATGGATTTCAGTTTTTCATGGATTGACTTCAGTGTTTCATGGATGGGACTTCAATGTTTCATGGATGGATTTCAGTTTTTCATGGATGGACTTCAGTTTTTCATGAGTGGACTTCAGTTTTTTGTGATGGACACCAGTGTAGTGTGGTGGACATCAGTGTAGTGAAGTGGACATCAGTGTAGTGAAGTGGACATCAGTGTAGTGAAGTGGACATCAGTGTAGTGAAGTGGACATCAGTGTAGTGAAGTGGACATCAGTGTAGTGAAGTGGACATCAGTGTAGTGAAGTGGACATCAGTGTAGTGAAGTGGACATCAGTGTAGTGAAGTGGACATCAGTGTAGTGAAGTGGACATCAGTGTAGTGAAGTGGACATCAGTGTAGTGAAGTGGACATCAGTGTAGTGAGGTGGACATCAGTGTAGTGTTGTGGACATCAGTGTAGTGTGACTTCAGTTTTTCATGGATGGATTTCAGTTTTTCATGGATGGACTTCAGTTTTCATGGATGGATTTCAGTTTTTCATGTATGGACTTCAGTGTTTCATGGATGGGACTTCACTGTTTAATGGATGGATTTCAGTTTTTCATGGATGAATTTCAGTTTTTCATGAGTGGACTTCAGTTTTTTGTGATGGACACCAGTGTAGTGTGGTGGACATCAGTGTAGTGAAGTGGACATCAGTGTAGTGAAGTGGACATCAGTGTAGTGAAGTGGACATCAGTGTAGTGAAGTGGACATCAGTGTAGTGAAGTGGACATCAGTGTAGTGAAGTGGACATCAGTGTAGTGAAGTGGACATCAGTGTAGTGAAGTGGACATCAGTGTAGTGAAGTGGACATCAGTGTAGTGAAGTGGACATCAGTGTAGTGAAGTGGACATCAGTGTAGTGAAGTGGACATCAGTGTAGTGAAGTGGACATCAGTGTAGTGAAGTGGACATCAGTGTAGTGAAGTGGACATCAGTGTAGTGAAGTGGACATCAGTGTAGTGAAGTGGACATCAGTGTAGTGAAGTGGACATCAGTGTAGTGAAGTGGACATCAGTGTAGTGAAGTGGACATCAGTGTAGTGAAGTGGACATCAGTGTAGTGAGGTGGACATCAGTGTAGTGAAGTGGACATCAGTGTAGTGTGGTGGACATCAGTGTAGTGATGGTGGACATCAGTGTCAGTGGAGTGGACTTCATCAGTGTAGTCAGTGGACATCAGTGTAGTGATGGTGGACATCAGTGTAGTGAAGTGGACATCAGTGTAGTTCAGTGGACATCAGTGTAGTGAAGTGGACATCAGTGTAGTGTGGTGGACATCAGTGTAGTGTGGTGGACATCAGTGTAGTGTGGTGGACATCAGTGTAGTGAAGTGGACATCAGTGTTGGACATCAGTGAAGTGGACATCAGTGTAGTGAAGTGGACATCAGTGTAGTGAAGTGGACATCAGTGTAGTGAAGTGGACATCAGTGTAGTGAAGTGGACATCAGTGTAGTGAAGTGGACATCAGTGTAGTGAAGTGGACATCAGTGTAGTGAAGTGGACATCAGTGTAGTGAAGTGGACATCAGTGTAGTGAAGTGGACATCAGTGTAGTGAAGTGGACATCAGTGTGTGGACATCAGTGTAGTGAAGTGGACATCAGTGTAGTGATGGACATCAGTGTAGTGAGGTGGACATCAGTGTAGTGAAGTGGACATCAGTGTAGTGAAGTGGACATCAGTGTAGTGAAGTGGACATCAGTGTAGTGAAGTGGACATCAGTGTAGTGAAGTGGACATCAGTGTAGTGAAGTGGACATCAGTGTAGTGAAGTGGACATCAGTGTAGTGAAGTGGACATCAGTGTAGTGAAGTGGACATCAGTGTAGTGAAGTGGACATCAGTGTAGTGAGGTGGACATCAGTGTAGTGAAGTGGACATCAGTGTAGTGAGGTGGACATCAGTGTAGTGTTGTGGACATCAGTGTAGTGTGACTTCAGTTTTTCATGGATGGATTTCAGTTTTTCATGGATGGACTTCAGTTTCCATGGATGGATTTCAGTTTTTCATGGATTGACTTCAGTGTTTCATGGATGGGACTTCAATGTTTCATGGATGGATTTCAGTTTTTCATGGATGGACTTCAGTTTTTCATGAGTGGACTTCAGTTTTTTGTGATGGACACCAGTGTAGTGTGGTGGACATCAGTGTAGTGAAGTGGACATCAGTGTAGTGAAGTGGACATCAGTGTAGTGAAGTGGACATCAGTGTAGTGAAGTGGACATCAGTGTAGTGAAGTGGACATCAGTGTAGTGAAGTGGACATCAGTGTAGTGAAGTGGACATCAGTGTAGTGAAGTGGACATCAGTGTAGTGAAGTGGACATCAGTGTAGTGAAGTGGACATCAGTGTAGTGAAGTGGACATCAGTGTAGTGAAGTGGACATCAGTGTAGTGAAGTGGACATCAGTGTGTGAAGTGGACATCAGTGTAGTGAAGTGGACATCAGTGTAGTGAAGTGGACATCAGTGTAGTGTGGTGGACATCAGTGTAGTGAAGTGGACATCAGTGTAGTGAAGTGGACATCAGTGTAGTGAAGTGGACATCAGTGTAGTGAAGTGGACATCAGTGTAGTGAAGTGGACATCAGTGTAGTGAAGTGGACATCAGTGTAGTGAAGTGGACATCAGTGTAGTGAAGTGGACATCAGTGTAGTGAGGTGGACATCAGTGTAGTGTTGTGGACATCAGTGTAGTGTGACTTCAGTTTTTCATGGATGGATTTCAGTTTTTCATGGATGGACTTCAGTTTCCATGGATGGATTTCAGTTTTTCATGGATTGACTTCAGTGTTTTCATGGATGGGACTTCAGTTTTTCATGGATGGATTTCAGTTTTTCATGGATGGACTTCAGTTTTTGATGAGTGGACTTCAGTGTTTTGTGATGGACATCAGTGTAGTGTGGTGGACATCAGTGTAGTGAAGTGGACATCAGTGTAGTGAAGTGGACATCAGTGTAGTGAAGTGGACATCAGTGTAGTGAAGTGGACATCAGTGTAGTGAAGTGGACATCAGTGTAGTGAAGTGGACATCAGTGTAGTGAAGTGGACATCAGTGTAGTGAGGTGGACATCAGTGTAGTGAAGTGGACATCAGTGTAGTGAAGTGGACATCAGTGTAGTGAAGTGGACATCAGTGTAGTGAAGTGGACATCAGTGTAGTGAAGTGACATCAGTGGACATCAGTGTAGTGAAGTGGACATCAGTGTAGTGTTGTGGACATCAGTGTAGTGTTGTGGACATCAGTGTAGTGTGTCTTCAGTTTTTCATGGATGGATTTCAGTTTTTCATGGATGGACTTCAGTTTCCATGGATGGATTTCAGTTTTTTATGGATTGACTTCAGTGTTTCATGGATGGGACTTCAATGGTTCATGGATGGATTTCAGTTTTTCATGGATGGACTTCAGTTTTTCATGAGTGGACTTCAGTTTTTTGTGAGTGGACATCAGTGTAGTGTGGTGGACATCAGTGTGTGAAGTGGACATCAGTGTAGTGAAGTGGACATCAGTGTAGTGAAGTGGACATCAGTGTAGTGAAGTGGACATCAGTGTAGTGAAGTGGACATCAGTGTAGTGAAGTGGACATCAGTGTAGTGAAGTGGACATCAGTGTAGTGAAGTGGACATCAGTGTAGTGAAGTGGACATCAGTGTAGTGAAGTGGACATCAGTGTAGTGAAGTGGACATCAGTGTAGTGAGGTGGACATCAGTGTAGTGTTGTGGACATCAGTGTAGTGTGACTTCAGTTTTTCATGGATGGATTTCAGTTTTTCATGGATGGACTTCAGTTTTCATGGATGGATTTCAGTTTTTCATGGATTGACTTCAGTGTTTCATGGATGGACTTCAGTGTTTCATGGATGGATTTCAGTTTTTCATGGATGGACTTCAGTTTTTCATGAGTGGACTTCAGTTTTTTGTGGTGGACATCAGTGTAGTGTGGTGGACATCAGTGTAGTGAAGTGGACATCAGTGTAGTGAAGTGGACATCAGTGTAGTGAAGTGGACATCAGTGTAGTGAAGTGGACATCAGTGTAGTGAAGTGGACATCAGTGTAGTGAAGTGGACATCAGTGTAGTGAAGTGGACATCAGTGTAGTGAAGTGGACATCAGTGTAGTGAAGTGGACATCAGTGTAGTGAAGTGGACATCAGTGTAGTGAAGTGGACATCAGTGTAGTGAAGTGGACATCAGTGTAGTGAAGTGGACATCAGTGTAGTGAAGTGGACATCAGTGTAGTGAGTGGACATCAGTGTAGTGAAGTGGACATCAGTGTAGTGAAGTGGACATCAGTGTAGTGAAGTGGACATCAGTGTAGTGAAGTGGACATCAGTGTAGTGAAGTGGACATCAGTGTAGTGAAGTGGACATCAGTGTAGTGAGGTGGACATCAGTGTAGTGAAGTGGACATCAGTGTAGTGAAGTGGACATCAGTGTAGTGATGGTGGACATCAGTGTAGTGAAGTGGACATCAGTGTAGTGAAGTGGACATCAGTGTAGTGAAGTGGACATCAGTGTAGTGAAGTGGACATCAGTGTAGTGAATGTGGACATCAGTGTGAAGTGGACATCAGTGTAGTGTGGTGGACATCAGTGTAGTGTGGTGGACATCAGTGTAGTGTGGTGGACATCAGTGTGGTGGACTTCAGTTTGTAACATCAGTGTGTAGTGGAGTGTAGTGGACATCAGTGTAGTGAAGTGGACATCAGTGTAGTGAAGTGGACATCAGTGTAGTGAAGTGGACATCAGTGTAGTGAAGTGGACATCAGTGTAGTGAAGTGGACATCAGTGTAGTGGATCAGTGTAGTGAAGTGGACATCAGTGTAGTGAAGTGGACATCAGTGTGTGAAGTGGTCAAGTGGACATCAGTGTAGTGAGTGGACATCAGTGTAGTGATGGTGGACATCAGTGTAGTGAAGTGGACATCATCAGTGTAGTGAAGTGGACATCAGTGTAGTGAAGTGGACATCAGTGTAGTGAGGTGGACATCAGTGTAGTGAAGTGGACATCAGTGTAGTGAAGTGGACATCAGTGTAGTGAGGTGGACATCAGTGTAGTGAAGTGGACATCAGTGTGTAGTGACATCAGTGTAGTGAAGTGGACATCAGTGTAGTGAAGTGGACATCAGTGTAGTGAAGTGGACATCAGTGTAGTGAAGTGGACATCAGTGTAGTGAAGTGGACATCAGTGTAGTGAAGTGGACATCAGTGTAGTGAAGTGGACATCAGTGTAGTGAAGTGGACATCAGTGTAGTGAGGTGGACATCAGTGTAGTGTTGTGGACATCAGTGTAGTGTGACTTCAGTTTTTCATGGATGGATTTCAGTTTTTCATGGATGGACTTCAGTTTCCATGGATGGATTTCAGTTTTTCATGGATTGACTTCAGTGTTTCATGGATGGACTTCAATGTTTCATGGATGGATTTCAGTTTTTCATGGATGGACTTCAGTTTTTCATGAGTGGACTTCAGTTTGGACATCAGTGTAGTGGGTGGACATCAGTGTAGTGTGGTGGACATCAGTGTAGTGAAGTGGACATCAGTGTAGTGAAGTGGACATCAGTGTAGTGAAGTGGACATCAGTGTAGTGAAGTGGACATCAGTGTAGTGAAGTGGACATCAGTGTAGTGAAGTGGACATCAGTGTAGTGAAGTGGACATCAGTGTAGTGAAGTGGACATCAGTGTAGTGAAGTGGACATCAGTGTAGTGAAGTGGACATCAGTGTAGTGAAGTGGACATCAGTGTAGTGAAGTGGACATCAGTGTAGTGAAGTGGACATCAGTGTAGTGAAGTGGACATCAGTGTAGTGAAGTGGACATCAGTGTAGTGAGGTGGACATCAGTGTAGTGAAGTGGACATCAGTGTAGTGAAGTGGACATCAGTGTAGTGAAGTGGACATCAGTGTAGTGAAGTGGACATCAGTGTAGTGAAGTGGACATCAGTGTAGTGAAGTGGACATCAGTGTAGTGAAGTGGACATCAGTGTAGTGAGGTGGACATCAGTGTAGTGTTGTGGACATCAGTGTAGTGTGTGTGGACTTCAGTTTTTCATGGATGGATTTCAGTTTTTCATGGATGGACTTCAGTTTCCATGGATGGATTTCAGTTTTTCATGGATTGACTTCAGTGTTTCATGGATGGACTTCAATGTTTCATGGATGGATTTCAGTTTTTCATGGATGGACTTCAGTTTTTGATGAGTGGACTTCAGTTTTTTTGGATGGACACCAGTGTAGTGTGGTGGACATCAGTGTAGTGAAGTGGACATCAGTGTAGTGAAGTGGACATCAGTGTAGTGAAGTGGACATCAGTGTAGTGAAGTGGACATCAGTGTAGTGAAGTGGACATCAGTGTAGTGAAGTGGACATCAGTGTAGTGAAGTGGACATCAGTGTAGTGAGGTGGACATCAGTGTAGTGAAGTGGACATCAGTGTAGTGAAGTGGACATCAGTGTAGTGAAGTGGACATCAGTGTAGTGAAGTGGACATCAGTGTAGTGAAGTGGACATCAGTGTAGTGAAGTGGACATCAGTGTAGTGTTGTGGACATCAGTGTAGTGTGTGACTTCAGTTGTTTCATGGATGGACTTCAGTTTTTCATGGATGGACTTCAGTTTTTCATGGATGGACTTCAGTTTTCATGGATGGATTTCAGTTTTTTATGGATTGACTTCAGTGTTTCATGGATGGGACTTCAATGTTTCATGGATGGATTTCAGTTTTTCATGGATGGACTTCAGTTTTTCATGAGTGGACTTCAGTGTTTTTTTGTGATGGACATCAGTGTAGTGTGGTGGACATCAGTGTAGTGAAGTGGACATCAGTGTAGTGAAGTGGACATCAGTGTAGTGAAGTGGACATCAGTGTAGTGAAGTGGACATCAGTGTAGTGAAGTGGACATCAGTGTAGTGAAGTGGACATCAGTGTAGTGAAGTGGACATCAGTGTAGTGAAGTGGACATCAGTGTAGTGAAGTGGACATCAGTGTAGTGAAGTGGACATCAGTGTAGTGAAGTGGACATCAGTGTAGTGAAGTGGACATCAGTGTAGTGAAGTGGACATCAGTGTAGTGAAGTGGACATCAGTGTAGTGAAGTGGACATCAGTGTTTCATGGATGGATTTCAGTTTTTCATGGATGGACTTCAGTTTTCATGGATGGACTTCAGTTTTCATTTTCATGGATTGACTTCAGTGTTTCATGGATGGGACTTCAATGTTTCATGGATGGATTTCAGTTTTTCATGGATGGACTTCAGTTTTTCATGAGTGGACTTCAGTTTTTTGTGATGGACACCAGTGTAGTGTGGTGGACATCAGTGTAGTGAAGTGGACATCAGTGTAGTGAAGTGGACATCAGTGTAGTGAAGTGGACATCAGTGTAGTGAAGTGGACATCAGTGTAGTGAAGTGGACATCAGTGTAGTGAAGTGGACATCAGTGTAGTGAAGTGGACATCAGTGTAGTGAAGTGGACATCAGTGTAGTGATCAGTGTAGTGAAGTGGACATCAGTGTAGTGAAGTGGACATCAGTGTAGTGAAGTGGACATCAGTGTAGTGAAGTGGACATCAGTGTAGTGAAGTGGACATCAGTGTAGTGAAGTGGACATCAGTGTAGTGAAGTGGACATCAGTGTAGTGAAGTGGACATCAGTGTAGTGAAGTGGACATCAGTGTAGTGAAGTGGACATCAGTGTAGTGAAGTGGACATCAGTGTAGTGAAGTGGACATCAGTGTAGTGATGGTGGACATCAGTGTAGTGAAGTGGACATCAGTGTAGTGAGGTGGACATCAGTGTAGTGTGGTGGACATCAGTGTAGTGTGGTGGACATCAGTGTAGTGATGGTGGACATCAGTGTAGTGAAGTGGACATCAGTGTAGTGATGGTGGACATCAGTGTAGTGAAGTGGACATCAGTGTAGTGAAGTGGACATCAGTGTAGTGAGTGGTGGACATCAGTGTAGTGATGTGGACATCAGTGTAGTGAAGTGGACATCAGTGTAGTGTGGTGGACATCAGTGTAGTGAAGTGGACATCAGTAGTGAAGTGGACATCAGTGTAGTGAAGTGGACATCAGTGTAGTGAAGTGGACATCAGTGTAGTGAAGTGGACATCAGTGTAGTGAAGTGGACATCAGTGTAGTGAAGTGGACATCAGTGTAGTGAAGTGGACATCAGTGTAGTGAAGTGGACATCAGTGTAGTGAAGTGGACATCAGTGTAGTGAAGTGGACATCAGTGTAGTGAAGTGGACATCAGTGTAGTGAAGTGGACATCAGTGTAGTGAAGTGGACATCAGTGTAGTGTGGTGGACATCAGTGTAGTGAGGTGGACATCAGTGTAGTGAGGTGGACATCAGTGTAGTGAAGTGGACATCAGTGTAGTGAGGTGGACATCAGTGTAGTGAAGTGGACATCAGTGTAGTGAAGTGGACATCAGTGTAGTGAAGTGGACATCAGTGTAGTGAAGTGTGGACATCAGTGTAGTGAAGTGGACATCAGTGTAGTGAAGTGGACATCAGTGTAGTGAAGTGGACATCAGTGTAGTGAAGTGGACATCAGTGTAGTGAAGTGGACATCAGTGTAGTGAGGTGGACATCAGTGTAGTGTTGTGGACATCAGTGTAGTGTGACTTCAGTTTTTCATGGATGGATTTCAGTTTTTCATGGATGGACTTCAGTTTCCATGGATGGATTTCAGTTTTTCATGGATTGACTTCAGTGTTTCATGGATGGGACTTCAATGTTTCATGGATGGATTTCAGTTTTTCATGGATGGACTTCAGTTTTTCATGAGTGGACTTCAGTTTTTTGTGATGGACATCAGTGTAGTGTGGTGGACATCAGTGTAGTGAAGTGGACATCAGTGTAGTGAAGTGGACATCAGTGTAGTGAAGTGGACATCAGTGTAGTGAAGTGGACATCAGTGTAGTGAAGTGGACATCAGTGTAGTGAAGTGGACATCAGTGTAGTGAAGTGGACATCAGTGTAGTGAAGTGGACATCAGTGTAGTGAAGTGGACATCAGTGTAGTGAAGTGGACATCAGTGTAGTGAAGTGGACATCAGTGTAGTGAAGTGGACATCAGTGTAGTGAAGTGGACATCAGTGTAGTGAAGTGGACATCAGTGTAGTGAAGTGGACATCAGTGTAGTGAGGTGGACATCAGTGTAGTGAAGTGGACATCAGTGTAGTGAAGTGGACATCAGTGTAGTGAAGTGGACATCAGTGTCAGTGAAGTGGACATCAGTGTAGTGAAGTGGACATCAGTGTAGTGAAGTGGACATCAGTGTAGTGAAGTGGACATCAGTGTAGTGAGGTGGACATCAGTGTAGTGTTGTGGACATCAGTGTAGTGTGACTTCAGTTTTTCATGGATGGATTTCAGTTTTTCATGGATGGACTTCAGTTTCCATGGATGGATTTCAGTTTTTCATGGATTGACTTCAGTGTTTCATGGATGGACTTCAATGTTTCATGGATGGATTTCAGTTTTTCATGGATGGACTTCAGTGTTTTGATGAGTGGACTTCAGTTTTTTTGTGATGGACACCAGTGTAGTGTGGTGGACATCAGTGTAGTGAAGTGGACATAAGTGTAGTGAAGTGGACATCGGTGAATGAAGTGGACATCAGTGTAGTGAAGTGGACATCAGTGTAGTGAAGTGGACATCAGTGTAGTGAAGTGGACATCAGTGTAGTGAAGTGGACATCAGTGTAGTGAGGTGGACATCAGTGTAGTGAAGTGGACATCAGTGTAGTGAAGTGGACATCAGTGTAGTGAAGTGGACATCAGTGTAGTGAAGTGGACATCAGTGTAGTGAAGTGGACATCAGTGTAGTGAGGTGGACATCAGTGTAGTGTTGTGGACATCAGTGTAGTGTGACTTCAGTTTTTCATGGATGGATTTCAGTTTTTCATGGATGGACTTCAGTTTTCATGGATGGATTTCAGTTTTTCATGGATGGACTTCAGTGTTTCATGGATGGACTTCAGTGTTTCATGGATGGATTTCAGTTTTTCATGGATGGACTTCAGTTTTTCATGAGTGGACTTCAGTTTTTTGTGTGGTGGACACCAGTAGTGTGGTGGACATCAGTGTAGTGTGGTGGACATCAGTGTAGTGAAGTGGACATCAGTGTAGTGAAGTGGACATCAGTGTAGTGAAGTGGACATCAGTGTAGTGAAGTGGACATCAGTGTAGTGAGGTGGACATCAGTGTAGTGAAGTGGACATCAGTGTAGTGAAGTGGACATCAGTGTAGTGAAGTGGACATCAGTGTAGTGAAGTGGACATCAGTGTAGTGAAGTGGACATCAGTGTAGTGAAGTGGACATCAGTGTAGTGAGGTGGACATCAGTGTAGTGTTGTGGACATCAGTGTAGTTTTTGTGACTTCAGTTTTTCATGGATGGATTTCAGTTTTTCATGGATGGACTTCAGTTTTCATGGATGGATTTCAGTTTTTCATGGATGGACTTCAGTGTTTCATGGATGGACTTCAGTGTTTCATGGATGGATTTCAGTTTTTCATGGATGGACTTCAGTTTTTCATGAGTGGACTTCAGTTTTTTGTGATGGACACCAGTGTAGTGTGGTGGACATCAGTGTAGTGAAGTGGACATCAGTGTAGTGAAGTGGACATCAGTGTAGTGAAGTGGACATCAGTGTAGTGAAGTGGACATCAGTGTAGTGAAGTGGACATCAGTGTAGTGAAGTGGACATCAGTGTAGTGAAGTGGACATCAGTGTAGTGAAGTGGACATCAGTGTAGTGAAGTGGACATCAGTGTAGTGAAGTGGACATCAGTGTAGTGAAGTGGACATCAGTGTAGTGAAGTGGACATCAGTGTAGTGAAGTGGACATCAGTGTAGTGAAGTGGACATCAGTGTAGTGAAGTGGACATCAGTGTAGTGAAGTGAAGTGGACATCAGTGTAGTGAAGTGGACATCAGTGTAGTGAAGTGGACACATCAGTGTAGTGAAGTGGACATCAGTGTAGTGAAGTGGACATCAGTGTAGTGAGGTGGACATCAGTGTAGTGAAGTGGACATCAGTGTAGTGAAGTGGACATCAGTGTAGTGAAGTGGACATCAGTGTAGTGAAGTGGACATCAGTGTAGTGAAGTGGACATCAGTGTAGTGAAGTGGACATCAGTGTAGTGAAGTGGACATCAGTGTAGTGAAGTGGACATCAGTGTAGTGAAGTGGACATCAGTGTAGTGTGGTGGACATCAGTGTAGTGAAGTGGACATCAGTGTAGTGAGGTGGACATCAGTGTAGTGTGACATAGTGTGGACATCAGTGTAGTGAAGTGGACATCAGTGTAGTGAAGTGGACATCAGTGTAGTGAAGTGGACATCAGTGTAGTGAAGTGGACATCAGTGTAGTGAAGTGGACATCAGTGTAGTGTGGTGGACATCAGTGTAGTGAAGTGGACTTCAGTGTTGTGAAGTGGACATCAGTGTAGTGAAGTGGACATCAGTGTAGTGAAGTGGACATCAGTGTAGTGAGGTGGACATCAGTGTAGTGTTGTGGACATCAGTGTAGTGAGGTGGACATCAGTGTAGTGAAGTGGACATCAGTGTAGTGAAGTGGACATCAGTGTAGTGAGGTGGACATCAGTGTAGTGAAGTGGACATCAGTGTAGTGAAGTGGACATCAGTGTAGTGAAGTGGACATCAGTGTAGTGAAGTGGACATCAGTGTAGTGAAGTGGACATCAGTGTAGTGAAGTGGACATCAGTGTAGTGAAGTGGACATCAGTGTAGTGAAGTGGACATCAGTGTAGTGAAGTGGACATCAGTAGTGAGGTGGACATCAGTGTAGTGTTGTGGACATCAGTGTAGTGTGACTTCAGTTTTTCATGGATGGATTTCAGTTTTTCATGGATGGACTTCAGTTTTCCATGGATGGATTTCAGTTTTTCATGGATTGACTTCAGTGTTTCATGGATGGACTTCAGTGTTTCATGGATGGATTTCAGTTTTTCATGGATGGACTTCAGTTTTTCATGAGTGGACTTCAGTTTTTTGTGATGGACACCAGTGTAGTGTGGTGGACATCAGTGTAGTGTGGTGGACATCAGTGTAGTGAAGTGGACATCAGTGTAGTGAAGTGGACATCAGTGTAGTGAAGTGGACATCAGTGTAGTGAAGTGGACATCAGTGTAGTGAAGTGGACATCAGTGTAGTGAAGTGGACATCAGTGTAGTGATGGTGGACATCAGTGTAGTGAAGTGGACATCAGTGTAGTGTGGTGGACATCAGTGTAGTGAAGTGGACATCAGTGTAGTGAAGTGGACATCAGTGTAGTGAAGTGGACATCAGTGTAGTGAAGTGGACATCAGTGTAGTGAAGTGGACATCAGTGTAGTGAAGTGGACATCAGTGTAGTGAAGTGGACATCAGTGTAGTGAAGTGGACATCAGTGTAGTGAGGTGGACATCAGTGTAGTGAAGTGGACATCAGTGTAGTGAAGTGGACATCAGTGTAGTGAAGTGGACATCAGTGTAGTGAAGTGGACATCAGTGTAGTGAAGTGGACATCAGTGTAGTGAGGTGGACATCAGTGTAGTGTTGTGGACATCAGTGGATGGACTTGTTCATGTGTGGACATCTTCAGTTTTTCATGGATGGACTTCAGTTTTTCATGGATGGACTTCAGTTTTTCATGGATGGATTTCAGTTTTTCATGGATTGACTTCAGTGTTTCATGG
>CM065700.1:46493973-46608095 GCA_017654935.2 Phymorhynchus buccinoides | reverse complement strand
TTCAGTGTTTCATGGATGGGACTTCAATGTTTCATGGATGGATTTCAGTTTTTCATGGATGGACTTCAGTTTTTCATGAGTGGACTTCAGTTTTTTGTGGTGGACACCAGTGTAGTGTGGTGGACATCAGTGTAGTGAAGTGGACATCAGTGTAGTGAAGTGGACATCAGTGTAGTGAAGTGGACATCAGTGTAGTGAAGTGGACATCAGTGTAGTGAATTGGACATCAGTGTAGTGAAGTGGACATAAGTGTAGTGAAATGGACATCGGTGAAGTGAAGTGGACATCAGTGTAGTGAAGTGGACATCAGTGTAGTGAAGTGGACATCAGTGTAGTGAGGTGGACATCAGTGTAGTGAAGTGGACATCAGTGTAGTGAAGTGGACATCAGTGTAGTGAAGTGGACATCAGTGTAGTGAAGTGGACATCAGTGTCGTGAAGTGGACTTCATCAAGGTGGACTTCAGTGAAGTGGACATCAGTGTAGTGATGGTGGACTTCAGTGTAGTGGACTTCAAGTGGACATCAGTGTAGTGAAGTGGACATCAGTGTAGTGAAGTGGACATCAGTGTAGTGAAGTGGACATCAGTGTAGTGAAGTGGACATCAGTGTAGTGAAGTGGACATCAGTGTAGTGTGAATCAGTGTAGTGAAGTGGCCATCAGTGTATGTGAAGTGGACATCAGTGTAGTGAAGTGGACATCAGTGTAGTGAATGGACTTCGGTGGACATCAGTGTTGTGAAGTGGACATCAGTGTAGTGAAGTGGACATCAGTGTAGTGAGGTGGACATCAGTGTAGTGAAGTGGACATAAGTGTAGTGAAATGGACATCGGTGAAGTGAAGTGGACATCAGTGTAGTGAAGTGGACATCAGTGTAGTGAAGTGGACATCAGTGTAGTGAGGTGGACATCAGTGTAGTGAAGTGGACATCAGTGTAGTGAAGTGGACATCAGTGTAGTGAAGTGGACATCAGTGTAGTGAAGTGGACATCAGTGTTGTGAAGTGGACATCAGTGTAGTGAAGTGGACATCAGTGTAGTGAGGTGGACATCAGTGTAGTGAAGTGGACATCAGTGTAGTGAAGTGGACATCAGTGTAGTGAAGTGGACATCAGTGTAGTGAAGTGGACATCAGTGTAGTGAAGTGGACATCAGTGTAGTGAAGTGGACATCAGTGAAGTGAAGTGGACATCAGTGTAGTGAAGTGGACATCAGTGTAGTGAAGTGGACGTCAGTGTAGTGAAGTGGACATCAGTGTAGTGAAGTGGACATCAGTGTAGTGAGGTGGACATCAGTGTCAGTGTAGTGAAGTGGACATCAGTGTAGTGAAGTGGACATCAGTGTAGTGAAGTGGACATCAGTGTAGTGACAAGTGTGGACATCAGTGTAGTGAAGTGAACATCAGTGTAGTGAAGTGGACATCAGTGTAGTGAAGTGGACATCAGTGTAGTGTGGTGGACATCAGTGTAGTGTGGTGGACATCAGTGTAGTGAGGTGGACATCAGTGTAGTGAAGTGGACATCAGTGTAGTGAGGTGGACATCAGTGTAGTGAAGTGGACATCAGTGTAGTGAGGTGGACATCAGTGTAGTGTTGTGGACATCAGTGTAGTGTGTCTTCAGTTTTTCATGCATGGATTTCAGTTTTTCATGGATGGACTTCAGTTTCCATGGATGGATTTCAGTTTTTTATGGATTGACTTCAGTGTTTCATGGATGGACTTCAATGTTTCATGGATGGATTTCAGTTTTTCATGGATGGACTTCAGTTTTTCATGAGTGGACTTCACCAGTGTTTTTTGTGTGGACATCAGTGGACATCAGTGTAGTGTGGTGGACATCAGTGTAGTGTGGTGGACATCAGTGTAGTGAAGTGGACATCAGTGTAGTGAAGTGGACATCAGTGTAGTGAAGTGGACATCAGTGTAGTGTGAAGTGTGACATCAGTGTAGTGAATTGGACATCAGTGTAGTGAAGTGGACATCAGTGTAGTGAAGTGGACATCAGTGTAGTGAAGTGGACATCAGTGTAGTGAAGTGGACATCAGTGTTGTGAAGTGGACATCAGTGTAGTGAAGTGGACATCAGTGTAGTGAAGTGGACATCAGTGTAGTGAAGTGGACATCAGTGTAGTGAGTGAAGTGAACATCAGTGTAGTGAAGTGGACATCAGTGTAGTGAAGTGGACATCAGTGTTGTGAAGTGGACATCAGTGTAGTGAATTGGACATGAGTGTAGTGAAGTGCACATCAGTGTAGTGAAGTGGACATCAGTGTAGTGAAGTGGACATCAGTGTAGTGAGGTGGACATCAGTGTACATCAGTGGACATCAGTGTAGCGTGACTTCAGTTTTTCATGGATGGATTTCAGTTTTTCATGGATGGACTTCAGTTTCCATGGATGGATTTCAGTTTTTCATGGATTGACTTCAGTGTTTCATGGATGGGACTTCAATGTTTCATGGATGGATTTCAGTTTTTCATGGATGGACTTCAGTTTTTGATGAGTGGACTTCAGTTTTTTTGGACATCAGATGTGGTGGACATCAGTGTAGTGTGGTGGACATCAGTGTAGTGAAGTGGACATCAGTGTAGTGATGTGGACATCAGTGTAGTGAAGTGGACATCAGTGTAGTGAAGTGGACATCAGTGTTGTGAAGTGGACATCAGTGTAGTGAAGTGGACATCAGTGTAGTGAAGTGGACATCAGTGTAGTGAAGTGAACATCAGTGTAGTGTTGTGGACATCAGTGTAGTGTGGACTTCAGTGTAGTGGACATCAGTGTAGTGAAGTTTTTCATGGATGGATTTCAGTTTTTCATGGATGGATTTCAGTTTTTCATGGATTGACTTCAGTGTTTCATGGATGGGACTTCAATGTTTCATGGATGGATTTCAGTTTTTCATGGATGGACTTCAGTTTTTCATGAGTGGACTTCAGTTTTTTGTGATGGACACCAGTGTAGTGTGGTGGACATCAGTGTAGTGAAGTGGACATAAGTGTAGTGAAGTGAACATCGGTGAATGAAGTGGACATCAGTGTAGTGAAGTGGCCATCAGTGTTGTGAAGTGGACATCAGTGTTGTGAAGTGGCCGTCAGTGTAGTGAAGTGGACATCAGTGTAGTGAGGTGGACATCAGTGTAGTGAAGTGGACATCAGTGTAGTGAAGTGGACATCAGTGTAGTGAAGTGGACATCAGTGTTGTGAAGTGGACATCAGTGTTGTGAAGTGGACATCAGTGTAGTGAAGTGGACACCAGTGTTGTGAAGTGGACATCAGTGTAGTGAGGTGGACATCAGTGTAGTGAAGTGAACATAAGTGTAGTGAAATGGACATCGGTGAAGTGAAGTGGACATCAGTGTAGTGAAGTGGACATCAGTGTAGTGAAGTGGACATCAGTGTAGTGAAGTGGACATCAGTGTAGTGAAGTGGACATCAGTGTAGTGAAGTGGACATCAGTGTAGTGAAGTGGACATCAGTGTAGTGAAGGTGGACATCAGTGTAGTGTTGTGGACATCAGTGTAGTGTTGTGGATATCAGTGTAGTGTGACTTCAGTTTTTCATGGATGGATTTCAGTTTTTCATGGATGGACTTCAGTTTCCATGGATGGATTTCAGTTTTTCATGGATTGACTTCAGTGTTTCATGGATGGGACTTCAATGTTTCATGGATGGATTTCAGTTTTTCATGGATGGACTTCAGTTTTTGATGAGTGGACTTCAGTTTTTTTGTGATGGACACCAGTGTAGTGTGGTGGACATCAGCGTAGTGAAGTGGACATCGGTGTAGTGAGGTGGACATCAGTGTAGTGAAGTGGACATCAGTGTAGTGAAGTGGACATCAGTGTAGTGAAGTGGACATCAGTGTAGTGAAGTGGACATCAGTGTAGTGAAGTGGACATCAGTGTAGTGAAGTGGACATCAGTGTAGTGAGGTGGACATCAGTGTAGTGTTGTGGATATCAGTGTAGTGTGACTTCAGTTTTTCATGGATGGATTTCAGTTTTTCATGGATGGACTTCAGTTTCCATGGATGGATTTCAGTTTTTCATGGATTGACTTCAGTGTTTCATGGATGGGACTTCAATGTTTCATGGATGGATTTCAGTTTTTCATGGATGGACTTCAGTTTTTCATGAGTGGACTTCAGTTTTTTGTGATGGACACCAGTGTAGTGTGGTGGACATCAGTGTAGTGAAGTGGACATAAGTGTAGTGAAGTGGACATCGGTGAATGAAGTGGACATCAGTGTAGTGAAGTGGCCATCAGTGTTGTGAAGTGGACATCAGTGTTGTGAAGTGGCCATCAGTGTAGTGAAGTGGACATCAGTGTAGTGAATTGGACATCAGTGTAGTGAAGTGGACATAAGTGTAGTGAAATGGACATCGGTGAAGTGAAGTGGACATCAGTGTTGTGAAGTGGACATCAGTGTTGTGAAGTGGACATCAGTGTAGTGAAGTGGACATCAGTGTTGTGAAGTGGACATCAGTGTAGTGAGGTGGACATCAGTGTAGTGAAGTGAACATCAGTGTAGTGAAATGGACATCGGTGTAGTGAAGTGGACATCAGTGTAGTGAAGTGGACATCAGTGTAGTGAAGTGGACATCAGTGTAGTGAAGTGGACATCAGTGTAGTGAAGTGGACATCAGTGTAGTGGTGTGGACATCAGTGTAGTGAGGTGGACATCAGTGTAGTGTGGTGGACATCAGTGTAGTGTTGTGGACATCAGTGTAGTGTTGTGGATATCAGTGTAGTTTGACTTCAGTTTTTCATGGATGGATTTCAGTTTTTCATGGATGGACTTCAGTTTCCATGGATGGATTTCAGTTTTTCATGGATTGACTTCAGTGTTTCATGGATGGGACTTCAATGTTTCATGGATGGATTTCAGTTTTTCATGGATGGACTTCAGTTTTTCATGAGTGGACTTCAGTTTTTTGTGATGGACACCAGTGTAGTGTGGTGGACATCAGTGTAGTGAGGTGGACATCAGTGTAGTGATGTGGACATCAGTGTAGTGAAGTGGACATCAGTGTAGTGAAGTGGACATCAGTGTTTTGAAGTGGACATCAGTGTAGTGAATTGAACATGAGTGTAGTGAAGTGCACATCAAAGTAGTGACGTGGACATCAGTGTAGTGAAGTGGACATCGGTGTAGTGAGGTGGACATCAGTGTAGTGAAGTGGACATCAGTGTAGTGAGGTGGACATCAGTGTAGTGTTGTGGACATCAGTGTAGTGTGACTTCAGTTTTTCATGGATGGATTTCAGTTTTTCATGGATGGACTTCAGTTTCCATGGATGGATTTCAGTTTTTCATGGATTGACTTCAGTGTTTCATGGTTGGGACTTCAATGTTTCATGGATGGATTTCATTTTTTCATGGATGGACTTCAGTTTTTGATGAGTGGACTTCATTTTTTTGTGATGGATACCAGTGTAGTGTGGTGGACATCAGCGTAGTGAAGTGGACATCGGTGTAGTGTGAGGTGGATATCAGTGTAGTGATGTGGACATCAGTGTAGTGAAGTGGACATCAGTGTTGTGAAGTGGACATCAGTGTAGTGAGGTGGACATCAGTGTAGTGAAGTGGACATCAGTGTAGTGAAGTGGACATCAGTGTAGTGAAGTTGGACATCAGTGTTGTGAAGTGGACATCAGTGTAGTGAATTGGACATGAGTGTAGTGAAGTGGACATCGGTGTAGTGAGGTGGATATCAGTGTAGTGAAGTGCACATCAGTGTAGTGAGGTGAACATCAGTGTAGTGTTGTGGACATCAGTGTAGTGAATTGGACATGAGTGTAGTGAAGTGGACATCAGTGTAGTGAGGTGAACATCAGTGTAGTGAAGTGCACATCAGTGTAGTGAGGTGAACATCAGTGTAGTGTTGTGGACATCAGTGTAGTGTGACTTCAGTTTTTCATGGATGGATTTCAGTTTTTCATGAATGGACTTCAGTTTCCATGGATGGATTTCAGTTTTTGATGGATTGACTTCAGTGTTTCATGGATGGGACTTCAATGTTTCATGGATGGATTTCAGTTTTTCATGGATGGACTTCAGTTTTTCATGAGTGGACTTCAGTTTTTTGTGATGGACACCAGTGTAGTGTGGTGGACATCAGTGTAGTGAAGTGGACATAAGTGTAGTGAAGTGGACATCGGTGAATGAAGTGGACATCAGTGTAGTGAAGTGGACATCAGTGTAGTGAAGTGGACATCAGTGTAGTGAAGTGGACATCAGTGTAGTGAGGTGGACATCAGTGTAGTGAAGTGGACATCAGTGTAGTGAAGTGGACATCAGTGTAGTGAAGTGGACATCAGTGTAGTGAAGTGGACATCAGTGTAGTGAAGTGGACATCAGTGTTGTGAAGTGGACATCAGTGTAGTGAAGTGGACATCAGTGTAGTGAAGTGGACATCAGTGTAGTGAAGTGGACATCAGTGTAGTGAGGTGGACATCAGTGTAGTGTGACTTCAGTTTTTCATGGATGGATTTCAGTTTTTCATGAATGGACTTCAGTTTCCATGGATGGATTTCAGTTTTTGATGGATTGACTTCAGTGTTTCATGGATGGGACTTCAATGTTTCATGGATGGATTTCAGTTTTTCATGGATGGACTTCAGTTTTTCATGAGTGGACTTCAGTTTTTTGTGATGGACACCAGTGTAGTGTGGTGGACATCAGTGTAGTGAAGTGGACATAAGTGTAGTGAAGTGGACATCAGTGTTGTGAAGTGGACATCAGTGTAGTGAAGTGGACATCAGTGTAGTGAATTGGACATCAGTGTAGTGAAGTGGACATAAGTGTAGTGAAGTGGACATCGGTGAAGTGAAGTGGACATCAGTGTTGTGAAGTGGACATCAGTGTTGTGAAGTGGACATCAGTGTAGTGAGGTGGACATCAGTGTAGTGAAGTGGACATCAGTGTAGTGAAGTGGACATCGGTGTAGTGAAGTGGACATCAGTGTAGTGAAGTGGACATCAGTGTAGTGAAGTGGACATCAGTGTTGTGAAGTGGACATCAGTGTAGTGAAGTGGACATCAGTGTAGTGAAGTGAGTGTAGTGTGGACATCAGTGTAGTAGTGTGAAGTGGACATCAGTGTAGTGAAGTGGACATCAGTGTAGTGAAGTGGACATCAGTGTAGTGAAGTGGACATCAGTGTAGTGAAGTGGACATCAGTGTAGTGAAGTGGACATCAGTGTAGTGAAGTGGACATGAGTGTAGTGAAGTGGACATCAGTGTAGTGAAGTGGACATCAGTGTAGTGAAGTGGACATCAGTGTAGTGAAGTGGACATCAGTGTAGTGTGGTGGACATCAGTAGTAGTGTGTAGTGAAGTGGACATCGGTGAAGTGAAGTGGACATCAGTGTAGTGAAGTGGACATCAGTGTAGTGAAGTGGACATCAGTGTAGTGAGGTGGACATCAGTGTAGTGTTGTGGACATCAGTGTAGCGTGACTTCAGTTTTTCATGGATGGATTTCAGTTTTTCATGGATGGACTTCAGTTTCCATGGATGGATTTCAGTTTTTCATGGATTGACTTCAGTGTTTCATGGTTGGGACTTCAATGTTTCATGGATGGATTTCATTTTTTCATGGATGGACTTCAGTTTTTGATGAGTGGACTTCAGTTTTTTTGTGATGGACACCAGTGTAGTGTGGTGGACATCAGTGTAGTGAAGTGGACATCAGTGTAGTGAAGTGGACATCAGTGTAGTGAAGTGGACATCAGTGTAGTGAAGTGGACATCAGTGTAGTGAAGTGGACATCAGTGTAGTGAAGTGGACATCAGTGTAGTGAAGTGGACATCAGTGTAGTGAAGTGGACATCAGTGTAGTGAAGTGGACATCAGTGTAGTGAGGTGGACATCAGTGTAGTGAAGTGGACATCAGTGTAGTGAGGTGGACATCAGTGTAGTGTTGTGGACATCAGTGTAGTGTGACTTCAGTTTTTCATGGATGGATTTCAGTTTTTCATGAATGGACTTCAGTTTCCATGGATGGATTTCAGTTTTTTATGGATTGACTTCAGTGTTTCATGGATGGGACTTCAATGTTTCATGGATGGATTTCAGTTTTTCATGGATGGACTTCAGTCTTTCATGAGTGGACTTCAGTTTTTTGTGATGGACACCAGTGTAGTGTGGTGGACATCAGTGTAGTGAAGTGGACATAAGTGTAGTGAAGTGAACATCAGTGTAGTGAAGTGGACATCGGTGAATGAAGTGGACATCAGTGTAGTGAAGTGGACATCAGTGTAGTGAGGTGGACATCAGTGTAATGAAGTGGACATAAGTGTAGTGAAATGGACATCGGTGAAGTGAAGTGGACATCAGTGTTGTGAAGTGGACATCAGTGTAGTGAAGTGGACATCAGTGTAGTGAAGTGCACATCAGTGTAGTGAGGTGGACATCAGTGTAGTGTTGTGGATATCAGTGTAGTGTGACTTCAGTTTTTCATGGATGGATTTCAGTTTTTCATGGATGGACTTCAGTTTTCATGGATGGATTTCAGTTTTTCATGGATTGACTTCAGTGTTTCATGGATGGGACTTCAATGTTTCATGGATGGATTTCAGTTTTTCATGGATGGACTTCAGTTTTTCATGAGTGGACTTCAGTTTTTTGTGGTGGACACCAGTGTAGTGTGGTGGACATCAGTGTAGTGAAGTGGACATCAGTGTAGTGAAGTGGACATCAGTGTAGTGAAGTGGACATCAGTGTAGTGAAGTGGACATCAGTGTAGTGAAGTGGACATCAGTGTAGTGAAGTGGACATCAGTGTAGTTTCGTGGACATCGGTGTATTGAGGTGGACATCAGTGTAGTGTGATGGACATCTGCGTAGTGAGGTGGAGATCTCTATAGTGAGCTGAACATCACTGTGGTGAGGTGGACATCGAAGTAGTGAAGTGGACATCAGTGTAGTTTCGTGGACATCAGTGTAGTGAGGTGGACATCAGTGTAGTGAGGTGGACATCAGTGTAGTGAAGTGGACATCAGTGTAGTGAAGTGGACATCAGTGTAGTGAGGTGGACATCAGTGTAGTGAAGTGGACATCAGTGTAGTGAGGTGGACATCAGTGTAGTGTGGTGGACTTCAGTGTAGTGTGGTGGACATCAGTGTTTCATGGATGGACATCAGTGTAGTGTGGTGGACATCAGTATAGTGTTGTGGACATCAGAGTAGCATGATTTCAGTTCTTCATAGATGGATTTCAGTTTTTCATGGATGGACTTCAGTTTTCATGGATGGACTTCAGTTTTTCATGTATGGACTTCAGTGTTTCATGGATGGACTTCACTGTTTAATGGATGGATTTCAGTTTTTCATGGATGAACTTCAGTTTTTCATGAGTGGACTTCAGTTTTTTGTGATGGACACCAGTGTAGTGTAGTGGACATCAGTGTAGTGAAGTGGACATAAGTGTAGTGAAGTGGACATCGGTGAATGAAGTGGACATCAGTGTAGTGAAGTGGACATCAGTGTAGTGAAGTGGACATCAGTGTAGTGAAGTGGACATCAGTGTAGTGAATTGGACATCAGTGTAGTGAAGTGGACATCAGTGTAGTGAAGTGGACATCAGTGTAGTGAAGTGGACATCAGTGTAGTGAGGTGGACATCAGTGTAGTGAGGTGGACATCAGTGTAGTGAAGTGGACATCAGTGTAGTGAAGTGGACATCAGTGTAGTGAAGTGGACATCAGTGTAGTTGGACATCAGTCGTGGACATCAGTGTAGTGAGGTGGACATCAGTGTAGTGTGGTGGACATCAGTGTAGTGAGGTGGACATCAGTGTAGTGAGGTGGACATCAGTGTAGTGAGGTGGACATCAGTGTAGTGAAGTGGACATCAGTGTAGTGAAGTGGACATCAGTGTTGTGAAGTGGACATCAGTGTAGTGAAGTGGACATCAGTGTAGTGAAGTGGACATCAGTGTAGTGAAGTGGACATCAGTGTAGTGAGGTGGACATCAGTGTAGTGAAGTGGACATCAGTGTAGTGAAGTGGACATCAGTGTAGTGAAGTGAACATCAGTGTAGTGAGGTGGACATCAGTGTAGTGTTGTGAACATCCGTGTAGTGAAGTGGACATCAGTGTAGTGAGGTGGACATCAGTGTAGTGTTGTGGACATCAGTGTGGTGAGGTGGACATCAGTGTAGTGAAGTAGACATCAGTGTAGTGAGGTGGACATCAGTGTAGTGAGGTGGACATCAGTGTAGTGATGTGGACATCAGTGTAGTGAGGTGGACATCAGTGTAGTGAGGTGGACATCAGTGTAGTGAGGTGGACATCAGTGTAGTGAAGTGGACATCGGTGTAGTGAAGTGGACATCAGTGTAGTGAATTGGACATCAGTGTTGTGAAGTGGACATCAAAGTACACTACTCACAAAAAGTTAAGGATCACTATGAGAAAACAGGTGCGCAATAAACTCCGTTCGCTCCTGTTATTTTTTTCTCAGTCAAGCCAAATTGTTATGAATTCTTGTTCAGCTGTAAGTGGGCGATGTTGTGTTAGTGGGAAACATTGCACGTGATTCTCTATTACTGAGCTGGCAGCAAAAGAAAAAGCGGAAACTTGCGAAAAAGGACCTTGTTTTGGATCGTTCTGCATGAACACATTGCACAAGCCAGATGGAAAAACCATTATGCACGTGCAAGCACTGCTGTTTATGTGTGAGATGCTGTCTCTTGCTTGGCTTTATAAGAAGACATACCACCAGTATTAGGCCTGATTTGACAATGCCTCCACGACGAAAATTGAGCGAGTTGGATAGGGGACGAGCTGTTGCATGGTTCCAAGATGGTGTTCCCAAGCGAGAAGTGGCCAGGCGACTTCAGGTGTCCATCTCGGTCATTGTCAGACTGATTCAACGCTTCACAGCCACTGGGAGGGTCCATGAAAGACGCAGATCTGGTCGACCGAAGAAGACAACTCCACGTGAAGATCGTCTCATTGAACGACAAGCCCTGCAGACAAGAACAGCCTCTTCCAGCATCATTCGAAGGCAGCTGAGGGTGGCTACTAACATCAACATCAGCCAGCAGACCATACGGAACCGCCTTCATGGGTTTTAATCTCCGTTCTCGTCGCCCAGCTGTACGGCCACGCTTAACTCCAGCCCATAGGGCAGCACGCCGCGCCTTCTGCAGACGTCACGTGAGGTGGACACGTCAGCAATGGTCCCAGGTCCTGTTCAGTGATGAATCACGCTTCACCCTGAACCACAACGACGGCCGACTGAGGGTCTGGAGGCGCCCAGGGGAACGCTTTATTGACGCCACTGTCCAAGAAAAGGTGGCCTTTGGTGGAGGTTCTGTAATGGTCTGGGGGGCCTTCAGCCTTCACCACAGAACACCCTTGTATCATGTACAGGGTAACCTGACTGGCCTCCGATACCGGGATGAGATCCTTCGACCGCTGGCTGTGCCTACACTGCAGCAGATGGGACCGCCGGCTGTCTACCAGGATGACAACGCTCGCCCCCACAGGGCAAGGGTGGTCAACGACTTCCTGCAGCAGTCTGGAGTCAACAGAATGGAGTGGCCAGCATGCAGTCCCGATCTCAACCCGATTGAGAACCTCTGGGATGAGCTGGATTGCAAAGTGAGGAGCAACCACCCCCCTCCCAGGGATGCCCAGCACCTCTACCAGATGCTGCAGGCTGAGTGGCAGGCGCTTCCACAGAGGATCTTCACCACCCTGGTCAACTCCATGAGGACTCGCTGCGTCGAGTGCCAGAACAGCCATGGCGGATACACGCATTACTGAACTTTTGGGAGCATCAGAATGCCCTGTCTTGTGATTTCAATGACTTTGGGAAATTAAATTTCGATACGTACCCACTTTGATCAAATGTACAGACCAAACGATTGCTCGAAATTGAAGGCAATTGTGTATCGTTATCACTAAAGCATTGAATTAAATGTTGGCCAAAATTCAACGCATTGGCTTTCTTATTTGGAAAGTTATGAATTAGTTTGCAAGTGATCCTTAACTTTTTGTGGATAGCTTAGTAAAGTGGACATCAGTGTAGTGAAGTGGACATCAGTGTAGTGAAGTGGACATCGGTGTAGTGAAGTGGACATCAGTGTAGTGAAGTGGACATCAGTGTAGTGATGTGGACATCAGTGTAGTGTGGTGGACATCAGTTTAGTGAACTGGACATCAGTGTAGTGAAAATGACATCAGTGTATTGAGGTGAACTTCAGTGTAGTGAAGTGGAAATCAGTGTTGTTTGGTGGACATCAGTGTAGTGTGGTGAACATCAGTGTGGTGTAGTGGACATCAGTGTAGGGTGACTTCAGTGTTTGACGGATGGACTTCAGTGTTTCATGGTTGGACTTCAGTTTTTCATTGATGGACTTCAGTGTTTCATGGATGGATTTCGGTGTTTCAAGGATGGACTTCAGTTTTTCATGGATTTTGACTTCAGTGTTTCATGGATGGACTTCAGTTTTTCACGGATGGAGTTCAGTCTTTTATAGATTGTGACTTCAGTTTTTCATGGATGGTCTTCAGTTTAGTGTAGTGAAGTGGGCATCAGAAAAGTGAGGTGGACATCAGTGTAGTGAGGTGGACATCAGTGTAGTGAAGTGGACATCAGTGTAGTGAAGTGGACATCAGTGTAGTGAAGTGGACATCAGTGTAGTGAGGTGGACATCAGTGTAGTGAGGTGGACATCAGTGTAGTGAAGTGGACATCAGTGTAGTTTGGTGAATATCTGTGTAGTGAGGTGGACATCAGTGTAGTGAGGTGGACATCATTGTAGTGAAGTGGACATCAGTGTATTGAAATGGACAACAATGTAGAGAGGTGGACAACAGTGTAGTGTGGTGGACATCAGTGTAGTGAAGTGGACATCAGTGTAGTTTGGTGGACATCAGTGTAGTGAAGTGGACATCAGTGTAGTGAGGTGGACATCAGTGTAGTGAGGTGGTGTAGTGAACATCAGTGTAGTGTGGTGGACATCAGTGTAGTGTGGTGGACATCAGTGTAGTGAGGTGGACATCAGTGTAGTGTGGTGGACATCAGTTTTCATGGATGGAGTTCAGTTTTTCATGGATGGACTTCAGTTTTTTGTGATGGACACCAGTGTAGTGTGGTGGACATCAGTGTAGTGAAGTGGACATAAGTGTAGTGAAGTGGACATCGGTGAATGAAGTGGACATCAGTGTAGTGAAGTGGACATCAGTGTAGTGAAGTGGACATCAAAGTAGTGAAGTGGACATCAGTGTAGTTTCGTGGACATCGGTGTAGTGAGGTGGACATCAGTGTAGTGTGGTGGACATCAGTGTAGTGAGGTGGACATCAGTGTAGTGAGGTGGACATCAGTGTAGTGAGGTGGACATCAGTGTAGTGAGGTGGACATCAGTGTAGTGAAGTGGACATCAGTGTAGTGAAGTGGACATCAGTGTAGTGAAGTGGACATCAGTGTAGTGAAGTGGACATCAGTGTAGTGAGGTGGACATCAGTGTAGTGTGGTGGACATCAGTGTAGTGAGGTGGACATCAGTGTAGTAAAGTGGACATCAGTGTAGTCAGGTGGACGTCAGTGTAGTCAGGTGGACATTAGTGTAGTGAAGTAGACATCAGTGTAGTTATGTGGACATCAGTGTAGTTTGGTAGACATCAGTGTAGTGAGGTTGGCATCAGTATCGTGAGTTGGACATCAGTGTAGTGAAGTGGACATCAGTGTAGTGAAGTGGACATCAGTGTAGTGAAGTGGACATCAGTGTAGTGAAGTGAACATCAGTGTAGTTTGGTGGACATCAGTGTAGTATGGTGAATATCAGTGTAGTGTGGTGGACATCAGTGTAGTGAGGTGGACATCAGTGTAGTGTGGTGGACATCAGTGTAGTGAGGTGGACATCAGTGTAGTGAAGTGGACATCAGTGTAGTCAGGTGGACATCAGTGTAGTGAGGTGGACATCAGTGTAGTGAAGTAGACATCAGTGTAGTTATGTGGACATCAGTGTAGTTTGGTGGACATCAGTGTAGTGAGGTTGGCATCAGTGTAGTGAGGTGGACATCAGTGTAGTGAAGTGGACATCAGTGTAGTGAAGTGGACATCAGTGTAGTGAAGTGGACATCAGTGTAGTGAAGTGAACATCAGTGTAGTTTGGTGGACATCAGTGTAGTATGGTGAATATCAGTGTAATGTGGTAAACATCAGTGTAGTGAGGTGGACATCAGTGTAGTGAGGTGGACATCAGTTTAGTGATGTGGACGTCAGTGTATTGAAATGGACAACAGTGTAGAGAGGTGGACATCGGTGTAGTGAGGTGGACATCAGTGTGATGTGGTTTTTCATGGATTGACTTCAGTTTTGCAAGGATGGACTTCAGTTTTTCATGAGTGGACTTCAGTTTTGTTGTGTTGAACACCAGTGTAGTGTGGTGGACATCAGTGTGATGTTGTGGACATAAGTGTAGTGAGGTGGCCATCAGTGTATTGTGGTGGACATCAGTGTAGTGAAACCCTCTGCTGCGCATGCGTTATGTACGAAACTAATCAGAATATTTCGTTCCAAAAAATTGTATGTTACTATCTAGTAGATTGAAAGTAGGTTCTCATGCAACGGAGGTTCTTACAATGCATCGTAATTAACTACGTGCGGAGTTACAACGCGGAGTAAATTACAACATTTAGTTACGGCTCATACAAAAGACGTAATGCAATGAAAGACGCTGTGTAAGATGTTAGAACAGTTTGTACGGGACGCTGTTGTTAAACATATGGTAGATTTTAATCTGTTCACAGAATGTCAACATGGGTTCAGGACAGGGCGTTCTTGTATGACCCAATTGTTAGATGTGATGGACGATTTTACCCAACTCTTAGAGGACAAAGAGGCATTTGAAATCATTTACTTAGATTTTAGAAAGGCCTTTGATTCTGTGCCGCACGAAAGGCTACTTCTTAAACTGGAAGCTTACGGGATAACAGGAAACATATTAACGTGGGTTAAAATCTTTCTGAAGGGAAGATCTCAAAGAGTGCGGGTGGGAACAAAACAGTCTTCTAGTACTAATGTTTTAAGTGATATTCCCCAGGGTAGCATCCTGGGCCCAGTACTTTTTACAGTTTTTATAAATGATCTCCCAGAAGACATACAAAGTGCATGCAAGATATTTGCAGATGATACTAAAGTGTATAATCGTTCCCAAAATTCAGATGTACTGCAAAACGATATTAACAGACTCATAGAATGGTCAGAGAAGTGGAATTTATATTTTAACGCAGGAAAATGCAAGGTTATGCACGCGGGGTACAATAATCCAAATAAAGGATATGAAATTACTCACGGCTCATCTAAGCATGTTTTAGATACTTGTACAGAGGAGAAGGATCTAGGGGTTATATTTGATTCAAAACTCAAATTTGATAAGCACATCACAACAGCGATAAATAAAGCCAGTAAGATGCTGGGCTTGATTAGGAGTTTTAAAAACTTAAATAAAGAGGTATTCATAAATCTTTACAAATGTTTAATACGGCCTCATCTTGATTATGGAAACATAATTTGGAATCCCTTTCTCAAACGACAGTCCAGTGCAATTGAGAAGGTACAGAGGAGAGCAACCAAACTGATAAAATCCATAAAAAAAATTTGGAATATGAGGACAGGCTACGTAAATTAGATTTGCCATCTTTAAAATACAGAAGACTAAGGGGAGATTTGATAAATGTTTACAAGATTTTTCAAGGCACTGACAATACTAATAAAGGCTTGTTTCACTTGTCTAACGAAATAAGAACCCGTAATAGCGAACTTAAAATCCTAACCAGGTACAGCAGAACTAACATTAGAAAAAACTTTTTTTCTAACAGAGTCACCCAATATTGGAACAACCTCCATGCACATACTAAACTGACCTCAGATACTAACAAATTCAAAAACCTCCTAGACAGTGATCCAAAAATTGCCCTGTTAAAGTACATCCATGATTAGTGCATCAATATGGATGCTAAAAACCGCCACAGCAATTGCCAAACACTAACCAAAAGGAAGGACGCATTGAGAGACAAGGCCTGGTCGTCCAAATACCTGACCTGACCTGACAGTGGCCTCACTTAGTTGGTTCCACTCCACGGCAGTCCGGATGAAGAAGGAGCTACGGTGGAAGACAAGTTTCCACGTGCGTTGTACAATGCCAATGGACAATAAAGAAACTTATGACTTATAACATAAAATGTGCACCTTCTACTAAATTATGACATACGATATTCTTAGAAGTTATTTTCGAAGCTATGATAAATAAATGCTTTATTAGCAAAATGGAGGCCGCATTTTTACCTTGACCGAAAGAAAAAAATTACCAGAAAATATGTAAAAGATGGGACTGTCTAAAAAGCTTCACGGCTTGTTTGGTCCCTACCTACCTATACTATTCAAAACGAAAGTAGGCATACACAAGTCATAATGTTGAGGCTGGTAAATTTCCATTCCAATTTTTAACTGAACCAAGATGGCTGCCTCCTTGGCTAGAGGATGTGCTGCTTGTGCGTGTACTAGAAAAACCCTCGCGCTCAGGCCAGCCTCTATTTATCAGGTAAGTTTACGAACGAATAAAATAATGAAAGTGCTTACTTACTTAATTTGCTAAATATTTTGAACGATGACCACCTTTTTGTGTCCCAAATATACTTGCCGTGGCTCAGGCTGCAGTGCACTACTCCCACTACTACGGCACTAGTCTAGTGCAGTAGTAGTGGCAGTGCAGACGATGTGACTACTTCTTCTTCTTCTTCTTCTTCTCTTGAGGGCAATGAGCTGACCATTCTGGCTCCTTTGGGCCCATTCTCCTGCCCTTTTTCCCCAAAAAATTCTTCCATATAGTTTTCTCCTTTGAGCTCCTCCGAAATCGGAATGTGTCGGCTGAATGCAGCGAGGAGACCAGTGAAAACTGGAAAACGGACACATACGTACCCATTTAGTTTTATGGCCCAGGAACAACGAAGAAGAAGAAGAATTCAAACAGCTGTCGGCTATATTCACATTTATGCCCGTCTGCTGGCGTCAAGAACGATAATTTGTAACAGAAAAGAACATAGCGATTGCTTTTTCAGTCAACAGATTATCGTTCTTGACCGGTTTGACAGGCATAAATGTGAATATAGCCCAGCTGTCTTCCTCCCTAAGGAATTATAACTCATCAGCTTGATAAACAATGCTAAAACATGCATAATATGTAGTACAAGACATCACAAATAAAACAGAAGATGCAATCATCAAGAAATGTAAAAAGGGAAAGAATTTAGTTAAACTATGTGTGAAAAAATTGAAAGTGTACACTCAAGTAAAAGCTACAAACATAGCTTTAATAATGGACGAATCAATGATGATGACAGCATGCGAGGATCTGACAAATTAGTAGGTATTTATTGGTTTAAACAAGAATTTATTCACGAATAGAAAATCATAACAAAGCAGCAATACATTTATGAACTTCAAGTACAACAAGCTAAGACTTTATCCAGGGGTATTTATTCAGGTATTTTAGGTATTTATTCACATGTAAGCTGCATCAGTTTATGAGCCGCAGAGAAAATTGTATGTGCACCAACCAACACAAACATAGAAATTTTCTTATCAGAACATGAGTATTTATTTTAATGCCCTTGGACACTTTAAACATGAGATTCGAATCTGTTGATTACCAAGACCAGTTTTTCGTGTAAAGAAGCTCAAAATAGGCTGAAGAATGTGGCCAGAACCGGATTTAATGATACAGTGGAACATCCCTTATAAGACCTCCCATTATAAGACTCCCTCCCATATAAGACCTACATGTACTTCTCTGAGGCATTGCCCTTCTTTATATATTAAAATGACCTCTCTTTAATACCCCTCCCTTATAAGACCTCATTTTGGATGATTTTTGAAGGTCTTATAAGGGAGGTTCCACTGTACTGATAAATGTAGGATTGAACAAAAAATCCACAGATAAGCCGCGTCAGTCTATAAGCCACATGGGCCAAAGTTGAGGGGAAAAGTAGCGGCTTATAGTATACATGAATAAATACATGCCTGTGTGAAGAGAATATTGTACCTCATGAAATAAGTACCCATTCCTCATTCAAATTGTTTGCTTGTCCGCCATTGTGAATTTGACGAAACTAAGTGGCATGGCTTCGTGCATCGATTTCTCGGCAAAGATGTAGATTTACACCCTCCTGCTCTATTTGTTGGTTCTTTCCGTGGTTAGGGATAGGGTTAGGACGGTTATAGTTCGCATGCGAAAGGTACTTATTTCATGGGAGCTACTTATTTCTCATGACACCTGTATTGCCTGCAGACATGGACGAGGACAGCGTTTTTCCGGCGGGGGAAGGACAAGGAGGAGAAGCAGCAGAGTGTGGACAGTCCCCCTGAGGACACCCAGCTCCTGGCTGCCTCCTCCTCCTCCTCCAGCATCTCTGCCCTGGCCACCACCCTGAGAAAACGCGAGTAAGTTGATCCATGGATGTCATGTTGTTGTTGTTGTACCCTAGCTAAAAGACTCCAGGGATCATCCCAACAGCTGAAGCACTTAAACACTATGGTACAAATGCACCAGCTAGGGATGAGAGCATTACGTGTGTGATTACCCCGCCACAGAAAACAGAATTAAATGAGTTCCTATTTTTGTTTGTGGCTCAAGCCACAAACCTATAACTCACTTTGTCAGTCGGTCTGTCTGTCGGTCCAAAATTGTCGCACATTTTGACAAAATTGTCGCACTTCAAATCGAGGCTACACTTCAAATTAATTGAGTCCGCTCTTTAAAATGATGTATTTTAAAAGCGTACAAAATAATAAACATACGTAATACAGACACTACAACAGACACGACGAGTATGCGGTGCTTCTTTCAATGAGTATAAGTAGGATACATAGTTTTAAATGTTTTCCAAAAGATATAAAAAGTTACGAAATGGTGCAGAGATAACATTCTGGTTTACAGATTAAAATTATTGAAAAGCCAGGGGAGGTGACTCATGATTGGAGTGGTAAAAATAGACCGCGTGCCACAAACTATTGCGATTTCGCGCTTGTTTATTTTACAGTGATATCGACTGTGACATCGAAGATACTTCACTTGCAGAAATCCGACAAACACTGTAGAAGAAAGGAGTGTTGGCTCTGTTTCTGTTATCATTATAGCTTCAAATATGACTAAATAAACAAATGAGTCATTCCACTTTTGGCTGCATCGTGCATGGTGGTAAAACGCATAAAAGTAGGCTTAAATACCAGAAACCTGATATTTTTGGGGTTGATTATTTTTCCGCTTTTGCTCAAATATTTCCTGTGCGACTTTAGGAGGGTTTTCTCATGCAGCATCACATATGTTAAAGAAAGAAAATAATTACTTTTTTTTTGTGTGCTATTAAGCGATGCTTTTCCCCAGAGTAAGACCCCTCCGCCTTATAATATGACTGATAATAATAGTAATATAAGTAAAAAATATAACAAAATCTGAATTTTGTTTCAAATTTGGAGGGTGCGCTTTATAATAAGCTGCACCTTATACTAGTCATAGCCTAAGCAATACAGTAAATACTTTGGGTCTTTCCTGGTATTGCACTACCTCCAGGATCAACCCACTATCTGTAGAATTAAACATTTCCGTATGTATCTGTACCAGGTTGGAGGATGTTTCTCTCTCTAATATTGGAGGTTGGAGGATGTTTCTCTCTCTAATATTTCTTCTTCTTCTGCGTTCCCAGGCCATATGGCCATAATGGGTGATGGTACGTATGTGTCCGGTTTTCAGTTTTCACTGGTCTCCCCGCTGCGTACAGCCGACACATTCCAATTTCGGAGGAGCTCAAAGGAGAACAATTATTTAGAGTATTTTTTTTATTTTAAAAAGGCAGAAGAATGGGCTAATAAGTCAGAAAGATAGTAGATGATAGAAAGCAAAGGGAAAAGGCAGAGTCACAGAGAGTGGCAGATTAGGGGAAGTTTCAAGCACAGAACTTCCAGAAGATGCAGAAACTTTTTTACGAAAGACACACACACACACACACACACACACACACACACACACACACACACACACACACACACACACACACACACACACACACACACACACACACACACACTGGTATCCCCCCGGGGAATCTCTAATACAGTGGAACCTCAAAAATCATCCAAATCGAGGTCTTATAAGGGAGGGCTCTTATAAAGGAGGCCATTTTAATACTTACAAAGAAGGGCAATGTCTCAGAGAAGTAGGTCTTATATGGGAGGGAGTCTAATAATGGGAGGTCTTATGAGGGAGGTTCCACTGTACAATAAACTGACTGTGCTGTGGGTTTTTTCCTCTCTCAGAGGTATGCAGACAGTGAGGGGGTACAAACCACCCATGGACGTAGAGGATCGGCTGCAGAGGGTGGTCACTGAGGTGTGCGGGAACGTCGACGATTGGCGCACAGTGAAACTCGACAACAGAAGCAAGTTCAAGGTAATCGCTTCACAAGTTTAGGCCGGTTTTTGTACTGTATGTATCTGTGTGAGTGTATGTAGGAACGTTGACAACTGGCGCAGTCGACAACAGAACCAAGTTCAAGGTAATCGCTTCACAAGTTTAGGCCGTTTTTTACTCTGTGTGAATGCATACATGTGGGAATATCGACAACTTGCGCATGGTAAAACTCGACAGCAACAGAACCAAGTTCAAGGTAATCGCTTCAGATGTTTAGGCCGGTTTTTTTTTACTGTATGTATCTGTGTGAGTGTATGTTTACTGTACGTATCTGTGTGAGTGCATGTGGGAATATTGATGCCTTGTGCATGGTGAAACTCGACAACAACAGAACCAAGTTCAAGGTAATCGCTTCACAAGTTTAGGGCGTTTTTTTTTAAATGTTGTACTGTATGTGTGTGGATGCATGTGGTAATATAGACAACTTGCACATGGTGAAACTCGACAACAACAGAACCAAGTTCAAGGTAATCGCTTCACAAGTTTAGGGTGTTTTTTACTGTATGTGTCTGTGTGAGTGTATGTGGGAATATCGACAACTTGTGCATGGTGAAACTTGACAGCAACAGAACCAAGTTCAAGGTAATCACTTCGTAAGTTTAGGGTGTTTTTTACTGTATGTATCTGTGTGAGTGCATGTGGGAATATTGACGACTTGCGCATGGTAAAACTTGACAGCAACAACCAAGTTCAAGGTACCGTATTTTTCGGACTATAAGGCGCACCCCCTAAATTTTACACAAAATTCAGATCCTGTTATTACATTTTCTTACTATTTTAGTAGTCATATTATAAGGCACAGGGGTCTCAGTCTGGGAAAAAAGTATCACCTTATAGTCCGAAAAATACGGTAATCGCTTTAGAAGTTTAGGGTGTTTTTTACTGTATGTATCTGTGTGAGTGCATGTGGGAATATCGACGCCTTGCTCGTGGTGAAACTTGAGAACAACAGAACCAAGTTCAAGGTAATCGCTTCACAAGTTTAGGCCTTTTTTACTGTATGTATCTGTGTGAGTGCATGTGGGAATATTGATGCCTTGTGCATGGTGAAACTCGACAACAACAGAACCAAGTTCAAGGTAATCGCTTCACAAGTTTAGGCCTTTTTTACTGTATGTATCTGTGTGAGTGCATGTGGGAATATTGATGCCTTGTGCATGGTGAAACTCGACAACAACAGAACCAAGTTCAAGGTAATCGCTTCACAAGTTTAGGCCTTTTTTACTGTATGTATCTGTGTGAGTGCATGTGGGAATATTGATGCCTTGTGCATGGTGAAACTCGACAACAACAGAACCAAGTTCAAGGTAATCGCTTCACAAGTTTAGGCCTTTTTTACTGTATGTATCTGTGTGAGTGCATGTGGGAATATTGATGCCTTGTGCATGGTGAAACTCGACAACAACAGAACCAAGTTCAAGGTAATCGCTTCACAAGTTTAGGCCTTTTTTACTGTATATATAATAAATCTGTGTGAGTGGGGAGGGGGGTGGGGGCATCGATGACTTGCACATGGTGAAACTGGACAACAGAACCAAGTTCATGGTAATCGCTTCAGAAGTTTAGGTGTTTTTTTGTTTTTTTACTGTTTCTGTGCGAGTGTATGTGTGTGAATGTAGACTGGCAGACTAAAGCTAGACAACAGAACCAAGTTCATGGTAATCGCTTCAGAAGTTTAGGTGTGTGATTTTTTTTACTGTTTCTGTGTGAGTGTGTGTGTCAGAATGTAGTCTGGCAGACTAAAGCTAGACAACAGAACCAAGTTCATGGTAATCGCTTCAGAAGTTTAGGGTGTTTTTAACTGTATCTGGGGGGGTGGGGGGGGGGGGGGGGTGGTAGATGACTGGCGCACTGTGAAACTCATCAAACAGAACCAAATTCAAGGTAATCGATCTAGAAGTTTAGGGGGGGGGGGGTTGTGGTTGTTTTTTTTACTGTATCTGTATGTGTGTGTGGCAATTTCCAAGCCTCTGATGTGTGCAAAGCCTCAGACAATTCTGATGCCTGTTGTATGTGTACCTTTGCCTTTCTGAAATGTGGTGCATGTAAATGCTCTACTATTACTATTACTGTTTCTAGTACAAGCTATCACAATTATTATTACTTTCCCCAAGGTGTTGGAGAAAGCGATGCGCGAGTTCGACCACTTCGTGCCCAACAGTCAGTTGCTGGACGTTGGGACGGTCAGCGACATGGTGGCCTTTTTCTCCACCCCCGTGCACGACACTTCGCGCTACGAGGATCTCGCCTCCCTCGACCTGCCCCCTAATTTGCATATCCAGCTGGAGCCGCTGCGCTTCGACCCGGAGACGGACACCATGTTTGGCGGCGTCTCCGCCTTCCCCGGCCGCCCGACTGTCGTCAGTAGTCTGAAGTACCGCAGGAAGTACGGGAAGAAGGAGAAATAAAAATGGGGTAGATTCTAAGGAGAAATGAAACAAATTGGATAGATTCTAAGGATAAATAATATGGAAATGGATAGATTTTATCTTCTTCAACCGCCCGACTGTCGTCAGTAGTCTGAAGTACCGCAGGAAGTACGGGAAGACGGAGAAATAAAAGGGGGGGGGGGGGGGGGGATTGGATAGATTGCTCCATATGGCTTCGGCCGAGAGGACGTAAAGAATAATTAAAGGATAGATTTTGCTGTTCTTGATCGAAAGACCTGCCAGATTGATCGCAAGACTATCATCAGTAGTTAGCAGTGTTTGAAGAAGTATCAAAAAGGGAGAAATAAAGGGAAAATTGATCAGATTTGGCCTTGATCACCTGACTGTCACAGGGCTCCCAGGGACACCCATGTGTGAGTCTATGAAGTACAGTAGAACCTCCCTTATAAGACCTCCCATTATAAGACTCCCTCCCACGTAAGACCTACTTCCCTGAGACATTGCCCTTCTTTGTAAGTATTAAAATCACCTCCCTTATAAGACCCCTCCCTTATAAGACCTCATTTTGGATGATTTTTAAAGGTCTTGAGGGAGGTTCCACTGTACTAAACTTCTAAAGGACCCTCTAAAAGAATGTGCAGGGGGTCCCAGGGAAGTACTAGAAGAAACATTTTTTTAGCATGCCACTGGGACCCTCTATCCCGCCTCTAGGACCCTCTATACTGTAAGTGAAGGAGTCCCTGGGACCCCTTGTTTTGCAGGGCGATTGGGAGCCCTACAGTGTCATCAGTAGTCTAAAATACTGCAGGAAGTATGGAAAAAAGGAGGTAATAAGAACAAAATGGATAGATTTAGCCTTGCTTGGTTGCTTGTCGTCTGAAGTACTGCATGAAGTATGGAGAAAAAGAGAAATGAAGGGGTGGAAATGGGGTAGATTTTGTTTAATTCTGTGGTGTGGAGTATTCAAGTGTGACGAAGAGCCACGTTGTGAGTGTCGTTTTTGTACATTGTTGGTAACAATGCAGTGATGTTTTCGAAGATGGAAAATAAAAACTTAGAAAAGAAAATATCGTTTTTAAGCTTTGGTGAGAGATAACATCTCAGCATTTGTTTTTTCTTTGTAGTTTGGTTGGTTGTTTTGGGTTTTGGTTTGTTTTCGTTGTTTTTGTTTTTTACTGGTGCTTTTATATTCTGATATATCTGATACACTAGAAAGCATTGACTCAGTGCAAACCTCCACCAAAACATATTTATCCATTTGAATGTGTTGTCTACGAACCAAGGACTTGATCAAGGCTGTTGCCACAAAAAAGACAAAATAGACATTTACTTGGGAGCTGGATGACCCCGCCCCCTCCACGAGTCTCTCCCCATGGAGATACCGGGGGGTCTTTTGTACAAATAGTTTCCCCACCTTCTAGAAGTTCTGTGCTTGTAACTTCCTCTAATCTGTTCACTCTCTTTGACTCTGCCTTTTCCACTTTGCTTTCTGTCGTCTACCATTTTTTTGACTTATTCAGTTATTGGCCCATTCTCCTGCCTTTCAACAAACAAATTGTCAAAATTTTGAGTTTCTCCGAAATCCGAATGTGTCGGCTGAACGCAGTGTGGAGACCGGTGGTGAAAACTGAAAACCAGACATATACTTCAGATACTTTTTCCTTACCCATTATGGCCTGGGAACGCAGAAGAAGAAGAAAGGAACCTTTCCCAACGCCAGCTGTCCTAAAATTCTATTGAGAGAGTGAGATGTACCCATGGCAAGGCATCTCCGCTAACAAACTTATTTCAGCCCAGCCTTCTAGAATAGCAGCCTCCTTCTCTGTTATCTGGATCAGTGGAAGCCATAGTCGAACATGACAGAGAGGCTCACACACAAGGGTTCTTCTTCTGCCTTCCCAAGTCATATGGCCATAATGGATAAGGTACGTATGTGTCCGTTTTTCAGTTTTCACCGGTCTCCGCGCTGCGTACAGCCGACACATTCCGATTTTGGACGAGCTCAAAGGAGAACAATTATTTGGAGACAAAAGGCAGGAGAATGGGCCAATAATTCAGAAAAGCTAGTAGATGATAGAAAGTAAAGGGAAAAGGCAGAGTCAAAGAGGAAGTTACAAGCACAGAACTTAAAGGTGGGGTAACTATTTTTACGAAAGACACACACACACACCAGTATCCCCACGGGGAGAGACTTGTGGAGGGGGCAGGGTCGTCCAGCTCCCCATATGGAGGCACGAGGCATCCACCTATAGCCCCCCACACACACAAGGGTTCAATTTCAAAGACTTAACTCTTCTAGCACCTTGTATATTTGACGTTCTTGGCTGTCCGTTGCATCTCAACCAACAAGAGGGGAGCAAGTGTTTCCTGAGTGTGCATGCGTTGCTTAACGAAACAATCACTGACATAAGATCTACAAATAAACAAACACATGGCAGGGTACTTGGCAGGGAATGTCTTTGCATTTGGTGGGTGTGTAGTGTGATGTCTTGGGCGAAGAGTTATTAGTTAAGCAACTAGTTTTGCATTACTGAAAGGGGAGAAAGAAACAATAACCTGTATTAAAATATAGAAAAAATTGGATTGCTTTACATATGACAAAACGACCCAAAAAGTTTACTGATTTTTTTTCTCTATATGATCTTTTAGCCTTCATGGAACTGACTGTGTATCGAGGTTTAAGTGGAAGATGCATTGAATTTATATTTGAAGGTCGTTAAAGTAGGCAAATTTCCACGAAGTCGGAGTGTGGCAGCGCACGTGGCGGGGTAATCAAAAACGGTCACACACGTAATGTTCTCATCAGTAGCTGATGCATTTGTACCATACTGGGTGTTCAAGTGCTTCCGCTGTCAGGATGATCCCTGGAGTCTTTTAGCCAGGGTAAGTAAACAACAACATTGAAGTAGGCCAGGGCATGAGTAGGACAAAACATGATGAAGCAAAAGCATGTTGTTGATGAGCAACATTTGAATCAAAACACACTTCACTCGCATGATATATCTACTTTGCTTTTATTGGACTTGACTTCATGTACTGTACAAGACAAAACATCAGAGCTTAGAAACTAATTACATACAAATCATTTTCATTCAAGATTCCATACGAAATGTTAACTTTGGTTTGTAGGTTTTCCTTTCTTTGGCACGATCTGCTCAAGTATGTTGATATACATCATGAAAAACACACCATTTGTTACATCATGGAATTCATCATCCACTATCCACCCACCCAGCTTCCTATTAAAGGAAAACCTTCAACTGAGATCAATTTTTCTACCCCGCTGGTTTGTTTTTTGGTCCAAATAGTTACCCCATCTTCTGGAAATTCTGTGCTTGTAACTTCCTCTAATCTGTCACTCTCTTTGACTCTGCCTTTGCTTACTGTCGTCTACTTTCTTTCTGCTCCAAATAGTTACTCCGTCTTCTGAAAGGCTTGTAACATCCTCTAATCTGTCACTCTTTGACTCTGCCTTTTCCCTTTGCTTACTGTCATCTACTATCTTTCTGCTCCAAATAGTTACTCCATCTTCTGGAAATTCTGTGCTTGTAACTTCCTCTAATCTGTCACCCTCTTTGACTCTGCCTTTTCCCTTTGCTTACTGTCATCTATCTTTCTGCGCCAAATAGTTACTCCATCTTCTGGAAATTCTGTGCTTGTAACTTCCTCTAATCTGTCACTCTCTTTGACTCTGCCTTTTCCCTTTGCTTACTGTCATCTACTTTCTTTCTGCTCCAAATAGTTACTCCATCTTCTGGAAATCTGTGCTTGTAACTTCCTCTAATCTGTCACTCTCTTTGACTCTGCCTTTTCCCTTTGCTTACTGTCGTATACTTTCTTTCTGCTCCAAATAGTTACTCCGTCTTCTGAAAGGCTTGTAACATCCTCTAATCTGTCACTCTTTGACTCTGCCTTTTCCCTTTGCTTACTGTCATCTACTATCTTTCTGCTCCAAATAGTTACTCCATCTTCTGGAAATTTTGTGCTTGTAACTTCCTCTAATCTGTCACTCTCTTTGACTCTGCCTTTGCTTACTGTCGTCTACTTTCTTTCTGCTCCAAATAGTTACTCCGTCTTCTGAAAGGCTTGTAACATCCTCTAATCTGTCACTCTTTGACTCTGCCTTTTCCCTTTGCTTACTGTCATCTACTATCTTTCTGCTCCAAATAGTTACTCCATCTTCTGGAAATTCTGTGCTTGTAACTTCCTCTAATCTGTCACCCTCTTTGACTCTGCCTTTTCCCTTTGCTTACTGTCATCTATCTTTCTGCGCCAAATAGTTACTCCATCTTCTGGAAATTCTGTGCTTGTAACTTCCTCTAATCTGTCACTCTCTTTGACTCTGCCTTTTCCCTTTGCTTACTGTCATCTACTTTCTTTCTGCTCCAAATAGTTACTCCATCTTCTGGAAATCTGTGCTTGTAACTTCCTCTAATCTGTCACTCTCTTTGACTCTGCCTTTTCCCTTTGCTTACTGTCGTATACTTTCTTTCTGCTCCAAATAGTTACTCCGTCTTCTGAAAGGCTTGTAACATCCTCTAATCTGTCACTCTCTTTGACTCTGCCTTTTCCCTTTGCTTACTGTCATCTACTATCTTTCTGCTCCAAATAGTTACTCCATCTTCTGGAAATTTTGTGCTTGTAACTTCCTCTAATCTGTCACTCTCTTTGACTCTGCCTTTTCCCTTTGCTTATTGTTGTCTACAATCTTTCTGGTCCATTCTGCCTTTTTTCCCCAAGAAATTCTTACAAAGATTTTCTCCAACCGAAGACGGACATGCTGGGCCTATCTATTTCTTAGTTAGGCGCATGACGGCAGCATAACGCATCTGCACTCATTTGACAGGAAACTGGGTGATCGACAAAGACGAATTTTGTGTGCATTTTTACATACATTTTGCCTTCTGTTCGCAAGAACAAGTCTTTAGTTTGTAGATAATACATCTGGAGAAAAAAAAATGTCATACATTCTTTGAAACTAAAATCTTTGCAGGGAGATTTTAGAGCAAGTTTTAGTCTCTTATTAACCACACAAGTTCTTTTCTTTTGATTTGAGAAGTCGTGTTAACTCATCAGCTACACAACCATAGAGAGTATACCCCTTCACTGCCAGAGAAAAAAACACTGAGAAATTAACAATTTTCTTATTTTAAAAAAGACCTATCAGACTCAGTCTGAAAAAAATGGTCGAGATATTGCAGAATTAACTGATTTTATTTAAAGTCTGTTCACACAATGTGATAGAGTAATATAAAAAATAAAAAGATAAATAAATTAAGTGCAGTTTTGTGATTGTGTATACCTGCGTGTATGTAGCCCGTGCACATGCGAGAGTGTGCATATGTGGGCGTGTGTGTGTGTGTGTGTAAGAGAGAGAGACAGACCGAGAGAGAGAGAGAGAGGAGTAGATGCGGAGAGTAGATGAGCCTGTGACAAAAGGTGAAAAGTGACACCCAACAGGTATGTCCAGAGTGACAACCAACAGGTATGTCCAGAGTGACACCCAACAGGTATGTCCAGAGTGACAACCAACAGTGATTGCACAGAATGCAAGATCTAGCAGACACAATGGGTATTTTTTGCTTCATTTTGGTGTACAAATGTGATAAATTAGTGATCAATGCATTTTGGTATCATTTTTGCAAAGACATCCACATGAATTCCTTCAATTATTTGAACAAAAACTGTTGACATACTGCTAGACATACAGAAAATCATTTTTGTGCAAAAACAAATTTGTTCATATGAAAATATAATTTTTGTTGACTGTGATGTCTTTTTAAAACACCAAGTATAGCCTTGCAAAATGTCCAGTGAAATCCTTCCCTATTATGGTTATCTTGCATTATTACTGTTGGTTGTCACTGTGGACATACGCCATCAAATTGTTTCATAATGCACCCTTCTATGTCATGAAATTATTTTGAAGCATGAAAACTGCAGTGAAATAACCCAACTGCAACATCATAAGCATTAAAACTTATTTAGCTGCACAGAATCAACTTTTACAAGGAAAACTGTAGGTGGACATACTTTTTGCAGTTGGCGGACATACACCAAGTCTTTTGCTCATCAAAGACACAATTTAAAGAAAAATATGTTGTCTTTTGGTGTACAAGATTATTTCATTAACATCTTTAGAGGAGACACAGATAAAAATTTCAATTTCAATTGTATGACTATTTTAGAGGTCCAAACTGTTGGTTGTCACCAGGACGACCTTTTGTCACAGGCTCAGATGTAAGTACACATGCATGTTTATGTGTTCATGTCTGTTCATGAATGCAAGAAAAACAAGTTTCAATAGTGTCTCTTTCACAATTCAATAGTTCCAGAATCGAGCACCCAGGTAGCCCTCACGTTCAGGGGGGGAAGACTTCACTGTTCCACATGATGACATTCTAGCTATAGAACAGCCTAAAAGCGATGATGGTCAGTAGTTCCAGAATTGAGCACCCAGGTAGCCCTCACGTTCAGGGGGGGGAAGACTTCACTGTTCCACATGATGACATTCTAGCTAGACAGGCATGGGAATTAGAGAAGACAAAAAAGACTGAAAATTGGGGTCTGGAAGCAGGCATAGGAACAAGGAATAAAAAAACAACAACTGAAAACCGTGTGTGTTGGGATACAGCCCCCAGAAAATGAAGCTTCTTCTGTTATCTAAGCCTTAAAAACAGTATTAGAGATAAGACTGATATATTTAGTTCATTTTGCATTCATTTATAACCAATAACTTAAGTCTTACTCATTGGGCTTCTTGTCCTCTTGGACCATCAAAAAAGCTGAAACTTGCAAAAAAAGACTGAAGAGGACCATCAAAAAAGCTGAAATCAGCCAAAAGACTGACAATTCCCATGCCTGATAGAACAACCTAAAAGCGATGATGGTCAGTAGTTCCAGAATCGAGCACCCAGGTAGCCCTCACGTTCAGGGGGGCGGAAGACTTCACTGTTCCACATGATGACAGTCTTGCTATAGAACAGCCTGAAAGCGATGATGGTCAGTAGTTCCAGAATCGAGCACCCAGGTAGCCCTCACGTTCAGGGGGGCGGAAGACTTCACTGTTCCACATGATGACAGTCTTGCTATAGAACAGCCTGAAAGCGATGATGGTCAGTAGTTCCAGAATCGAGCACCCAGGTAGCCCTCACGTTCAGGGGGGCGGAAGACTTCACTGTTCCACATGATGACAGTCTTGCTATAGAACAGCCTGAAAGCGATGATGGTCAGTAGTTCCAGAATCGTGGACCCAGGTATCCCTCCGGCTCTGGGATGAGGGCGTTGTTTCTCATGGTGGTCTCCAGGAAGGTCTCCAGGCGGATGACGGGCCCGCTGCCCGCGGCAACACCCTTCAGCTTGGGCAGGAACACCTTGATGAGGAAGTAGATCAGCTTGACGAACTGCACACGGTACGCCTTCAACAGGAAACTGCCCGTCACCTGAGGATCAAAGAAAACAAAAGAACCCTTAATGTAGATCTATGTACTGTCAGAATTAAAGCAGCTTCATGAACTGCACGCGATCTGCCTTCAACAGGAAACTGCCCGTCACCTGAGGATCAAAGAAAACAAAAGAACCCTTAATGTAGATCTATGTACTGTCAGAATTAAAGCAGCTTCATGAACTGCACGCGATCTGCCTTCAACAGGAAACTGCCCGTCACCTGACGATCAAAGAAAACAAAAGAACCCTTAATGTAGATGTACTGTCAGAATTAAAGCAGCTTCATGAACTGCACGCGATCTGCCTTCAACAGGAAACTGCCCGTCACCTGACGATCAAAGAAAACAAAAGAACCCTTAATGTAGATCTATGTACTGTCAGAATTAAAGCAGCTTCATGAACTGCACGCGATCTGCCTTCAACAGGAAACTGCCCGTCACCTGACGATCAAAGAAAACAAAAGAACCCTTAATGTAGATGTACTGTCAGAATTAAAGCAGCTTCATGAACTGCACGCGATCTGCCTTCAACAGGAAACTGCCCGTCACCTGACGATCAAAGAAAACAAAAGAACCCTTAATGTAGATGTACTGTCAGAATTAAAGCAGCTTCATGAACTGCACGCGATCTGCCTTCAACAGGAAACTGCCCGTCACCTGACGATCAAAGAAAACAAAAGAACCCTTAATGTAGATGTACTGTCAGAATTAAAGCAGCTTCATGAACTGCACGCGATCTGCCTTCAGAAGGAAACTGCCTGTCACCTGAGGATCAAAGAAAACAAAAAGAACCCTTAACCCCTTGACTGCCAGAGGAAATTAAAGAAAAAATCATTGGGCAAATCATGCCATAAAAAAAGACAACTGATAGAGCCAATCTGGCAAAATGGTCTGGGGATATAACTCTCTTGACTGTGTTAGACCAAAAGCCAGCAAATCAGAGTTATTCCTCTTCAAGTACCAAGTCAGTACGTGATACGCTGGTGGCAGTCAAGGGGTTAATGTAGATGTATTGTCAAAATTAAAGCAGCTTCATGAACTGAACGCGATCTGCCTTCAGAAGGAAACTGCCTGTCACCTAAAAATAAGTAAAAGTAAGAACCTTTATTTGAGAGACTTTGTCATAAAAAAAAGTTTTGGGGGGTAGAGTCAAGGCGCTTGCATTCACTGAATCACACGCAGATATGCTTACATTCTCCCTCATTCGAGTTTGAACCTGGGTACAGGGGATTTTCCCTCTCACTCTGCACTAGGCCTTACAGTCTGAACGTGGAGTCTTTCGGATGAGACGATAAACCGAGGTCCCGTGTGCTCATGCACTTAGCACATGTTAGCAAAAGTTGTCATTTGGTCAAAATGTACCCCCACCCCCCTTTCCTTCCTCATCAGACACACAAAAATCGCATGCAAAAAACACAAAAAAAACGGGTGGCGCACCTCTGGCTGCGACGCGCTCTCCAGGTGGGAGCAACCTGAATTTCAGAGACGCCTCTGTGACTATAAAGTACCAAATACCCACCCACCTGCAGCATGTCGTAGATACAGAGCTGATTCTAGGATTTTGAAAAAAGGGGGGGCATTCCCCCCCTATGATTGAAAAAAGGGGGGCAGGTCTCCCCCTAAGAATGAAAAAAGGGGGGATTGGTGGCAGGTCCACTGGATACAAGGGAAAACGGCTTTAAACACACTTTGCACTGCATTCCCCCACTCTCCATCTTGGACAGCCATGGCCACTTCTTCAGCCAGTCGTCTTGGAACCGGCGTTCCCTTGCACTGGCGCTGTTATCGGGCTGCTTCTCCGAGTTTTTGGATGTAGTCGCCATTTCTTCAAGCTCTTCTCCACACTCATCATGTGGCACAGACTGCTTTTTTTTCACTTTGCCTCCGCGAAAGTCAAAATCAAGGAGCGTGGCTACGCGCTTCATTTTGGAAGAAATCCAATATGGCGGCTTAAACTCTCGCAAGTTCTCGTCGGTATTCGAGATGAATGAGATGAACGCGATTGATTTGTTGATTTACACTAACAATTGTAAAGAACCAATGAAATTTCAAGAAATCATTCACTCCAGTTTGTGTAGCCTAGACAACAGGTTTTGCAGACGACGAACGCCATGCCCGCAGCGATCGGTGAAAATAGCGGGCAGTTCTGCAAATGTGCGGGAGTCGGCCCGCATTAAGACTCGATTATCGCGGGAAGGAACAGATTTTCGGGGGATTGTACCAATCCCGCACTCTAGAATCAGCTCTGAGATAGCGGTAGCGGTGATGTCCGGATTGGGCTGGAGGTTCATGGTATTATTATTATTAGGTATTAGGTACTTCATAGTCACAGAGGCGTCTCTGTGAAATTCGGGTTGCTCCCACCTGGAGAGCGCATCGCAGCCAGAGGCGCGCCACCCAATTTTTTTTTGCATGCGATTTTTGTGTGATTGATGAGGAAGGAAAGGGAGGGGGCTGGGGGTAAATTTTGACCAAATCACAACTTTTTCGCTGCCACTGGGTTTAACGTGTGCTAAGTGCATGGGCACATGGGACCTCGGTTTATCGTCTCATCCGAAAGACTCTTTCGGATCATGCCAGCCACACCCAGGCATGCTCCAGAAATGACAAACAAACCTACACACAGACACCTGCAGCATGTCGTAGATAGCGCCAGCCACACCCAGGCATGCTCCAGAAATGACAAACAAACCTACACACAGACACCCACACACCTGCAGCATGTCGTAGATAGCGGTAGCCACACCCTGGCATGCTCAGAAATGACAAACAAACACCCACACACCTGCAGCATGTCGTAGATAGCGCCAGCCACACCCTGGCATGCTCAGAAATGACAAACAAACCTACACATAGACACCCACACACCTGCAGCATGTCGTAGATAGCGGTAGCCACACCCTGGCATGCTCAGAAATGACAAACAAACACACCCCCACAGCATGTCGTAGATAGCGGTAGCCACACCCTGGCATGCTCAGAAATGACAAACAAACACACCCCCACAGCATGTCGTAGATAGCGGTAGCCACACCCTGGCATGCTCAGAAATGACAAACAAACCTACACATAGACACCCACACCCCTGCAGCATGTCGTAGATAGCGGTAGCCACACCCAGGCATGGTCAGAAATGACAAACAGACACCCACACACCTGCAGCATGTCGTAGATAGCGGTAGCGGTGATGTCTGGATTGGGCTGGAGGTTCATGGACCGCGCCAGCCACACCCAGGCATGCTCCAGCCCGTGGGGGTGGGGGTGGTTCTGACTGGCTGCCTGGGGAGGGGGGGTCACCATGATGGCAGCGTACAGTCGCACAACGCCGGACATGCGCCGCAGGAACTTGTCCTGCTGCTCCACGCTGTTGTCCGCGACCTTGTAGCCCAGCGTTCTGCACAACGACACAGCAAAAATTAAAAGACATTTCTCACCTTGGCTTAAGGCTAAATTGGACCTATTGATGTAGGCTAGAACACCAAGGCTACATCAAAATGTTGTTATGCTATGCATAGCTATGCAGGGATTACACCAAGGCTACATCAAAATGTTGTTATGCTATGCATAGCTATGCAGGGATTACACCAAGGCTACATCAAAATGTTGTTATGCTATGCATAGCTATGCGGGGATTACACCAAGGCTACATCAAAATGTTGTTATGCTATGCATAGCTATGCAGGGATTACACCAAGGCTACATCAAAATGTTGTTATGCTATGCATAGCTATGCGGGGATTACACCAAGGCTACATCAAAATGTTGTTATGCTATGCATAGCTATGCAGGGATTACACCAAGGCTACATCAAAATGTTGTTATGCTATGCATAGCTATGCGGGGATTACACCAAGGCTACATCAAAATGTTGTTATGCTATGCATAGCTATGCGGGGATTACACCAAGGCTACATCAAAATGTTGTGTTATGCATAGCTATGCGGGGATTGTCTTTAGCCGTGACAAGCTCCTAGCATAACATCAGTCTCCAAAATCCCCCAAAGTCGGAGTATGGCTGCACACGTGGCGGGGTAATCTAAAACGGTCATACACGTACTGTTCTCATCTCTAGCTGATCCATTTGCACCATAGTGTTCAAAGCGCTTCGACTGTTTGGGATGATCCAAGGAGTCTTTTGGCCAGGGTACGTCAACAACAACAAACTAATTTTATTCAGACACAAAGCACAGCAACACATGACATTGCGAGCAAACAACAATATCAAACCCTGACCTTGATAGGGGGGACTGTTGATCCTTGCTAGGAGAGTTAGTCAAGCTTTCGAGCTTAGCTCAACAATATCATAGCTTATACATGGTGTTCAAAAACATCTAGCTTATATGGTATTGGCTGCCTGCCATGGGTAGGACAAAGACCAGCTGACAATTTTGAATCAGTATGTGAAATACCCATCACACTCAAATAGAACATTTTGACTTTGACACACACAGACACTCACCTGTGATGCTCCTCAGAGGACTGGTTGGGCAGTCTAGGGGGGGTAGAAGGGCAGTACGTAGGGACACAGGGCCTGCAGGTGTCCCACAATCATCAACTGACCCCCCCCCCCCCCCCCATATACACAGACACAGTCACACAGACACTCACCTGTGAAATTCCTCAGAGGACTGGTTGGGCAGTCTAGCGGGGTAGAAGGGCAGTACGTAAGGACACAGGGCCTGCAGGTGTCCCACAATCATCAACTGACCCCCCCCCCCCCCCCATATACACAGACACAGTCACTCACCTGTGATATTCCTCAGAGGACTGGTTGGGCAGTCTAGGGGGGTAGAAGGGCAGTACGTATGGACACAGGGCCTGCAGGTGTCCCACAATCATCAACTGACACCCCCACCCCCCATATACACATACACAGTCACAGAGACACACACACACACTCACCTGTGATATTCCTCAGAGGACTGGTTGGGCAGTCTAGGGGGGTAGAAGGGCAGTACGTATGGACACAGGGCCTGCAGGTGTGCCATAATCATCTGACCCACGTCGGGAAACTCCGCCCACAATCCCACAGCCACCGCCGCGATGGCAAACGCCGACTCGTGATTGGACGACACCTGCTCGTCAGCTTTACGCTGAAACCCCCAAAAGAAAATTCTTTAAAAAATATTTCACACAAAGAAAGAAAGAAAGAAAAAATGAAGAACCGCTCTGTCTGACATCTGTGCTGCTTACCGTATTTCTTCAGGACTATAAGGCGATACATTTCTCTCAGGCTGAGACCCTATAATATGACTACAGCAGTAATATAGTAAGAAAATATAATAAGATATCTGAGCTTTGTGTAAAACATTTGAGGGTGCGCATTATGATCCCAAAAATATGGTAGTTAACCAAGTCCTTCCAACCTTTGAGCAAGGATCACTATTATCATCCTTTTCATTGTCATCACTATCACTCTATGCTACATGGGTGCTACTCCCCAAAATGAAAAGAAAAATGAAAGGCAGGGGTCCAGGGACCCATGGCCCCAGCAGCCCCGGTTCAGGGGGGCAACTTAAGAGAGAGATACAACGAGACAGACAGACAGTTAAAATGATAGACAGAGACAGTTTGAGTCTCATAAGCCTTGTAAAATTATTACATTGCCTTTGTAAACTTCCAAGATAGAACTAGACTAAGTTCAAAACGCCCCAAATCGCTTGTGGTCAAAAAAATGTTGTTGATGAATTACAAAAAAACTGAAGTTCAGTTTCTGGTAAAATAAAAAATACTGAAATCAGTGTAAAAATGAAAGAGTAGCACCCATGATGTTATCATCTTAGACTGACTAGCCTCCCACTGGGGATACCTGGGGGGGGGGGGGGGGGGGGGGGGGTCATTCAGTACAAATAGTACTTCTGGAAGTTCTGTGCTGGCAACTTCCTCTAATTTATCACTTTTTGACTGTCTTTTCCTTTTCTTACTATCATCTACTATTTTTCTGCTTATTGGCCCATTCTCCTGCCTATTTTTTCTTAAATCTTCCAAATACAGTAATTTTATGTTTTGAGCTTCTCAAAAACCGGAATGTGTCGGGCTGAATGCAACAAGGAGACCAGTGAAAACTGAAATCCAGACACATATGTACCTCACCCAATATGGCCATTATGATATGGCCTGGGAACGCAGAAGAAGAAGAAGACCAACCAGCTCACACCAACTCACATGCACATGTATGTATACACATACACTCACCAACACAAACTCCCCCCGACTCCCCACACCCTCCCCACTCACAGTTATCATCTTGGCCACTAGATTTTTGCAGAGGTCCATCCCATAAGGTGGGCAGTCACCTGTTTGCCCCAAACCTCCACCACTACTATCATCATCACCATCATCATCATCACCATAATCATCATCATCGCCATCATCATCGTAATCAGCATCATCACCACCATCATCACCATCATCATCACCATCACCATCACCGTCATCATCATCACCATCGTAATCAGCATCATCACCACCATCATCACCATCTTCATCATCATCATCATGGTCATCACTCACCGCGATCATCTTGGCCACCAGATTCTTGCAGAAGTCCAGTCCCTGAGGCACCTGGGTGGCGGACACCTGTCTGCCCAAAACCTCCACGCGGTCCCCCTGCAGCAGGGAGCGCAGCCGCTGCAACTTGTCCCGCAGGTGGCTGCTGCTGACCGGGGAAATGGCGTTGAGCGGCGTGTTGACCGCGCGCTGCAGGTCGAACCGGACCTTCTTCATCTGTGGAGTTTGGAAAAGGTCAATCGAAATCAGCGTGGAAAGATATAAAAAAGAAAAGATACACACAAAATAAGTCATTTGTGCCGATGCACAAGAAAAGCCTGCATACCCGTATCTTACGGACTATAAGGCGATACTTTTTTTCCAGACTGAGACCCCTGCGCCTTATAATGTGACTAATAATATAGTAAGGAACTATAACAACAAAATCTGAATATTGTGTAAATTTTGGGGTGCGCCTTATAATCAGGTGCGCTTTGTAGTCCATAAAAATTTAAAATACAGTAACTTCTTCTTCCCAGTAGGCAGCCAGCCTCAGCACGTCGAAGATTCTGCTGCAATTCAGGGGGGTTGTAAGAAAAAGACAATATCAACGAAGATAAAAGCAGAAATGATAGGAGATCAAGGGGAGAAGATGGAGCCAGCCCTTTAGACAACTGACCTGCTGGTTGGAGACAAAGGGGTCTGACAGAGCCAGCCCTTTAGACAACTGACCTGCTGGTTGGAGACGAAGGGGTCTGACAGAGCCAGCCCTTTAGACAACTGACCTGCTGGTTGGAGACGAAGGGGTCTGACAGAGCCAGCCCTTTAGACAACTGACCTGCTGGTTGGAGACGAAGGGGTCTGACAGAGCCAGCCCTTTAGACAACTGACCTGCTGGTTGGAGACAAAGGGGTCTGACAGAGCCAGCCCTTTAGACAACTGACCTGCTGGTTGGAGACAAAGGGGTCTGACAGAGCCAGCCCTTTAGACAACTGACCTGCTGGTTGGAGACGAAGGGGTCTGACAGAGCCGACAACTGACCTGCTGGTTGGAGACAAAGGGGTCCAGCACGGCGTTCATCTGTGACAGCAGTTTGACGTTGTGTTCGTATTCCTTCGCCACCGCCGCTAGCGCCCCCTCTGAAAACATTCACAAACCTTGCATCAGTTACATGAAAGGGGCTTTATACTACGCTTTGGCGACACGAAAGGGCGATGATTTTCGGACTGACTTGACCATACCACCTAGTGACTAGTCAGGGGCAGAGAATTTTCTATGGCTATATACTACTAGTTCCTGACAGACAAGGACGATAATCTGAAGCAGGTGGCGTTCGCATCTCAGTGCACGAGACAGGGGCAGAGAAGTTTCTGTGGCTATATGCTACTAGTTCCTGACAGGCAAGGGCGATAATCTCAAGTAGGTAGCGTTCGCATCTCGGTGCACGAGACAAGGATAGAGAATTTTCAGTATAAAGCCTCATAGTATTGCTGGGTAAGACTACATGGGAGAGTTGTGTATCGTTTACCATACTGTTCGGCCCATTAGGTGCTACGTTTTTTTTTACCAAATCGTGACCATTGCCCCCTATCGGGTGTATGCGCCCATTTTTCTTCTGCATTCCCAGGCCATAATGGGTAAGGTACGTATGTGTCCAGTTTTCACTGGTCTCCCCGCTGCGTACAGCCGACACATTCAGATTTCGGAGGAGCACAAAGGAGAAAAATTATTTGGAAGATTTTTATGAAAAAGGCAGGAGAACGGGCCAATAAGTCAGAAAGATAGTAGATGATAGAAAGCAAAGGCAAAAGGCAGAGTCAGAACTTCAAGAAGGTGGGGAAACTATTTTGATAGAAAAAAAACCTGGGGAGAGACTCATGGAGGGGGCGGGGGAGCCCAGCTCCCCTTATGGAGGCACAAGGCATCCACCCACTGGCCCAGCGCCCATTCTATACTCAAAATAGAAAAATATAGGCAAAATACGCGAACACAGAAGATAGACAACTTTGACTGACTCGCACTTCTGTGCTTGAACTTGAAACAGATGAACGTTTCAGTTCAGACAGAACCTCTTCTCAAAGTCAAACTGAACATAAAAAAGGCTGAATACCCGAGAATCATTACACACAATGCCGATTCAAAAAGCAATCAACCTTTTAATTGTTGAAGAAACAAAAAAAATTCCAAAGCTGTCTTCAAATTGGGTATCTTCTTCTTCATTCGCTCAGACAGTTTCCTGTCATATCAGCGTAGATGCGTCATGCTGCCGTTATGGGCCTAACTATTTCTTAGTTAGTGTCTAAGAAATAGTTAGGCCCAGCATGTCCGACTTCGGCTGAAGAAATCTTTGTAAGAATGTATAGAAAAAAGGCAGAATGGACCAGTAGGATAGAAAGGTAGCAGATAACAGTAAGCAAAAGGAAAAGGCAGAGTCAACGAGAATGACAGAATTTGATGAAGTTACAAGCACAGAACTTCCAGAAGGTGGGGGAACTATTTGTACAAAAGACCCCCCGGTATCCCCACGGGGGTAAATTGGGTATATGAGTTTGGAGAAGAATTTCATCACCGTACTTTACGGGCTATAAGGCGATACTTTTCCCCCAGACTAACACGGACCCCTGCGCCTTATAATGTGACTGATAATATATACTGGTCTCCAAAATTTAAGGGCCGGAAGAACGATCTTCTCTCTTCTGTCTTCGAGGCATGCTTATTGAGAGCTCTTTTTGCCGCCCTTAAATACACATTCGTGTCTAACTTTTGCTCAGCAGTGTTCACTACAGTCATGCCTTGCACGTGCAATAGGCAAGAAACCTGCATCAGCCCTGATTCTTCAGCGAAAAGAGACCAAACTTTCATGAAATTCTCGTGAATTTGCCACATTTTAAGCGTACCTGAAAACGCTGTTGCTGTACTGCAAGTCTGCAAAACTGGTTCAGGCACGTGCAACAGGGAGGAAAGTTATTGAGTAGCCTAAGTTTTGCCATTTTCTTCATTGTTGTCTTAGTGTACAATAAATAGATATCAAGCTACTGAAAACAGAAGCCGGCCCTTAACTTTTGGAGACCAGTATAGTAAGAAAATAGAGTAACAAAATCTGAAACTGGGGGGGGGGGGTGCGCCTTATAATGAGGTGCGCCTTATCGTACATGTTTACTACCATATTTAAGATGCACCACCAATTTTTTTTTATACAAATTTCTGATTTTGTAATAACAGTTTCTTATCATTTTTTTAATTATTGTTGCTTACATTTAAAAATTCAGGGACATGGGTCTCAAACTTAAAAAATAAAAAAAGTAACATCTTATCTTATAGCTTTTTGTATTTAAATATAAACTGTTTTAACGAACAATGTTGTATGCTCCATCAACCAGTGTTATTTGTTTTTGTTTTCTGAAATTCAGTTTGAAAGATGACACTTTTACGGCTTGATTTTAGGGAAAGTTTGTTATCGCCGTCAGCTAAACTAAATTTGCCAGTTTATCTGCCCAGTATTGTTCTAAATAAATTATACTTTCTATTTTTCGTCATCATTATCATCACCATCACCATCATCATCATCATCACCACCACCATCATCATCACCACCATCATCATCATCATCACCACCACCACCATCATCATCACCATCATCACCACCACCATCATCACCATCATCATCATCTTCCCCAGCAGTAATCTGTGGAGGGGCAGAAGTGGCCGAGGCCTGGACTCATCATCATCATCATCATCATCATCACAGACCTGTTTACCCCTATAATGAACAACCTACTGGAATTTGCCACAGAAAACCCGGAATTTGAGAAAAAAAACCAGAATTCACATCGCAATGTCGCTAATGCCGCCATGCGAAATTTTGAAGTCCACGTTGCAGTACTTGCAGTGTGCATGCTCGTCTCCCAAACGCGAACTTGTTATTCCTGGCACTTTCAAATACTTTTGAGAAAACTTCTGCTTCACTTTTGGCCGTTTCACCCTATCACTGCTGTCGTTTGTCGAAGATTTCTGGCGCTTGCCGCCTGCGGTTGACTTGCCTGACTTGCCGGAATTTGTCAGCGTTCACCCGGAATTTATTATTTTACCCAGAATTTTTGCAAATTCCCGAGATAATTCCGGCAAAACCGGGAGGGTAAACAGGTCAGTCATCATCATCATCATTACTCTCTCACCTTCCCCTGCAGTAATCTGTGGAGGGGCAGTAGTGGCCGAGGCCTGGGCTCCCTGAGGGCTGCTGGCGCTTCCCTGTCCCACCTGCAACCAGGCGTTCTCAATAATAATAATAATAACAGTACAATTATATAGCGCTTTACCTCAAATGAGCCCAAAGCGCTTTACAATCGAATATTCATCAACAAGTAGACCAACAAAAATAGTGTTTAAGAATGACACAAAAACCATCAACAACGCATACACACACACACACATTTACCGACACTGACACATTACTCATCTTTCAATCAGTAAGCCATAGCAACTGAGTTGCACGGACTGACCACATACACCAACACACATACACAAATGTTAGAGGATACACATACAAATACACTCACACACAACGTACGCACGCAGACAGACACACACACACATACAGACACACACACATGCATACAGACCACACATACACACACTCAAACTAAGATTACCATATTTTTCGGATTATCTTCTTCTTCTTCTTTGATCTCTCAGAGTTTCCTGTCAATTATGAGCGCAGATGTATGATGCTGCCGTTATGCGCCTAACTAAGAAATAGTTAGGCCCAGCAAGTCCGACTTTGGCTGAAGGAAATCTATTTGAAAGTGTTTCTTGAAAAAAGTCAGGAGAATGGACCGGTAAGTCAGAGAGATAGATGACAGTAAGCAAAAGGAAAAAAGGCAGTCAAAGAGAGTGACAGATTAGAGGAAGCTACAAGCACAGAACTTCCAGAAGGTGGGGGAACTATTTACACAAAAGACCCCCCCCACACACACACCCCAGGTATCCCCATGGGGGAATGTGCATGATCACTGATGAGGGAGAAATGAAATGGCTCCCCGTGGGGATACCGGGGGGTCTTTTGAAAAAATAGTTCCCCCACCTTCTGGAAGTTCTGTGCTTGAAATGTCCTCTAATCTGCCACTCTCTTTGACTCTGCCTTTTCCCTTTTGCTTTCTATCATCTACTATCTTTCTGACTTATTGGCCCCATTCTCCTGCCTTTCTTCAAAACACTCTTCCAAATAATTTTTCTCCCTTGAGCTCCTCCGAAATCGGAATGTGTCGGCTGTACGCAGCGGGGAGACCAGTAAAAACTGGACACTTACGTACCTTACCCATTATGGCCATATTGTAGTGACTGATATTAGGATTAATATCAGGGACCGGGTTGTCGGCCTGGATAGCTCAGTGGGTAGAGCGCCCGTCTGGTGTTCGGGAGGTCTCGGGTTCGACTCCCGGTCCGGCAAACATTTTTCCCCCACAAAATTACAACAATATGGCCTGGGAACGCAGAAGAAGAAGAAGAAGAAATACAAGTCTGTGTACCTGAGGCACTTGGGCCGCTGCTGCTGCAGCTGCTGCAGCTGCTGCAGCCTGCTGCTGTCTCTGCTTCTCTGCTTCGGCTGCGGCTTTGGCCTTCCGCTCTGCCTCCGCTGAAACAAACGACGATGGAATGAAAAACATGGAAGAGCCATAGAAACTGTACCGTATTTTTCGGACTATAGGGCGATATTTTTTCCCCAGACTGAGACCCCTGCGCCTTATAATATGACTACTAAAATAGTAAGAAAGCATAACAGAATCTGAATTTTGTGTAAAAGTTTGGGGGGTGCGCCTTATAATCAGGTGTGCCTTACAGTCCGAAAAATATGGTACTCCCAGTTTCCCCATGGGGATACCGGGGGTTCTTTCGAGAAATAAAACAGTTCTCCAACCTTCTGGAAGTTCTGTGCTTGTAACTCTCTTTGACTCTGCCTTTTCCCTTTGCTTACTGTTATCTACTATCTTCCTGACTTATTGGCCCATTCTCTTGCCTTTTCCCTTTGCTTACTGTCATCTACTATCTTCCTGACTTATTGGCCCATTCTCCTGCCTTTTCCCTTTGCTTTCTGTCATCTACTATCTTTCTGACTTACTGACCCATTCTCCTGCCTTTTCCCTTTGCTTACTGTCATCTACTATCTTTCTGACTTATTGGCCCATTCTCCTGCCTTTTCCCTTTGCTTACTGTCATCTACTATCTTCCTGACTTATTGGCCCATTCTCTGCCTTTTTCCTTTGCTTTCTGTCATCTACTATCTTTCTGACTTACTGGCCCATTCTCCTGCCTTTTCCCTCTGCTTTCTATCATCTACTATCTTCCTGACTTATTGGCCCATTCTCCTGCCTTTTCCCTTTGCTTTCTATCATCTACTATCTTTCTGACTTATTGGCCCATTCTCCTGCCTTTTCCCTTTGCTTTCTATCATCTACTGTCTTTCTGACTTATTGGCCCATTGTCCTGCCTTTCCCCTTTGCTTTCTATCATCTACTATCTTTATGACTTACTGGCCCATTCTCTTGCCTTTTCCCTTTGCTTTCTGTCATCTACTATATTTCTGACTTATTGGCCCATTCTCCTGCCTTTTCCCTTTGCTTTCTGTCATCTGCTATCTCTGACTTATTGGTCCATTCTCCTGCCTTTTCCCTTTGCTTTCTGTCATCTGCTATCTCTGACTTATTGGCCCATTCTCCTGCCTTTTCCCTTTGCTTTCTGTCATCTACTATCTTTCTGACTTATTGGCCCATTCTCCTGCCTTTTCCCTTTGCTTTCTGTCATCTACTATCTTTCTGCCTTACTGGTCCATTCTCCTGCCTTTTCCCTTTGCTTTCTATCATCTACTATCTTTCTGACTTATTGGCCCATTCTCCTGCCTTTTTTCAAAAAAATCTTCCAAATAATTTGTCTCCTTACCCATTATGGCCATATGGTCTGGGAACGCAGAATAAGAAGAAGAAGAAGTACTCCCAGTTACTGAAGCCAAAGGAGATGGTTTTTTGGCTCTTGGGTCATTGTGTTGGGGTTTTTTAGCCTTAACTCGTTCGCATCGCAGCGATTTTGAATTATTAAAAAAAAACACTCACAAATCACTCCAGCCATACACACAAACAAAACATACACAAACAAAAGGAGAAATGAAAGAAGATTACGGCTTTTTACTTCAGGTTTAGACATAGGGAAGTGGTACACAGATTTACTTCCCTTGAAGCAAATGCATCAAATTGACAGCTATCTATTAATTCTGGACATATATGGCCGGAACCACTTGAATGCAGGGGTGCTAGCGCCAAAGGGTCCCCAAACCTGAAACTAGGAATTCCCCAAACCGAAAACCTGAAACCAATCTAAACGGCAAGTTCCAATTTCTTGTTAACCTGAAAATGAACAATACTTATGCAACACTTTGAATACTTACATTAATGAATCTTGCGTGTATCAGATCGCTTGTTTGAAGCCATGTCCAATGCTGGATAATGAGAGATTTAAATCTATTGATATCAGTGTCTACAACACAGGGGCTGTTGGTGTGTTCTTGTAATCATTTTTGCTGTTCAGAAAGGATTTACTATGTTGTCCTCACTTCAACACTTTTTCCAGTCATTTTTGGTCACTCTAAGATAATCTACTATGCACACTCCCGATGAATCGATCTTTTGGCACCAAACTTCTAAGCACATTCCATCACTGCTAGTGCTTTGTTTCTGCAACCAGTCCCACTTCCACTTGTTTTTAACACCCTTTTCAATCTTAGACACATCTGCTCCTGATGACAATACCCTCATGTTGTTGAATTTACACTCAACGCGCTGCAGTCAATAAAATTTCAGTTAAGGGAGAAGACGCGTGAACCGGAACTTGAAAATGGCAGTCAACGTCACGGGACATCAAGGGACATCACTGACGACAAAAGGCGAATTGCCTCCCTTGTCTATGTTCATCTTATCGTCTGCTACTTCGGCCAATACATGTACGATGTTTGTAATCGTCACCTGTTTCTCCGATGCCGGAATTTTTGTTTCCAAACTAACTAAAAAACCGGAGATTACATTTTTTAGTCATCTCAAAACCGGAAATCAGGCATATACCGAAAAATGAGCACCCCTGTGAATGAGTTATAAACAACCCTGCATCGGTATCGCAATGCTTAGCTATTACATATTTCACAAGAAAACTCATCTGGAAACACTTTTTCACGACACCTATTTCGAATTAAATCAATCCATTACATTTGAAATTATCAGTGTCTGAAATATTGAAATCTGACTCACTGGGATTTCGTTGATATGGCTTTCCGTTTGGTGCATTTGACAGCAAGGGCCACAACTTCACAACTTAACCGTTACATCTCAACTGACAAGAGGAGAGTAACTATTTTTTTCGAGTAAGCATGCGTTGCTTTAACGGAAAAGTCACTGACGTAACCTCTAAAATTAGACAAACACATGGCAGGCCATTTGGCAGTGACTGTCTTTGCATTTGGTGGGAGTGAAGTGTGATGTACTGGGCGAACATATTCGCCCAAGGTGCTAGAAAGGTTAACTTATCGATAACAACCTGTCATATTGATGACAAAGTCCAGGGCGTTCGGACTCTGTTCGTGGAACTGCTTCAGCTTGGTATAAACCTCCTCCAAGGGTCTGCTCTAGGTTCTAATGTTAACTTATCAATACTAACCCGTCATATTGATGATAAAGTCCAGGGCGTTCTGACTCTGCTCGTGGAACTGCTTCAGCTTGGTATAAACCTCCTGCAAAGGTCTGCTCCAGGTTTTAATTTCAATTTATCAATTAAAAAATATATAAAATATCAATAATACAAACCTGTCACATTGTTGACAAAATCCAGGTCGTTCTGACTCTGCTCGTGGAACTGCTTCAGCTAGGCATAAACCTCCTCCAAGGGTCCGCTCTAGTATTAATTAGTCTTAATCCTATTGAGAACAAACTATCAATAATACCAACCTGTCATATTGTTGACAAAGTCCAGGGCGTTCTGACTTTGCTCATGGAACTGCTTCAGCTTGACATAAACCTCCTCCAAGGGTCCGCTCTAGTATTAATCAGTCCTAATCCTATTGAGAACAAACTATCAATAATACCAACCTGTCATATTGACGACAAAATCCAGGGCATTCTGACTGCTCATGGAACTGCTTCAGCTAGGTATAAACCTCCTCCAAGGGTCCGCTCTAGTATTAATCAGTCCTAATCCTATTGAGAACAAGCTATCAATAATACCAACCTGTCATATTGTTGACAAAGTCCAGGGCGTTCTGACTTTGCTCATGGAACTGCTTCAGCTTGGCATAAACCTCCTCCAAGGGTCCGCTGCGGGTCAGGCCGCTGACCAAGCCCTCTGCCTGCTCGGCCAGTCTCCGGGCAAGCAGCTTGGTTTTCTCCGCCCCCTCCGACAGGTGCTGCTTGTGCGGGCATTGCTCCAGGGAGCCCAGCAGGGTGGCTCTGTTGGTGAACAGCCTCTGGGCCACCATGTGGATCTCTTGGAGTCTTCGGTCCAGCGCCTGCTCCCTGTTGGATGGAAGAAAAACAAAACAAGAGGCAAAGCCTTCAAGGCTCACTCGAACAGGAACATGTGGGACAACAAAGATTGAGGGGGGGTCAAAAGTACAAGATTGCCACAAAAAAAAGTTTAAAGTACAAATGAAATTATCATTAATGGATACAACTAAAAAATAATATGCATAAAAAAGTGCGCATGCCCGTGCCGAGAATCGGACCCGGAATCATTTGCATGACAGACAGACACTCTACCAAAGAGCTATCGAGGCTTTCAGTTGCCTGTTGAATACTCTCTAACGCACTAATCTAAAATGTTATCTGTTTACAGCGTTGTTTTAAGTCTTTAATTATTCAAATCATTATTGTTTGAAAGTTTGCATAAACATCAATATGTGTGCAAAGCTTGAACAATGCATGCCTTCTACTTCCCGAGAAAATGCCAACGTTAAAGTTTGGAGATTAGACCACGGACGCAACACTCACACACACACACACACACACACACAAACAAACAAGTATCATACAATAGACTCACTTCGTAACACGAGTGAGCTTAAAAAAAAATATGGGGGGTGGTGTTGGTGTTAGTGTGCTTGGAGAGCGAGAGAGCAGGGAAGGGAGACAGAGGGAAAGAGAGATGGAAAGAGACAGCAGACAGACAATGAGACAGAGACAGGCAGGCAGGCAGACAGACAGAAAGAGACAAACAGACAGACAGGCAAGCAGACAGCTAATCGGAGTTATAGACCTTTAAAAAAAATATAAAAAATGAATACAACAGAGAGTGCTCAACCTAAGTTTATTACAATACTTTTTCCACTCCAAGCATCATTGCTTAACGAAATGAATAAAACCCAAACCTTTTTTTTTAAAGAAGAAGAAAAGGTAAAATCTTATCCGGTATGGTTAAAGTGGTCATTGCAGAAAGGGACAAGAGTTGAGCAAGTCCCCCGTGGGGATATCAGGGCGTCTTTCGTAAAAATAGTTCCGGAAGTTCTGTGCTTGTAACTTCCTCTAATCTGCCACTCTCTTTGGCTCTGCCTTTTCCCTTTGCTTTCTATCATCTACTATCTTTCTGACTTATTGGCCCATTCTCCAGCCTTTAAAAAAAAAAAATCTTCAAAATAATTTTTCTCCTTTGAGCTCCTCCGAAATTGGAATGTGTCGGCTGTACGCAGCGGGGAGACCAGTGAAAACTGAAAAACGGGACACATACGTACCTTACCCATTATGGCCATATGGCTTGGGAACGCAGAAGAAGAAGAAGAAGTCAGGCTGACTTAGCGGGGGAAGAGACGGTATAAAAGCAAGTGGATAACAAACACTGAATAAAGTTCTTTTGAAAGAACTTTCAGAAGGCAGAGTGAAGACAGTGGTGTTGATGCAATCCACCAGCTCAACAGACCAGGGCAAACAACCCTCTTCCGGCAGAGGACTGGTCACTGCAGACCACTCAGCCACCTATATCGCCTCAAAATCACCCATACTGACGAATGTCCATGTGGTTCAGGACCCCAGACCCCTGAACACATTCTTCAACACTGCCCAACACATGATGCTCTACGACGCCAAACCTGGCCAGGGGGGGGTGGAGCTGCAGGTGCAGCTTTGAAGACAGTGGACTTCGTCATGGCGACCAATTTGAAAGTCTGACGCTGCCAGCTACATCGACCGCTGAAGAAGAAGAAGAAGAAAGAACTTTTGGAGAAACAATGTTAGAACTGGTGAGGGGAGGACCCACCTTTTGGCCTTTTCCTCCAGCAGGTGCTGTGACAGCAGCTCCACTTGTTTTAGACGCGCGTCCTGCCGACGAGAGCAGTGCTCGTGGGTCTCCCTCACCTTCTGGGCAACCTGAGCCATCTCTTCACGTCTGTGGACACATAAAGGCATAGTGTAGGCAAATGTACATGCACAGATTCACTTATGCATAAAACACATCCATACACATCCACAGACACACAGATACAGTGCTTGTGAGTCTTACTCACCTTCTGAGCAACCTGAGCCATCTCTTCACGTCTGTGACACATTAAGGCACAGGTGTAGGCAAATGTATGTGCACAGATTCGCATGTAGATTCACTTATGCATAAAACACATCCATACACAAATGCACACACATACAGTGCTTGTGAGTCTCCAGCCAATTCAGGGGGGGGGGGGGGGGGGGGGGGGGGGGGGGGGGGGTGGGGGGGGGTGAGGAGAGGGGGGGTGGGGGTGCAAACACTTTATGTCAAAACTTTCCAAATGTTGTAAGAAAATTACGCCACTGCTTTCAAAACTTGGAACTGATGTTTGTTGCTCCAGTCTCTCTAATCCCGGAACTCGATTCTGATTAATTTATTTTTTATCACAATAAACTTTAACATGTATACACACATACACACCACACACACGTGTGCACACAAACACACATTCATCAGAATCATTTATAACGGAAAGACGTAAAACCAAAGGACACACACACACACACATGTGCACATACATGCGACTACAAGCCAGCGTATGAGCGAGCACACACACGCACACACACACGCGCACACACACACACACACACACTCACCCACACTCTCACACACACACGTCTGTACACAAAGAAGCATCCTAAAATAAAATCAGACCTATTTACCCCTATTTTGCAAAGTTGTAATTTCTGAAACAAAAAAATGTAATTTTGAGGGACAAAAACTGTAATCCAACGCGTGACCAATGAATGTTGATATTGTACTGACCTGAGTGTGCAATACTAATGTCCGTCGAGCAGTAGACACAGAACACATGCTCGTCACCTAGTGCTGAACGACGTATTCCTGGAATTTTTAGGTCACTTTCCCGGAATTTCTGTGCCACTTTTGATGTCTTTTCCTTTGATTTTCGACCAGAAGATACAGAAGCTTCAGAATCCACTCGCTAGGACGCCATTTTGAAACAGAAAAAGAAATGGCGCGAAATGACTTTTCACCGCATCGCTTCAAAAGCTTTGCATACCGACGTAACTGTAGTGGGCTTTTTTTATATTTAGGATTTTGTTTTCCCGTAGCAGTAATTACCGTAATTTGACTTTTCCCCCGTAAAAATAACAGCAAAATCGGGATGGTAGACAGGTCTGTAAAGTGCACCTACTTGGAAGGCGGCGTTTTCTCGATGGAGTCATGCAGAATGCTGATGTTATGGTGATGACGTTGCTCCACCACTGACACCACCTCTTCCCGCTGACTGTCCAAGTTTGTCTGATGCTGCAGGAACTCTTGTTGTTTCCTCTCCATCAATTCCTGTGAGTCATCGTCATCATTATCGATCGTTATCATCATCATTATTTTTATCATTATCAACTGTCCAAGTTTGTCTGATGCTGCAGAAACTCCTGTTGTTTCCTCTCCATCAATTCCTGGGAATCATCGTCATCGTCTTCATCATCATCATCGTTATCATTATCATCATCATCATCGTTATCATCATCATCATTAGTTTGTCTGATGCTGCAGGAACTCTTGTTGTTTCCTCTCCATCAATTCCTGGGAATCATCGTCATCGTCTTCATCATCATCATCGTTATCATCATCATCGTTATCATCATCATCATCATCGTTATCATCATCATTTTTATCATTATCGACTGTCCAAGTTTGTCTGATGTTTCAGAAACTCCTGTTGTTTCCTCTCCATCAATTCCTGGGAATCATCGTCATCGTCATCATCATCATCATTGTCATCATCATTCATTGTCATCATCATCATCATCATCGTCATCATCAACATCGTTATCATCATCATCAACGTTATCATCATCATCATCATCGTTATCATCATCATCATCATCATCATCGCTATCATCATCATCATCATCATCATCTTCCATATATACTAGCTTGCTCATTTAAGCTCCTCCGAAAGCGGAACGTGTCGGCTGAATGCATTGAGGAGACCAGTAAACACTGGAAAACGGACACATATGTACCCATTGTGGTCTTATGGCCTGGGAACGCAGACGAAGAAGAAGACAAAAAAAAATCTTCTTCTTCTTTGTTCGCTCAGACAGTTTCCTGTCACATGAGCATAGATGCGTCATGCTGCCGTTATGCGCCTAACTAAGAAATAGTTAGGCCCAGCATGTCCGACTTCAGCTGAAGAAATATTTGTAAGAATTCATAGAAAAAAAAGGCAGGAGAATGGACCAGTAAGACAGAAAGATAGCAGATGACAGTAAGCACAGAGTCAAAGAGAGTAACAGATTAGAGGAAGCTACAAGCACAGAACTTCCAGAAGGTGGGGGAACTATTTGTACAATAGAACCCCCCCCCCCGGTATCCCCATGGGGGGAGAAGAAATAATAAGCACTTGACTGTCACTTACCCTGGTTCGGTTGTCGTAGCCCATCTCCAGTGTGGTGATGGCGTACAATTTCTCTGTGAACGACACAGTCAGTTCATCCAGGCTACAGTCCTTGGCTGTGTCTTCTTCTTCTTCTTCTTCCCTGAAACCAGGAGGGAATGAAAACTTGAAAACTTGAACTTTATTTTTCAAGGATAAAGATTTTAGGCAATGCCTAGTCTTCCAATCCGTCCTTGATACATAATATAGTGATATATGAACATAAAATATCAAACATGGCAAGGCATACTACAGTGGAACCTCTCCCTTATAAGACCTTAAAAATCATCCAAAATGAGGCCTTATAAAGGAGGTAATTTCAATACTTACAAAGAAGGGCAATGTCTCAGAGAAGTAGGTCTTATATGGGAGGGAGTCTTATAATGGGAGGTCTTATAAGGGAGGTTCCACTGTATTAGATTTGAACATAAAGGTAGCAAAGCAGGTGATATTATATAAGATAGATTGAAATATGGATTTATAAAACTTGCATGCATAATTGTTAATACTTGTGAGTTGTGTGTGCATACATGCGTGTAACCATACACACACACACACACACACACACACACACGTGCGCGCACACGCAAGCATACATGCACATACACACTGAGATATGTTGAAGCACGTATTAAAAATAAAATAAAAGAACTATACATTACAGAACAGGGCAAACAATGAGTAAAACTGAGACTGAGAACACTGAACAATTTGAATGAATAGGCCGTTGGCCCATGTCACTGTGTGACTGAGGGTGGTCACGAAACATTGTGTTACGACTATCATTTGTTAAAAAATACTGTCAATATATACACACATGGATCAATAGAAATTATTTTGTCTATTAAAGTCCCGTCAACAGCTGTGGTCATCTCAGGACTGTCACCGTGTATAACAAAATGCACATCAATGAATCTTAGCAATGTTCAAAAACCTGAAAACATAACAAGTAATATAGTACAATTCCTAACATAACACCTCCATCATGGGGGGGGGGGGGGGGGGGGGGTATCAACAGAAATCATAAACATATATATATATATATTAACTTCCTTATATACGGACAAACACATGTGCATTCATTCAAACATGCTTACATAAACTGACACTGAGAGAGAGAGAGAGAGCGAGAGAGAGAGAGAGAGAGAGAGAGAGAGAGAGAGAGAGAGAGAGAGAGAGAGAGAGAGAGAGAGAGAGAGAGAGAGAGAGAGAGAGAGAGAAAGAGACTAGAGAGACTAGTGAGTGAGAGAGAGAGAGAGAGAGAGAGAGAGAGAGAGAGAGAGAGAGAGAGAGAGAGAGAGAGAGAGAGAGAGAGAGACTAGAGACTATATCGAGAGAGACTAGAGAGACTAGAGAGATGGAGAGAGACGAGAGAGAGAGACCAAAGAGAGAGACAGACAGACAGACAGAGAGACAGACAGACTCAGAAAGAGACTCAGAGAGAGAGGCTCAAAGAGAGAGACAGAGAGTAACTTTTTAATAAAAAACAAGGTCAGTTAAAAAAAATTAGCTTAGGGCATCAAGCCGAACTTCTGCTGAACGGGTCTTGGCTGGCTGGGTCACAGTAGATTAGGGTTGTTTTTTTATTTGTTTTTGTTCTGTGTGCGACCTTCAGACCTCGACCAAACAGTATCAAAAAATCAAATTATTGATTATGGATACTAAATGTCATAAGCGTCATAATCATCAAATTGTTGATGGAGGATGCTATATGCAAGAAGAAGAAATGGAAGAAGAAAAAGATCCATGCTAGATCATAGTCTTGTTTTTTCTTCCATGAGACCATGGCGTGGCATGAGTGAATGAGAATGAGAAACTCAGAAAGGACACTTGACACTTGACACTTGAAAAATCTATTCATAAAATCCTAGGAGGAGGAGGAGGAGAAAGGAAGATGAAAAAAATGAATTTATTTCAGAACTCACTTTGACTCAACGTCTCCCTGACCCAGACTGATGCCCCGAGCGCTGTGCTGCTGTTTCCCCGGGGAGGATGCTCCTGAGGCAGGGCGGTCCTCTGTGTCTTTCTGGGCCGAGGGCGGAGACCTCACTGAGGCTGAGGACGATCCACGTGGCTCCGGGATGACAACCTGTCTCCCACTCCCTTGAGCCGGGGAACTGCCACTTTTGGGGCTTGAAACGGGTGGACTCTTTGGGCTCAAAGTCAAAACCTGTGGACTTTTTGGACTTTGTGGACTCTTGGGGCTTACTACCTGCAGAGTTTTAGGACTTAAAATCTGACCACTTTCAGGGCTCGCAACCTGCAAATTTTTTGGTGGGCTGATAACTTGCGAAGAGTTTGGACTTTTCCCTTGTAGGGCATTTCCAAAAAACGCCTTCGTAGAGCTTTCAAAACTTAAGGACTGTGGATATGGGGAGCCGCTTTGAGGACTTTTGGGGCTCACCCCACTACGTACAGAAATCTTAGGACTCTGTGGACTGTGTACATGCCCTTCTTGTATATTGACGTCTAGCGATGCAAAGACGTTATCGACAAACTGTCCACCAAACGAGTTCTCTTTTTCCAAAGAGTCCTGTTGTCCCTTTTCCCCGCGGCTGTGTGGAATGTTCTGCCTGCCCCCTTGCAGTCCACCAAGAAAAGACTCCTCTTCCCCCTCCTCCTGCTCCTCTTCATGGCTGTAGCTCAGTCCAAAGCCTGCACCGTGCCCTAGTGGTGGGGGCGCAGTGATCTTCTCACTGTGCGGAGAGGACAGGGTGGGCACGGAGGCACACTGGTTCAGGAGAGTCTGGAAACAAAGAGGATCAACTGATTATAACATAGAGAGAGAGCTTTCTGTTGGCACATCCTAAAAAAAAAGTTTAAAAAACCCCACCTTTCCAAGACAAAGCTTGGAGCATTCGCAAATTTATACTTACCGGTTCCTCCGGCTGCTCATGTGGTGGGGTAATCAAAACCGGTCACACACGTAATGTTCTCATCCCTAGCTGGTGCATTTTGTACCATAGTGTTCAAGTGCTTCAGCTATTGTGATGATCCCTGGAGTCTTTTACCCAGGGTACGACAACAACATACTTACCGGTACATGTACCTATTTTCTGCCTGCCCAAAAAAAACAAGAACAAAAGACTGAACTGAACTGAAAAAAAAGTGATCTTTCTTATCCAAGGACGGTGTGTGACTAACCAAAATTATTTTCTCCCTGATAAGCCACAGCCTTGATAAAACTGAAAGATTTCTAATCCCTCCCTCCTTTCCTTTCCTTTCCTTTCCACAAAGCGACCACAGTCACTGTTGACTATTCTGTCGCTGTTACTTTAGGGAGATCTGCAGAAATGCACACTGAGGTACTACTGAGAAGAAGAAAGTTGACAGTAGAAGAAGAAGACAGAAAGCCTGGCCCAGCCAGCCAGGTTCCGCTGATCGGCCCCTGATGTGATGCTGCGCCAAGCGAGAGAATGACCCAGCCAGCCAGGTCCCGCTAATTGGGCCCCAACGTGATGCCGTGCCATTGCCCTGGTTCTTGTTCTGGTTCCTTACGTTGATGGAGCCTCAAAAAGTTTTCAGGGCTGGCCTCGGTGGCATCACCACCAGCCACCAGGCCTCTTTCTGCTAAAACTCCATGCAGAAGAAGCCGTCAACAGCCTAAGAAGCCGTCAACAGCCTTGTTTCCTGATGTGACTCCAACTTTCTAGAACTGAACGTCGGCAAAACAAAGGAGATGGTGGTGGACTTTCGAAAAGTCAAAGACCCCATTGAACCCCTTGTAATCAAAGGCCAAGCCATCGACATTGTTGACAGTTACAAATTATATCTTGGCACGATTGATGACAAACTAAAGAGGACTGCCAACATCACTGAGTGCTGCAAGAAAGGCAGAAAGAAGCTGTTCTTCTTGAGAAAGATGAGACAGTTCAGGGTGGATGGGGACATCATGGCGCACTGGACAGCGTGGTCGGCGACGCTGCCAGGATCTCGGGGCGGGAACTGAGAGATCCCGCCGACATGTATGGTGTGTGTGTGTGTGTGTGTGTGTGTTGTGCGAATGAGTGTTTACGTGTATGGCTGAACGCGTGTGGAGACTTTGGATGGTGATTGCTGAAACGGACATTGTTTTACTTCCGTTCTTTATATATTTGTGTGTATGTCTTGTGTGTGCGTGCGTGCGTGCGTGCGTGTATGTGATGCGTATGTGTGATGCGTGCGTGCGTGTGCGCATGCTTGCGCACGCGCGCATATGTGTGTGTGTGTCTGTGTGTGAGAGGGGGAGAGGGAGAGGGGGAGAGAAACAGAGAGAGTGTCTGTCTGTCCGTCCGTCTCTTCTGTGTTTGTTTAATTTTTATATATATTTACACTTATTCATTTTAGTTATTGTGTCAGCATTGTTTCTATGAATCATGCATGTGATATCTTTATACACTTTTAATACAGCTTTTCCTTATTTTTACTGTAATGTTATTGGCATTGGTCGCTACTTTTTAGTCAGTTTTTTGTATCTAAGATGTGTGTGTGTGTGTGTGTGTGTGTGTGTGTGTGTCACTTGTGTGTGTGTGTGTGTGTGTGTGTGTGTGTGTGTGTGTGTGTGTGTGTGTGTGTGTGTGTGTGTGTGTGTGTGTGTGTGTGTGTGTGTGTGTGTGTGTGTGTGTGTGTCACTTGTGTGTGTGTGTGTGTGTGTGTGTGTGTGTCACTTGTGTGTGTGTGTGTGTGTGTGTGTGTGTGTGTGTGTGTGTGTGTGTGTGTGTGTGTGTGTGTGTGTGTGTGTGTGTGTGTGTGTGTGTGTGTGTGTGTGTGTGTGTGTGTGTGTGTCACTTGTGTCACTTGTGTGTGTGTGTGTCTGTCTGCCTGTCTGTCTGTGTCATCTGTGTTTAAATTTAATATGTACACTTATTCATTTTACTCATGTTGTCAGCATTGTCATATGGTTTAATAGTGTGATATCTTCTTTATACACTTTTATGACTGATTTTCATTCATGTTGCTTTGTTTACTGTGATGGTATTTCTTCATTTATTTTATCATATAGTACTTTGGACTTTACTTCTATCTCCGCGTGCGCGTGTGTGTATATTGTATGTGTGTGTGTGTGTGTGTGTGTGTGTGTGTGTGTGTGTGTGTGTGTGTGAGCGCGTGCGGGCCTTGTGATGTCCCCAAGTCATGCTTTAATTTTAGTTTGATCATTTAGTCTTAATAATTCATATAATGTTTATAATTAACATAATGTTTATAATGACTAATTTAATGTAATATAATGTTTTGTGTCATGATCATCTTTTTACTGTACTTGTTGTCTGTTGTTTGTTTGTCTGCTGACAGCAGCAAAATGTCCTTTTATGCAGTTTTAAAAGGACAATAAATGATTTGATTGATTGATTGATTGATTGATTGATTGAAATGTAAATAGTTTTAACGCAAGACTTTTAATGCTGTACTGCACTATTTTAAAATCCTGTTTTTAATGCCGCCTGCCTAATGTGACCAGTTAGTTGGACTTCAAACGCCCGCGATAGGGCCCTGTCCAGTAATTAGAAGAAGAAGAATTGTATTATTAATTTATTATGTACAGTCCCCGTCCACTTGTTTGTGTCGTTTCCGGTTATGCCTGCTTCTCTTGTGAGCAAGTCGTAACTTTCAGACAAGATTGTGAAAAGTGTGGGGCCTGTTGATATCAGTTGGAGCTTCAATAATGACATCATATCAGTCTACTTTCATGACGTCATTTCTTAAACCCTGTCATTCCGTAGATTTTCTTCCAGAGCAGTGGAAATAACGTGAGTCGCAGAGACTGTCATTTTTCAGTAGACTCAAAAGAATGATTATAATTTGTATCATCTACATAAAAATGCAGTGAAAGTATTCGGTAAAGCTTTTCCGATCCAACTTTTGGAAGACCAAATAAAGTTGGATCGGAAAAGCTTTACTGAATCAGTGAATGTCACTGTGTAATGCCGCCTTTTCTTCGGTTCGGCGTTCGTTTCGCCAGATACAACTTTTTAGTTCTGATTATGGTCTGAGGCCGCGGAAGAACTAAGTTTAGCAGACGACAGAATCCTTGAAGTTGTTGACTGCTTTGACGAAAAATCAATCGGTCAGATGACCGCCTGCCTGTTAAAACTATTGGTCAAAATCGATATGCGTCAATGACCCATGACCGCCGCCAAGAATGAACCCTGCTACTAAAGTACTAGTACTACCATCGTGTAAGACAAACTACCAGAAGTTTTCATTCTTTCCGAGGACTGTGGCAGAATGGATCTGTCTTCCATCTGATTCTGAGGCAACAACATCAGCCTCAGTGGAGGAATTCAAAGCCCGGATCTAACCCCTCCTCCTCCTCCCCCCCCCCCCCCCCCCCCCCCCCCCCAGTCCCAAACCAAACCCATCCTTCCCTGCTCCCCCCCCTCCCCAATCGCTCGCCCCGCCCCTCCCTTCCTTGTCCCCGTGTAGCTGACCATCTGGGCAGCCAGTCATATAAATTTGGATACAAGCCCCCTATTACAATACCATCAAAATCTTCAAAATGTTGAAGTGGGATGCTTAATTGAAAGAAGAAGATTACAATCTAGTCTTACCGCCAATGTATTTCCTCCAATTTCCCGTGTGTACACAAGCTGTCCTTTCGCTGTTTGTCGCAGTCCATCGGCAACTGAATTCATTTTGATTTTTTCCTTGGACTGTCTTTAGAGACTCTCGCCATTCACGTTCAACGATGATCAATTCTTCACTTCAGTCTTGGCACTTTCGTCGTCACTGTGCAACACTTACACTGGGCCGCCTACCAACTCCAAGCCGATCAGATCAATGGAAAACTTATGAGAAAAGGCTTAAACTGTAGCTTTGGATAGTTTCGAAGAAAGATTGAATATTCCACATGTGTGTTTGATTGCGTTACCGGAAGACTGGAGAGTTACCGGAAAACGTGTATCTATAGATAGATCCGTCTATCTTTGCTTCAAACATTTTCCCACTAGCTTATATACAGAAACCTACCCAAATACAACTAATCAGACACAACAAAAGAGACGCTTCTGTCAGCATCGTTTTGGGGAGAGGGGGGGGTGGTGTACTGGATTCCATACACTCACCCTCCCTCCCGCCTCAAAAGAAAGAAAGAAAGAGTGTGTGTGTGTGTGTGTGTGTGTGTGTGAGGGGAGAGAAAGAGAGAGATAGCGTGTGTGTGTGTGTGGTGTGTGTGTGTGTGTGTGTGTGAAGAAGTCAAAGTCAAAGTCAAAAATACTTTATTATCACGTTAGGTGAAATTACAGTGAGGTCTCGTACAAGCACAATACAATCAAGGAAACACATTTGCATGCATGAAAGATGGAAACAAAACTAAGGGGAAATGAATGACAAATCATGCTTCGCAAAAAAAAAAGAACATAGTTAGGGTCGATACAAGCGACTATCAAAACATTAAGAACTGCCCTCTTTCCCACCATTTCTATTATCGCATTCATTTGTTCACCCCCACCCTACCCCAAACCCCCACCCTCTCCAAGTCACCCCAAGCTTTTACATATTTTGGGTCCCTTCCCGTTCTCAACATTTCATGCGCCTCTCTCTCTCTCTCTCTCTCTCTCTCTCTCACGCACACACATACACACAGGCATAGACATACGGACAGACACACACACACACGCACGCACGCACGTACGCACGCTCACACACATACACACACAGACACGCACACTACTGTACATGTTTACCAAATATACCTCTAGGTCTAAGCTAATGTATATAGTTCCTCATTATTTGGTCTTAGCAGAGATCTTGTTCAGAAGTTCGAATGACTTAGGGACAAAACTAGCTGAATTTCTAATTGTTCTACAACAAATAGTGCGGAACCGTCTATCAGATGGCAATAGTTCATAGCAATTAATGCGATAGAACGTGACTTTGATTATTAGCGATCTCCCTGGCTTTTCGAACTTCACGTTTTTCAGACAAGGTCAGGTCAGTCAGGTCAGATCTTCAGGGCAGCCAGGCCTCACGGCCTCTTGATGTGCCCTATCTTTTGATTATTTGTTAGTGTGGCTTTGTTCATTAATCAGATTGGCACCGCTGTGGCGCTTTTTGAACTATCATTGTCGTCTTAATCATACAGTACTCCCCGTTTATAGTAGACTCGGTTATAAGAAATTTCGGTTACAGTAAAGGAAAGCACTGGTTCCCGGCCAAAGGTCTACTGTTTTATTACTAAATGGACCTCGGATAGTAGCAACTCGGTTATAATTTTTTAAAAACTGCTATAGTAAAGTCACTTTTGGTTCCCACAGGACTGGCTCCTGGCTTACAATATAAAAAAATGTCCTCTTCCTGACCTTTGTAAATACGTCACCAATGTATGGGTCACAGTCTCACCACTCCCCCCACCCACCCATAATAACAACTGGGTTATAATTAAAATATAAAAAACTCCTATTGTAAAGTCATTTGTGGTTCCTCTTTGTTGCAATAAAAAAAAAATTGTCCTCTTCCTGACCTTTGTAAATACGTCATCAATGTATACGTCACAGTCTCACTACTCCCTCTACCCACCTTCAACGAAATTGAAAGGCACTCAAAAACATGTTTCTTTCCCCTCGTTACTTAGTGGAAAAAATTGAATCCGAAAAAAATATATATACAGCCGAATCCGCTTATAAGAGACTCGCTTATAAGAAAACTCGCTTACAATGAAGCAAACAAATTTCCCTGCAGAACTTCTTCTTTCTTATAAATGATCAAAACTGGGATATAAGAAACTCGCTTATAAGAAAACTTGGTTATAAGCAAGCAATTTTTTTCTCCCATCCGCAATGGAAACTTGGATATAAGAAAATTATGTCATACAAGAGAGTTGGTTTGCAGTTCATTTTCTTATAAGCAAGTTCTATTTACTTATAAGTGAATTACCATTGACAACATTTTCTTAAAGACCCCCCAGATCACGGGTTCTACCTGTTTTCCTTCTTATAGCTGGTACAAAATCTTGTTTTGACCAGGTTTGACTCCCATGCAAATGCCCCCAAATTGAAAACGAAACATTTTAGAGCAGCCTCAATTTGAAGTTGGGGGAATTTGTATGTGGGTCACAGCTACCCAGAAAAAAACAAGGGATTTAATCATGTTGGGTCAGTGTGTCTTTAAAAGTGAGTTGGACCTGAACTGAAAGGATGTTCAGAGAAAATTGAAGTCGTTCCAAAAAGGGAAAGTTTACATCAAACCAGTTGTGTCACAGACATTCTAAACAGTACAGGCACTAGATTACAAGACTAATTGAGTTGTTTTTGTTCCTTTATTCCATACTTTCCTTCAGTATTCTGTGCAAAATAAATGTTGAGCAGAAGAAAAAAATATGAGTACTTTTGTGTTGGTGGTAGAGAGACAAGGGAAAAAAACTTCAAAATGTTTTCTTATATCTGAGTTTCGGATATAAGAAAACTTGGATAAACAAAACATCATCTACCTTCGATATTCTTATAACCGAGTTTTGCTGTACTTTGATTTGATGATGGGTTTATATTTAGTATTTTACGTTAGCTTTGACTTTGAAAAACGTCATCGGATAAGATAAAAAATACCATCAAAACTTTACTATATCCGAACATCGTTTATAAGAAAAACCTGTTATAGTAAAGGAAAAGCCTTGCTCCCCTGCACTTTACTATAAGCGGGGTGTACTGTAATTGTATTTAAAAACATTAATTTTGGGGTCACTATCTAGGAGGTTTTTGAAATGGTTAATGTTGGAAGCAAGTTTAGTTTGTGCAGGGAGATTGTTCCAGTGCTGGGTGACTCTATTAGAAAAGAAGTTTTTTCTCATATTAGTTCTACTGTATTGGGTTAGTATTTTTAGATCACTGTTACGGGTTCTCAAATCGTTAGACAATTAAAACAAATGCTTGTTAGTTTTGTCAGGGTTATTCAAAATTTTATATACATTTATCAAATCTCCCCTTACTCTTCTAAATTTTAAGGATGGTAAACTTAACTTATGAAGTCTGTCCCCGTATTCCAAATTTTGTATTGATTTTATTAATTTGGTTGCTCGCCTTTGTACCCTTTCAATTTGTGTAGATTGTCTTTTAAGAAAAGGGTTCCAAATTAGATTTCCATACTCAAGATGAGGTCTTACTAAACTTTTATATAGGTTCAAAAAAACTTCTGTATTTAATTCCATAAAACTTCTTCTAATTAAACCCAATATTCTATTGGTCTTGCTTACTGCTGTTGTAATGTGTTTATCAATGAGGTCTTACTAAACTTTTATATAGGTTCAAAAAAACTTCTGTATTTAATTCCATAAAACTTCTTCTAATTAAACCCAATATTCTATTGGCCTTGCTTACTGCTGTTGTAATGTGTTTATCAAATTTGAGTTTAAAATCAAATATGACTCCTAAGTCTTTTTCATCTGAACAGGTTTCCAAAACATGTTTAGCTGAACCGTGGGAAATTTCATAAGTTTCATTTTGATTGTCATAGCCCACATGCATGACTTTGCACTTTCCTGCATTAAAATAGAGATTCCACTTTTCTGACCATTCCATAAGTTTATCTATGTCATTTTGTATTATGTCTGAATATTTAGAACAGTTGTAAAGTTTGGTATCGTCTGCGAATATCTTACAGACACTTTGTATTTCCTCCGGGAGATCATTGATAAAAATTGTAAAAGTATTGGCCCCAGGATACTACCCTGGGGAATGCCACTTAAAACGTCAATATTAGATGATAGTTTTGCCCCAACCCGCACCTTTTGTGATCTGCCTTTTAGGAAATGTCTTACCCACCTTAGTATGTTCCCAGTTATGCCATATACCTGTATTTTTAGGAGAAGTCTTTCTTGCGGCACAGAATCAAAGGCCTTCCTAAAATCTAAGTATACAATATCGAAAGCCTCCTTGTCTTCCAACAGTTTAGTAAAATCATCCATCACATCTAATAGCTGGGTCATACAAGAACGCCCTGCCCTGAATCCATGTTGGCAGTCTGTATACAGATCAAAATCAGTCATGTGTTTAACAATTGCGTCCCGAACAAACTGTTCTAAAATTGTACCTGTTATACATGTGACAAGTCTCACAGGTCTGTAATTTCCCGGATCTGTTCTTGTTCCTTTTTTATAAATGGCTATAAGTTATAGCCATAATTAACTCAAAACTGGCGTCATTACGCTGTCCGCTTAGTAAAACTAGATCTAATTTGACCGATTTGTAACTGATGATATATTGGTGCATATTACACTGGTGGAAATAAAAATTTAACAGAAGAAACATTTTATCCTTTGTCTCTTTTCCTGTGTTGTTATTTTGTACCAGTACTAATAATAAATGTTGAAAACGAACTGTTGAATTAACATACCCACTGACGTCGGAAGAAGTTCTTTAGACAACACTTACAACAGTGTGTGCAGGAAAACTAAACTCTAAATAGGTCGGAGTTTGGGGGTTAAAAATAACTGCATGCAGGCGTTAGGGAAGGCTTATTGTAGATCTAGTGATTTGCGCTAACTCTGATTCGCTAAATTCCAAGAGAAAGCTTTAAATAAAGTCTTTTAAATGGAGGTTTGTCCAGGTATTCTCACCAAACACGTGCATTCCATATTCATTCGAAAGATCAATATCTTTTCTGCAAAGTTCAGTTAAAATAAATGCCTAGATCAATAGTGACCAATTTAGAGTTTCTGTCAAAGAGACCAAGCATGTAGGGTTTTTCGACGTTCTAGCAGAATGACGCAGCACGACGTCATGGCGAGTTGAGTCAAGTAAACAAAGGCAGTCGTTTTACAAAACGAACTGGATAACTGCCCTTAGAGCATCGACAGTCAAGTTAAACAGCTCTGTGGATAAAGTGGTGTCTGCTTGTTAGCTTAATGCAATATTTTGTGCATGGAAAGTAAATGTTCATTGGAAAAAAACACTACTTTATTATGCTCAGTCTGGCCAGCTAGCTAAAACCTTTGGTGACGATGTCGTGGCAGGGGTGTCGCATGAAAATAGGTAGCTCGTAAAAATAAGTAGCTCGCTACCTATGACAATGTGTATTTGCGACATTGAGCATGAACCACAAATTTCACTTTTTTCTAGGGTTAGGGATAGGGTTAGTGTTAGTTAAATGGTTAAAGTACAGAAAAAGTGAAATTTGTGGTTGTCGCAAATACAGACTCTCATAATAGCGAGCTACTTATTTTTACGAGCTACCTATTTTCATGCGACAGAGCTACCTATTTTCATGCGACAAGGGGTATGTGCTGAAAATCTACTTGGTTATTTAATGTTGAAGCCCAGAGCACATCTTCTTTGTATTATTTGAATAAGGGAAAGGCTTAAGAGCCGGGATGCTATATTTCTTATTAATGATAACTTTCATGTTATCCAGAAATATAAGTTTCTTGTGGTCACGTGATCAGTGATCAATTTATTGTTTCACAGATGAAGTCAGACCCAGATCTAGATCTCGTAGCTTGTGATTATTTACGCTTATATTATATATAGTAGATCTAGGTATAATAGATCTATCTGCAATTTTTCTCTTCGCATGGGCATTATACTGAACATGCTTATAACGCGCGCGTGGATGTGTGTGCGTGCACGCGCATGTGTTTGTGTAAGTGTGTGTGTGTGTGTGTGTGTGTGTGCCAGGGCCAGACAGACCGATAGAGACAGAGTATGTGTAGACCTGTGTGTACATGGGACAGGCCTACACATTCTCTGTCTCATGATGGGTGGTGCCGGTGGCAATGAGAGTGCTGTGCGCGAGCTTGTTAAAGAGACCGGTAGACAGACTCTCTCTCTCTCTCTCTCTCTCTCTCTCTCTCTCTCTCTCTCTCTCTCTCTCTCTCTCTCTCTCTCTCTCTCTCTCTCTCTCTCTCTCTCTCTCTCTCTGTGTGTGTGTGTGTGAGAGAGAGAGAGAGAGAGAGAGAGAGAGTGTGTGTGTGTGTGTGTGCGTGCGTGCGCGCGCGTATGTGTGTGAGTGCGTGCGTGACTGTGCGTGTGTTTGCATGTGCGTGTTGTTCTTGTCCTTCAGTTTAACGTCCTTCCACTAAAAGTGATTCAGACAGTATTATAATTTGTGTTGGGTATGTGTACCGGTATTATACCAGTATTTTTTCGACGTACCGATATTTTGTACCGGCTGGGTTGCTGGAGATCCATTTAGGGCCTGCAGTCATTTAAACACAAGGAAGAGCTCTCCCAGAAAGTCCAAATGGGTACGTGTGGCTAAGAAATCCCCCTAAATGCCTATCCTCATACTCTCTATATATATTGTCCTTACCCCCCACCCCCTCTTTCTCTCTATCAATATATGCAAATACGCACACGCACACACACAGACACACACGCGCGCGCACACGCATACACACCCACACAACAACAACAACAACAACATACGGTATTTATACGGCGCTGAATCTTGATAGAAATCAAATCAAAGCGCACACACACGTTAGCATTCATAACGCATTCAAACAAAAATGCAATACAAAGCGAGCACACACGTTTGACATAAATGGTATACAGCAGAAACAGACCTAAAGGCAAGAGAGAGAAGAGAAAGAGAGTGTAGCCTCAATTACGGGGGAACAGGTGGGTTTTGAGGTTAGATTTGAAGGCTGAGAGGGTCGATCGCTGACGGAGGGAAAGAGGAAGTTTGTTCCAAGATGTCGGTCCTGAGACAACAAAAGAGCGCCGACCAACAGTTGAAAGCTTATACCTAGGGATCTGGAGAGAAAGCGGGTCAGAAGCTGAACGTAAAGTGCGAGCTGGCGTATTGTGGATAGATTTATAGCAAAGGGTGTTTAATTTATACTCAATTCTGTCTGTGACAGGAAGCCAGTGCAAAAAACGGAGAAGATCGGGGCTAACGTGATGAAACCTTTTCTTCCTAAGGACAAGATGAGCAGCTGTGTTTTGAATACGCTGGAGACAAGATAGAGAAGAGACTGATAGGCCAGAAAGGAGAGCATTACAGTAGTCAAGACGAGATAGGATGAGGGAAGTAACAAGTTTTGCTGTGGCTTCATCTGAGAGATATTTACGAATAGAGCGGATGCGACGAATTTGATAGTAGCAGGACTGACAGGTCTGAGTCAGGAAACTCTGCATGGAAAGGGTATTGTCCAAAGTGACACCTAAGTTTTTGACAGAGTCTGAGAGGGGAATGATATTGTTACCCAGTTGGATTGACTCTATGGAAACAGAGGCTAGTTTGTTTTTTGTTCCTACAAGCATTGCTTCGGTTTTTTCACCATTTAATTGAAGTTTATTTTGAACCATCCAATTTTGAAAATCAATATAGCCATGCAATATAGCCACACACCCATGCACTCATACACACAAACACGCGCGCGCAAGCACGCGTGTGTGTATGTGCAAAATGGCAGCTCAAACCCAAAAAGTAAACAGTTTAAACAGTCAATCATTAGGCCTATATTAATGCTTACAAATAGGCCTATGTAAACCTAGTTCTGCTCAAGTATTAATAAAAGCGATAATTATTTTGTTCAAATACTATCATTTCTAGCCTGACTATTCTTTTGTCTCGAGAAATGCTTTAGACACGCACGCACGAACACACATACTCACACGCGCGCACACTCAAAACATTAATGTATGTGTGTGTGTGTGCACTTTTGCATGCTTTTTTGCATGCATGCGTACACACATACGGAGACAAACATGCACACGCATAGAAAGAACATTCATGGAAACAAAATTAGTCAATCACTTCCCAATAAAAGTTGTTATAGTTAGGCCTATACCCACATCTCCCCACTCCTTCCCAGGTATCTCTTTCCCTCTGTGTGGGCTGTCTGTCTATCAGTCATTGTTTCATACAAGTTAATTATTAGTTCATTGACGTAATAATAGATAATAATTGATAGTATTTCTATAGCGCCTTTCTATAATTATATTACACTCAAGGCGCTTCCATTCACTGATACACCCGCAGTCACACAAAACATTATCACCCATTCATTCACCCAGGTACAAGATCAAGAAGGAAACATTTACAAACCGAATAAGCTTTGAAAGTAGTGTGTCTTGGGTTTAGCTTTGAAAGTAGAGATAGTTGGTTCATGGCGGAGATCGACTGGGAGGGAATTCCAAACAGCAGGGGCACTGAAACTGAAACTGCGGTCACCAAATGATTTTAGAAGTTTTGTGTTTGAGGACCTGAGCGAGCGAGAAGGAGTGTAGGTGTGAAGAGCTCTGGAGAGGTAAGGCGGAAGGGTCTGTTCAAAGTGACGGAAGGATAGAACAGCCAGCTTATACTGAAGGCGGAACTGCACAGGGAGCCAATGGAGCTCCATCAGAAGTGGCGTGACGTGATCACGCTTGCGCTTACGCAGTATGAGGCGGGCTGCACTGTTTTGAACTCGCTGAAGGCGAGTAATTTCTTTTGTAGGAAGGCCAAAGAGAATGGAATTGCAGAAATCTAAACGTGAAGAAATAAAAGCTGCGACAAGGCGCTTGCATGCGTTAGCTGAAAGAAAAGTCAGAATGGATGCAATACGTCTGAACTCAAAGAAACAAGAGCGACAAATGCTGCTGATATGGTCATGCATGGACAGAGTCTGGTCAATCGTTACCCCGAGGTACTTGACAGATGGTTTGAACTGAACAGTATTGGCTCCAATGTCTGCTGACTCACTGTTAATTAATGCAAGGCGACCAGCAGAACCAACAGGCAGAACCTCTGTCTTGTCTGTGTTGAGCTTAAGCTTGTTACTGTTCATCCATCCTAATACATCAGTGATGCACATCTCGATGCCATACAGAATGGAAGGGAAACTCTCAGGGGGACTACTTTGTGACAACTCAGTGTCGTCAGCGTATTTGTGAAAATCACAGGAATGTGCAGCGAACACGTCAGACAACGGGTGTGAATAGAGCGTGAAAAGAACAGGGCCCAACACTGAGCCCTGTGGCACTCCGTACGGGAGGGGTGAACGAGCTGATGAAACTCCGTCTACAACAACAGAGAAGTGGCGGTCAGATATGTAGGATTTAAACCAGTCGAGGACAACGCCACGTATCCCAAAGGTCACTTCTAAACGGGTCAGAAGGATGGAATGATCAAGTGTATTGAACGCTGCGCTGAGGTCCAAAAATGCTGTCAGAGAAACAAGCCTCTGATCCGTCTTCAAAAGAAGGCCATTCATGACACTCAGCACAGCAGTCTCAACACTGTGATTTTTCCTGTAGGCTGACTGATGCTCCTCAAACAGGTTGTTATGCATTAAGTGTCTCTTCAGCTGTGCCAAGACGACTTTCTCTAAAATCTTGGCTATGAAAGGAAGATTTGACACAGGCCGATAGTTTTTTAGATTGTTGCAATCAAGTCCAGGTTTCTTAAGAATAGGGGTGACAATAGCATCTTTGAACTGTTCGGGGAAAACACCCGCAGAATAGACTTCACACTGCCTACCACGATCCCTTGACGATTATAACGATCACTCTCTTCTATTATCTGTCTGCTAAAGTGAAAATCGTTGAATCAGTTTAATAGAACAAGGTCTTAAAAGCAATTTACCAACGTGCAATACCTTTGTTTCAACGTCTTTCCTCCAGCATTGCATGCAAAATCATATGTAAAAAGTATCGGACTGAGATTCTCTCAGCTGGGGATCAGCGTTCACCTTGGTGGACGTTATGCTTTGCCTAACGGTTTTGGACAGGTGAAAAATAATTAACATTAGCAACGTAAGTATTATAATAATGGTCTATCTCATGGTACTTGTATTTCTGTGATGTCAACTTTCCTGTCAATTATGAGCACAGATGCGTCATGCTGCCGTTATGCGCCTAAGGCCGTGTACACACATAAGTGGAGATTCCGTGCGGAAATCCCATGCGCAATCCATAAATAAGTGGAAGAAAGAAGGGTAACATTTACGGATTAGGGGAAATTCGGACACATGCGCAAATCTTTTTTAAAAAACTTATTTGTGAATTTGCGCACAGAATCTCTGCATGTGTGTACATGTCCTAAGTAAGAAATAATTAGGCACAGTGTGCTTGATTTCAGCTGGAGATATAGTAGATGACAGCAAGCAAAGGGAAAAGGCAGAGTCAAAGAGACAGATTAGATGAAGCTACAAGCACAGAACTTCCAGAAGGTGGGGGAACTATTTATACAAAAGACCCCCTGGGGGTGTCAATTCAGTTCTATAGTATTCCCTTAACTGTCTCGATACGAGTATGCGAAAACATACAAGCCTTTTGCACCTTTCAACACAAGGCGAATTTGCATTCATGACATAACAAATATTTGTAAAACAATGCTGACATTTTGTGGCATTATTTATAATAAAAGCTAATGTCTGTTGAAATTACTGGCCGATTAATTACGCTTTGTAAAACAGCATAACAAAGAACACAAACAAGACAGCGACTCGTTTTCATTTATTGCTGCCCTTAAAATAGACTAGAAGTAACTTTGTTGGTTGAAATCTCATTCCAGCCATATATGTCTGGAATTAATAGATAGCTGTCAATTTGATGCATTTGCTACAAGGGAAGTAAATCTGAGTGCACATTAGCTGCAAACTAAACTGGTATGAAAGTGTTCTTTTACGGTCCTTAACTCATTCGCATCGCAACGATTTTGAATAATTTTAAAAAATCACAAATCACTCAAGCCATGCACAAAACGTACATAAAAGGAGAAATTAAAGATTACAGGTTTTTGCTTCAGGCTTAGACATAGGAAGTGGTAGATCAGACTTTTTTTGTTTGTGGCTCAAGCCACAAACCTATAACTCACTCAGTCGGTCTGTCGGCCCAAAATTGTCGCACATTTTGACAAAATTGTCGCACTTCAAATCGAGGCTACACTTCTGGCCGCTCTTTAAAATGATGTATTTTAAAAGCGTACAAAATAATAAACATATGTAATACAGACACTACAACAGACACGACGAGTATGCGGTGCTTCTTTCGATGAGTATAAGTAGGATACATAGTTTTAAATGTTTTCCAAAAGATATAAAAAGTGAAATGGTGCAGAGATAACATTCTGGTTTACAGATTAAAATTATTGAAAAGCCAGGGGAGGTAACTCATGATTGGAGTGGTAAAAATAGACCGCGTGCCACAAACTATTGCGATTTCGCGCTTGTTAAATATATAGACTATTTAGAAAAAAACTACACTGATTGGTTTCCCCACAACAAATGCAAAGTCAGAGGCAAACTTGTGGTCTAAGGGACTGAAGCAAGTTTTAGAAGTGACCAAGTTAAGGACCGTAAAAGAACACTTTCATACCAGTTTAGTTTGCAGCGTTGTGCCGTGTGAATGTTTAAACACGATCGCATACTCTCGTGTTGAACGGTTGTGAAAGGAAGCAATCGGCCAGTGCTGAATGAATTCATTAACACTTTCACCGCCAGCCATATTTCAGCCAAACTTTTCCATTACATTTACCTGGGTGGAGAATAACATCCATCTGCAGTATTGGGGATTCTTCTGTGACATATCTAAAATAAGGTCTATTCTTACTTCCCAAAACTAAGACAATAGGGTTTTTGGATAAGACCCCAATTTGATGCCTTTTAGCAGACCTGGTTACCCCCTACACAAGTCTCGAGTAGTCTCGATAGCTCAAATGAGTAGCTTGGGTGCAAAATGTGTAGTTTTATTCATTAAACCATCAAATTATGTTCACTGAAAATGAGAAGTAATCAAGAATTAAAGAGCATTATTTTCAGTTTTGAAGAGTAGTCGAGGTCCAAATTGAGTAGAATACTACTCGAAAAGAGTAAACAGGTCTGTTTTAGTGACATAGGTGTTAAATCACTGTGGTGCTAAAATGCGACTTTGGCGGTGAAAGGGTTAAGACACACGCATACTCGCAGGCTCGTGCACACACAAACAAGTACATCAATTTTGGATTAAGTTTAATGAAGAAACAAAAAAGGTCACAATGAGTGAATCAATGATACAGTGAAAATCGCTTATCAAGTCAAAACTGACGGGACTGAAATGTTATTTTGAGACAGCCAATATTTCGAGTTAAACAGACCTTTTAACATAAAGATTATTAACTAGGACCATCCCACGAAGACGGAGTGTGGATGCCCACATGGCGGGGTAATAAAAAAACGGTCACACACGTAATGTTCTCATCCGTAGCTGATGTGCTTGTACCATAGTGTTCACTTTAAGCGCTTTCATTGTTGGGATGATCCCTGGAGTCTTTTAGCCGAAGAAGAAACTGGGAGCAGAAAATTATTGCGAGTTATCCAGTTTTTGAGCTATCCGTTTTCCAGTTAGCAGGAATCCACTGTATACACTTTTCAAACATTGTGAGAGATTACATTTCTGAAAGAATAGAAATGAAAGCATTCCAAGTAACTTACTGTCAATGCACCAAATAAAACCAACGACTTCTGCACACATTGTATTAAAAACGCAACAGAATTAAAACAACCTAATTTATTTACAAAATCAAGTAAATTCAAACTAAACTATACCGTTTCATTTTTTTGTTGTAAACTATATTGGTAAAATTGCTAACATTACTTCTTCTTCTGCATTCCCAGGCCATGTAAATGTGTTCGGTTTTCAGTTTTCACTGGTCTCCCCACTGCGTACAGCCAACACATTCTGATTTCGGAGGAGCTCAATGGAGAAAAATTATTTGGAAGATTTTTTTTTGAAAAAAGGCAGGAGAATGGGTTAATAAGTCAGAAAGATAGTAGATGAGAGAAAGCAAAGGGAAAAGGCAGAGTCAAAGAGAGTGGCAGATTCGAAGTTACAAGCACAGAACTTCCAGAAGGTGGGGGAACTATTTTTACGAAAGACCCCCCCCCGGTATCCTCACGGGGGGGAGCTAACACTACACATTTTTAATGTAAAAAAAAGAGAGCAAAAATTACACATTACAAATTCAGCGTCATTTCAATTCTAACTTTACCCAAAGGCCTTTGAGCATCATAACGATGGATTTCTTTTCTGCAACAAAATTATCATACACAGACCTTTCAACATAAAGATTATTGAACTGGGACCATCCCCCTAATACGGAGTGTGGCTGCCCACATGGCGGGGTAATAAAAAAACGGTCACACATAATGTTCTCATCCGTAACTAATACCAGTGTTACTAACTGCTTTCACTTTTAAGTTCTTTCATTGTTGGGATGATCCCTGGAGTCTTTTAGCCGAACAAGTAGAAACTGGGAGCAGAAAATTACTGCGAGTTATCCAGTTTTTGAGCTATCCGTTTTCCAGTTAGCTGGAATCCACTGTATACACTTTTCAAACATTGTGAGAGATTACATTAAAAAAAAGCAGCATGAATCTGTCCCTGTTTTTACTTTTTTTTTAATATGATCAATGATGCATGACAGGGAATACAGTACAAGTTGTTTTGAAAGTACAAAAACCAATGTGGTGAATAACATGGCGGATATGAGGGCTTCTACGTATGTACACAAACCATCATTTCAAATGACAACAAGATTTTGTTTCCCCCCCAATACAAAAATAAAAACATGAATTATGACGTTGAATTTTTTTGAGATACCGGACGGATGCAAATCTGAATTGCTCCGATTTGCTAACAGACCATCCGATTAAGGCAGCCTTTTGCAAGCTCACAAAACTCGATAATGGGACAAACAACAAACTTCAAATGAAAACATGCATGTGCCATTTTTCTTTACAAAAGGCCAAACAAACATCAACGCGACGAAGAAACGCAAATTCAATTATGTACATAATCTTTGAACAGAAACGTTCAACTCCAAAACAAACGCGAATCATTGAACTTGTTAAGCAAACAAGCAGCTTGGCCTTTCTATTTCAAAACGAACCCACACGAAATCATGAGACAGGAACTTGAAATGCGTCACTAAACGTATTGATGGCGGAAAAAAAAGAAGAAAATTTATGCAAAACAACGAAGCTGTTTCCTTGCATTCCCCCCAAATAGTAAGGAAACATTCAAAATCACTCAGTAAAATCAAACGTCCCCGTAACCTCTGGTTCACTACCATTTCTTTTGTGTCAAAGTTAAACGCCTTCAATTCAGCTTCCTTCCCTGGACTTTGTTCAACAAGTCAGCAGGACCCCCACTCTATGCCACCAATACCCTGTTGAGAAGGAATGTGTTTACCCAACACATCAAAGGAATGCGTCAATCACAATTAACAGCTGAAAACAAACAAAAAACTACCGAAGCCCAATACTTGTTAAAAAAAAGAAAGAGGGATAAACTGTTGCTCTCTTGAATAATCAAAACACATTCAAGCATGGATGAACTTAACGAAAATATTGTGATGATTTAGAAGGAAAATAAAAGAAAAAGAAACTATTTAAATCTGACAGAAAACATACAATAAAAAAAATAAAAAAAGGTCTCCACATTAAAACTAGACATATAGCACCAAATTGCGTCAACTTTCTCTCGTAAAACGCACAGAGTACATTTTATAACGACATTCCCACACACAAACACACATATTTTGTAGTGCACCTTCCAAGAAATTGCGTCACAACTTTCTCGTAAAACGCAGAGTACATACTACATTTCATAACGACATTCACACCTATATTGTAGTACACCTTCCAAGAAAACGGCTGATCTAGACCAGTCTTTATTTTACTTTATTTAATTTTTCCATTATAGTCCCGTCAACAGCTACGGTCATCTCAGGACTGTCACCGCGTAAAGTTCGACCACTTAGTACAAACTAGTAACTGAATGAGATTACAGATTACAGAGGTCTGGGTGACCGTCACACATGTGCACAAAGCAAAGGAACACCACACAAACACAAACCGAATCAGTATCTTTTTGCTTCCGTCTGCTAACTGTGAAAAATCCTAACAAAACTCTAGAAACGAGGCTACAGTATCTTTTTGCTTCCGTCTGCTAACTGTGAAAAATCCCAACAAAACTCTAGAAACGAGGCTACAGTATCTTTTTGCTTCCGTCTGCTAACTGTGAAAAATCCTAACAAAACTCTAGAAACGAGGCTACAGTATCTTTTTGCTTCCGTCTGCTAACTGTGAAAAATCCTAACAAAACTCTAGAAACGAGGCTACAGTATCTTTTTGCTTCCGTCTGCTAACTGTGAAAAATCCTAACAAAACTCTAGAAACGAGGCTACAGTATATTTTCAACTGAAAAACAAAAATGAACAAAGGTGTAATAAAAATACAAAGGCAGATTGCATGCCAAAACACATACACAGAAATAATATTGTATGGATTGAACAACAAAAAATACTGAACAGAAGAAAAACAACCGATTGCAGCTCCTCCCACCCTTTAACATGACTTGTTTCTTCAACAAGAAAAACCTTAAACCAAGATACACACAAAACAAAAGCTGAAAGAAACGATCCCTTTCTTGACAGCGTCAACAACTGAAACTCAGGTGAAAAAAAACAACAAACAAACATAATAACCTCATCATAAACCCCTCGTTCAAGTCCAACTGTTGGTATGTACACCTTTTTGAGCTTCACTCTGAGGCTGAATGAAGACCACCAGTAGCAGCGATTGTGTGAGGCGAACCACAGATGGATCACCCATCCCCCCCCCCCCACCCACCCCCTTAGCAGCAGTCGTACAGGTAGAAGATACTACAGAGCGGGTGAAAATGACAATGGTCATGGCGATGTTTTGAAAATAGTACAGTAATCATATAATATTTTGAATAGTAGATTTTCCTGTTCCATCATGCATAGTTTTGATCATCTTCCTTAGGGATGCTTAGTCCTTAACATTGTGATGCCCACATGATTCGGTCATCGGTCACTGACCCATACTAACAGGGTGGGTGTTCATGGTGATTCTTCCTTCGCTCGAAACAAGGGAGCCACAATCGCCTTCCTAGGAGGAAGTTCCGTTGATGTGACCTGGCACGTCTACAAACTATTTTTCCAAAGTTGCATGAGATGAGGAAGTGATCACTCAGCGACAACACTGAATGATCTTGGTGGAACATTTGTATTGGCTGTTTTATTGAGCAAAATGACAGAGTTGTAGAGCTGAAAGAAGTTTTCATCTGAATCTATCAGCAAGCATTACAAGAGAACAGAAGGCAAAGAAAAGATGAGAAATTGGGTGTGTTGGTAGTATCAACGATGTTCGCCATATTACGTGATTACTCTACAACTTCACTGAAGTCTGCTGTAGATGAAGATGATAATGGTAATGATGGTGATAATGGTAATGGTAATGAAGATGATAATTGTGGGTGGTGGTATGCTTTAAGAGCAGAGCCTAACTATGCTCAATCTTGCTGCTACTGACGATGAACAATGAGTGGCAGCAGGTTTGGTAGCGATTCTACAAGTGCTGCCTGACTGATGTCTGGACGATGCCGGCGCTGTAGATGATGATGACGAGATGAAGTGGCTGGCTGTTCTACAGGTAGAAGAGCTTGTCGGCCAGACTCATGTGAGGGTGGGTGTGGAGGGACTGTCCCACAAGGAACGCCAGCTTGTGGGCGTACATGCAGGGGGCAGGCACACGGATGGTGCCCTGAAAAACACAGATGTATAAACATCAGGCAGGAGCACAGATTGTTCCTATACAGACACAACTGAGCATTACATGCAGGGGGCAGGCACACGGATGGTGCCCTGAAAAACACAGATGTATAATCAGGTAGGAGCACAGATTGTTCCTATACAGACACAACTGAGCATTACATGCATGGGGCGGGCACACAGACGGTGCCCAGAAAAACAGACATTCATTACATCAGGTAGGAGCACAGGTCGTTCCTTGAAAGATACAGACACAACTGAGCATTACATGCATGGGGCGGGCACACAGACGGTGCCCAGAAAAACAGACATTCATTACATCAGGTAGGAGCACAGGTCGTTCCTTGAAAGATACAGACACAACTGAGCATTACATGCAGGGGGCGGGCACACAGACGGTGCCCAGAAAAACAGACATTCATTACATCAGGTAGGAGCACAGGTCGTTCCTTGAAAGATACAGACACAACTGAGCATTACATGCAGGGGGCAGGCACACGGATGGTGCTCTGAAAAAACCAGACAGATGTATAAAGATCAGGTAGGAGCACAGATCATTCCTTGAAAGATACAGACACAACAGTGAACAGCTTATTGACCAGCAGAGCTGATACTAGGATTTTGAAAAAGGGGGGGGGGCATTCCCCCCCCCCCATGATTTAAAAAAGGGGGGCAGGGCGCCCCCCCCCCCCTAACAATGAAAAAAAGGGGGGATTGGTGGCAGGTCCACTGGATACAGCCATGGCCACTTCTTCAGCCAGTCGTCTTGGAACCGGTGTTCCCTTGCACTGGCGCTGTTATCGGGCTGCTTCTCCGAGTTTTTGGATGTAGTCGCCATTTCTTCAAGCTCTTCTCCACACTCTGACTCATCATGTGGCACAGACTGCTTTTTTTTTCACTTTGCCTCCGCGAAAGTCAAAATCAAGGAGCGTGGCTACGCGCTTCATTTTGGAAGAAATCCAATATGGCAGCTTAAACTCTCGCAAGTTCTCGTCAGTATTCAAGATGAATGAGATGAATGCGATTGATTGGTTGATCAGTTTGTGTAGCCTAGACAACAGGTTTTGCAGACGACAAACGCCATGCCCGCAGCGATCGGTGAAAATAGCGGGCAGTTCTGCAAATGTGCGGTGAGTCGGCCCGCATTAAGACTCGATTATCGCGGGAAGGAACAGATTTTCGGGGGATTGTACCAATCCTGCGCTCTAGAATCAGCTCTGACCAGGCGTTACAGATAGCCAGCTTCACACACACACACGCATACACACATGCAGAGACATGGACTTGCCAGTTGTAGTACATGTGGCACAGCTTGTAGGCCAGGCGTTACACTTGACCACTTTCACACACACACACAAAGTTACACACACATGCAGAGACTCGGACCTGCCAGTTGTAGTACATGTGGCACAGCTTGTAGGCCAGACGTTACACTTGACCACTTTCATACACACACACACAAAGTTACACACACACGCAGAGACACGGACCTGCCAGTTGTAGTACATGTGGCACAGCTTGTAGGCCAGACGTTACACTTGACCACTTTCATACACACACACACACACACAAAGTTACACACACACACAGAGACACGGACCTGCCAGTTGTAGTACATGTGGCACAGCTTGTAGGCCAGACGTTACACTTGACCACTTTTGTAAAGAAGAAGTTAAGTTAGATACTGAACATGATTTTGTTAAACGAGCTAAAACAATTCAATCTTTGCAACCAATTAATTCCTTTGTCTCCGATATTATTAATTGTAAAGAATTAAAAAATAAAGAAATTGCAGCTAAGCCATCTTTTTCGCCAGTACCGCCTTGGGAACAAATTAAACCTGCTTTTGATATTGATCATACAGATGTTAACAAAAGTCAATCTCCAAACATATTAAAAAACTTAGTTAATTTACATATGGAAAGTTGTTATAGTGGATGCATTCAAATATACACAGATGGGTCTGTTCTTCAAAATGGGAATACAGGAGCAGCATTTATAATACCCTCGTTAAAAATAGAGAAACGATATTATATAGGTAAATATTATTCCATTTTTACTGCAGAATTGTTAGCTATTTTAATGGCATTACAATATACCGCAGAATTACCTATAAATGCTTGTAAAATATTACTTTGTGTAGATTCGAAATCAGCATTACAAGCTATTAAAGGTCAAAATGTTAACATACGCCTTGAAATGATATTAGAGATCAAACATTTAATTAATCAATTATCGAGTAAAGACATTAGTGTAACTTTTTATTGGGTTCCCTCCCATTGCGGAATATACTCAAATGAATTGGTTGATCGAGCAGCTAGAAGTGCAGCACGTAATTCCGAGGGAACGATTCATCTTAATGTGAATTTAGATCTGCATGAATATTATAAACATATTGAAAAATTAACCAAAGAAAATTTTGACAGCATGTTAATGACTTCAGACAGTCAATATTCACGCTATTGTATAAAAGGCTCAAGTACAATGAATTCCTACTTAATTTTAAAACAGCTCAAAGATACAAGTTTAAGACAAATCGTATCTTTGATGCTTAAACTTCGTTTAAATGCTTTTAAAACAAAATTTTCTAAAGATGTTAACTGCATATGTGGAAATCAAATATCTATAAATCATTTGCTCCTATATTGTCCTAGAATTAAAGAACAAATCAACAAAACTGATGGTGAATTGCTGAACCATCAAACGCCTTTAACCATTGAAAAAATATTAAACAACTTTAATCTCCTTAAACGTTTTTCAGAAATCCTGCACATAAGTCCTGTTGGTATTTTTCTTTGAGTTACTAATTAATTGTTGGTTTAAATTGTGTTATTATATTTTTGTTGTTAGCCATTTATAAATTAAGACACACTTGTTTAACTCTTCATGTTACATAAGTCAGTTTGAAATGTTACTGTATGTCCCCCACTTCCTCCCATCTTACATCTGTTAATGTAATTTTTATATGCACTGTTAGATTTGTATGAATAGATGTGTAGGGAAAACACATAATAATACTACCATCCACGCACTCACACACACTCTCACTTCAATACTTTTTATTTTATTTTATTTTATAATTTTTTATTTTTATTTTGTTTTTGTCTAATATCATTTGCGGGTGAACAGACGTTAAACTAAAGAACGAACGGACCTGCCAGTTGTAGTACATGTGGCACAGCTTGTAGGCCAGACGTTACACTTGACCACTTTCATACACACACACACAAAGTTACACACACATGCAGAGACACAGACCTGCCAGTTGTAGTACATGTGGCACAGCTTGTAGGCCAGACGTTAACACTTGACCACTTTCACACAATGTTACACACATGCAGACACGGACCTGCCAGTTGTAGTACATGTGGCACAGCTTGTAGGCCAGGCGTTAACACTTGACCACTTTCACACAATGTTACATACACATGCAGAGACACAGACCTGCCAGTTGTAGTACATGTGGCACAGCTTGTAGGCCAGGCGCTGGATGTAGTTGATCTGTAGTCCCGTGTCGTTCCTGATCACATTGTAGTGGGTGGGGGTCACCGTGCCCTCACGCACCGACTGGGACACCAGGTAGAAGTCCACCCTGCACAGCACACGGCGCACACCATCAGCAACAAAACACAAGGAAGGATACAACTCCACTTCTTCTGCGTTCCCAGGCCATGATGGGGGAGGTATGCATGTGTCTGGTTTTCAGTTTCCATTGGTGCTCAAAGCACCAGTTAGGTTAGGTACATTATAGTCACAGAGGCGTCTCTGTGAAATTCGAGTTGCTCCCACCTGGAGAGCGTGTCGCAGCCAGAGGCGCACCACCCAATTTTTTTATTATATTTTTTGCATGCGATTTTTGTGTGACTGATGAGGAAGGAAGGGGGGGAGGGGGTAAATTTTGACCAAATGTCAACTTTTTCGTTGCCACTGGGTTTAACTCTTCTACTACCAAGAATTACTTAGACTGTCTACCGTTGCGCACCAAGTAATTTTTGCCACTGCACTGATTTTCACACACTCACTTTAAAAATTCATTAAAAAAAAATACTCGCTCGAATCATCACTAAATTTACCTGTGCCGATCTGCTGCTGCAAACCCAAGATCGCTTCAACACTTTCGATGCTCTTTTTGATTCGCCTAAGTTCAGATTCTGCCACTTTTCCCACAGTAAATCAGGGTTCCCAGGGTTTTCAGCTATCCCCAAGTAAGGACCTTGTAAGGACCTGTAGGCCTAAGGATAATGTCCATCTTTAAGCCAACGATCTTGAAAGGAACACTTTCCCAGCATTGTGAACAATGTCTAAGCAGATACAAAAACTATGGCTAGCACAGATATACGCATTTTATCGCAAAACGACACCAGGATAAAGAACAAGATTTCAGTCCAATTTCTCTTGACAACTCGCAGTGCATCGTTCATCTGCTGAGTGGTCAGTTGAAACGGGAAGGTGGGGGAGTAAAGTGGAGTAAGTGCTGAGCGATGTTTCTCAAGTGTAAAAGTGCTGCTTCTGCGATCTATTTTTAGTATGGTCTTGCTGCTCAGGGCAGTTTTTGGCAGCTGTCAGGACTTGTAAGGACCTTGAAGTGAATGTAAGCACAAGTTTGTAAGGCCTTACTTGCATATTTCAATTGGTCAAGACTTATAAGGACTGGTAAGGCCCATATGAACCCTGTAAATGTTTCGTCGGCACTATCGCCATCTTGTAGAGGTTCACGCCAAAAGCCTCATCCAAAAGACTCCACGTTCAGACCGCAAGGCCTAGTGCAAAGTGAAAGGAAAAATCCCATGTATCCAGGTTCGAACTCGGGTTTACTTGACATGAAGCGAACGTGCTACCACTGTGCCACTCTACACTAGAGTTAGTCCATCATACAACACTGTGTCCTTACCACAAGGCTTGGTGTCCACATACAGAACACAGCTCCGTTATTACCAGCATCATCAGAAAGTCATGACAGAACACTGTGTCCTTACCCCAAGGCTTGGTGGTCACAACAGCTCATAACAGAACACAGCTCCGTTATCACCAGCATCATCAGAAAGTCATGACAGAACACTGTGTCCTTACCACAAGGCTTGGTGGTCACAACAGCTCATAACAGAACACAGCTCCGTTATCACCAGCATCATCAGAAAGTCATGACAGAACACTGTGTCCTTACCACAAGGCTTGGTGGCCACAACAGCTCATAACAGAACACAGCTCCGTTATCACCAGCATCATCAGAAAGTCATGACAGAACGTGTCCTTACCACAAGGCTTGGTGGTCACAACAGCTCATAACAGAACACAGCTCCGTTATCACCAGCATCATCAGAAAGTCATGACAGAACACAGTGTCCTTACCACAAGGCTTGGTGGTCACAACAGCTCATAACAGAACACAGCTCCGTTATCACCAGCATCATCAGAAAGTCATGACAGAACACTGTGTCCTTACAAGGCTTGGTGGTCACAACAGCTCCGTTATTACCAGCATCATCAGAAAGTCATGACAGAACTCAGTTGTTCTTACCACATAGGCTTGGTGGCCACGTCGTCAATGATTGTGCCGGGTCCTGGGTTGGTGTACTGGCCTCTTCGCGGGGCGCCTGCCCCTCCTCTGCCTGGGGGGGCCCCACGACCGCCAGATCCATCCGGGTTCTCCTTGAAGAAGCGGGCGATGCTTCGCTTCTTCACCACGATGAACGTCATCTTGGTGCATGCACTGTGCAACAAGACAAACACAACGTCATCTTGGTGCATGCACTGTGCAACAAGACAAACACAACGTCATCTTGGTGCATGCACTATGCAACAAGACAAACACGACGTCATCTTGGTGCATGCACTGTGCAACAAGACAAACACAACATCATCTTGGTGCATGCACTGTGCAACAAGACAAACACAACGTCAGCTTGGTGCATGCACTGTGCAACAAGACAAACACAACGTCATCTTGGTGCATGCACTGTGCAACAAGACAAACACAACGTCAGCTTGGTGCATGCACTGTGCAACAAGACAAACACAACGTCATCTTGGTGCATGCACTGTGCAACAAGACAAACACGTCATCTTGGTGCATGCACTGTGCAACAAGACAAACACAACGTCATCTTGGTGCATGCACTGTGCAACAAGACAAACACAACGTCATCTTGGTGCATGCACTGTGCAACAAGACAAACACAACGTCATCTTGGTGCATGCACTGTGCAACAAGACAAACACAACGTCAGCTTGGTGCATGCACTGTGCAACAAGACAAACACAACGTCAGCTTGGTGCATGCACTGTGCAACAAGACAAACACAACGTCATCTTGGTGCATGCACTGTGCAACAAGACAAACACCTGTTGGTTCACTTTCTGACTTTGAAATGTTGTGTACTGCGAGTACTTGGAGTGTGGAGCTAGACATCTGTGTGTGTGTGTGTGTGTGTGCGTGCGTTGTGTACAAGTGTGAGAGTTTGCTCGCTTTCACTTCTGCATGACTTTATTACTTTCAGGGATGCAAGAGAAACCAAAATAGAAAAGCATTGCCGATCGTATCCTCAAACAAAACTTTGCCTGCGACATCAAATTTTTCGCGGCTCGCCTATGTGGATCATACTGTCTAATAGGCTACTGAATAGCTTCATACAGCTAAGCCATGTTAAATTTGTGTTGGCATCCTTTATCCGTCTCCTATTTCTTCACATCTATGGTGTGATGTATGATTTTCACTCAATGGCTTTGCAAACATCCAAATCCTCCTCTGAAATAACACGGAGTAAGCATCCAAAGACACGAAAAAGGCACATTGCTGTTGGACGTACCTGGTCAACCGTAGAGAAAAAGAAAAAATGCATTCCCGCGCTTACACCTAACTCACATCCTTGTTCTTTTGTTAAGTGCATCGGAATCCAAACAATACATATTCAACAAAATCTCTTTCAAGTACAGCCTCTAGTTTTTAACTGTTGCATGATTTCGCTTTCAATAAATGTTTGAAACCGCCCCCCACCCCCCACAAATAAAAGCACAATAAAGATGCAATTCTATAGAGCAGTTGTACAATACAAAGCCAAGAAACGAGTTTGTAAATTTGCTACAGAACACCACATTTTGAACGTCAAAACTTTGGAAGCGGTTGTCAAGTTCAAACCAAACCAACTTGATGTATTGTCCACTTGTCCTAACCCTATAACAGTCCCCAGGCATCAGAATGGTCAAAGGTCCAATCCTCTGAAAACTGTCAAGTTCAAACCAAACCAACTTGATGTATTGTCCACTTGTCCTAACCCTACAACAGTCCCCAGGCATCAGAATGGTCTGAGGCCCAATCCTCTGAAAACTGTCAAGTTCAAACCAAACCAACTTGATGTATTGTCCACTTGTCCTAACCCTACAACAGTCCCCAGGCATCAGAATGGTCTGAGGCCCAATCCTCAGGTAAAAGGGCCATCAAGGCCGTACAGAGTAGAGGGGCAACATTGGCCCAAAACAAGACCCACAAGGCACGATTCATACAGAAATTACCATAAAGTGTTATCTATCAGCGAAGACTATCTTATCAAGCAATGGTAAAACCCTCTGCCACCACAATCAAATCCTCTGCGAGCAGCGAGCAATCCTCTGAAATGTGCAAATCCTCTGACAATTCTGATGCCCGAGTCCCATATTATTCTGACTTTAAGGCGGTACTACCACCCCCCCCCCCCCCCCCCATCAAGCAATGGTAAAACCCTCTGCCACCACAATCAAATCCTCTGCGAGCAGCGAGCAATCCTCTGAAATGTGCAAATCCTCTGACAATTCTGATGCCCGAGTCCCATATTATTCTGACTTTAAGGCGGTACTACCACCCCCCCCCCCCCCCCCCCACCCCCCAACTAGTGGACCGATGCTACTGCCTATTGGTTCCTTACGGGAGCACGTCCATAATTTGTTCGATCTCGTGCGAGGCCACCATAGAGAGCTGTCCATCACCAACGCCGTCTCTGAAGACCAGAAGCTTCTCCGGGAGACCCCCCCCGTTGTGCCTCTCGTACGCCTTGAGGCAAGCTGCACACACACCATCATTACTCAACACATAAAGCAGCTGTAAGCTGTTGTTTTCTGAACATCAGACTCAATCAAACGACAAACCGGCGCACACACACATCATCATTACTCAACGCATAAACCAGCTGTAAGCTGTTGTTTTCTGAACATCAGACAAATCAAATGACAAACCGGCGCACACACACACATACATCATCATTACTCAACACATAAAGTAGCTGTAAGCTGTTGTTTTCTGAACATCAGACAAATCAAATGACAAACCGGCGCACACACACATACATCATCATTACTCAACGCATAAAGCAGCTGTAAGCTGTTGTTTTCTGAACATCAGACTCAATCAAACGACAAACCGGCGCACACACACACATACATACATCATCATTACTCAACGCATAAAGCAGCTGTAAGCTGTTGTTTTCTGAACATCAGACTCAATCAAACGACAAACCGGCGCACACACACACATACATCATCATTACTCAACGCATAAACCAGCTGTAAGCTGTTGTTTTCTGAACATCAGACAAATCAAATGACAAACCGGCGCACACACACACATACATCATCATTACTCAACACATAAAGTAGCTGTAAGCTGTTGTTTTCTGAACATCAGACAAATCAAATGACAAACCAGCGCGCATGCACACATACATCATCATTACTCAACGCATAAACCAGCTGTAAGCTGTTGTTTTCTGAACATCAGACTCAATCAAATGACAAACCGGCGCACACACACACACATACATCATCATTACTTAACGCATAAAGCAGCTGTAAGCTGTTGTTTTCTGAACATCAGACTCAATCAAACGAGAAACCAGCACGCACACACCACATCATTATACATGACACAGCTGCTAAGCTTTAGCTTCATAAAGAATATACAGTGGGACCTCCCTATAAAGACCTTGAAACAGTGGAAAAAGGTCTTAACAGGGAGGGGCCTTATAGGGGAGGTGGACACTCAGTAGTTCAGATATGAAGGGGGGGAAATTGGTGACATTTTTTGGTCACATCTTAGGAGTCTTAACAGGGAAAGTCTAAATAGTGGGGGGTTCCACTGTGTGAGAAAGGCGGCAGAGTGGTTAAGAAGTTCGCCTGCCAAATGCAATGCGTGACTGCAGCGCGAATGACCCGGGTTCGAATCCCGGCCTCGCCCTTTCTTTCTAGTTTGACAGGAAAATCGAATTGAACGTCCAGTCCTTTTGATGGGGACTTAAAGCCAGTCTGACCTGTGCGCTTTACGCACGTAAATATCCCACAGTAGTTGAAAGTCGGTAAGAACAGGGAGAAATCCCGCTGCCTGGAATGGCCAAATTGATAGGTAGGTTTCCCAAGGTAAAATCTGAGGGGTGCGCCTTAAAGTCAGAAAAATATGGAACTCACAGCACAGCTAAGCTTGATGAAGATTTTACCATTGAAATGACACACACACCCCGTCCACCCCTATACTCACAGGCCACACAGGAGCTGAGCTGGTTGTGCAGTTCCACGTGGCTGGTCTGGAAGGTGGTGGTGGAGTAGTACTTGGTGAATTTATCGTCCAGCGTGGCCACCACCCCGCCCACTGACCGCCCCTTCCTGGACGAGTCGTGGTACGTGTCAAACCCGATCACCATGATCTTGTTCAGCTGAAACACAACAACAAATAATAACGACCGCCCCTTCCTGGACGAGTCGTGGTATGTGTCAAACCCGATCACCATGATCTTGTTCAGCTGAAACACAACAACAAATAATAACGACCGCTCCTTCCTGGATGAGTCGTGGTATGTGTCAAACCCGATCACCATGATCTTGTTCAGCTGAAACACAACAACAAATAATAACGACCGCCCCTTCCTGGACGAGTCGTGGTATGTGTCAAACCCGATCACCATGATCTTGTTCAGCTGAAACACAACAACAAATAATAACGACCGCTCCTTCCTGGATGAGTCGTGGTATGTGTCAAACCCGATCACCATGATCTTGTTCAGCTGAAACACAACAACAAATAATAACGACCGCCCCTTCCTGGACGAGTCGTGGTATGTGTCAAACCCGATCACCATGATCTTGTTCAGCTGAAACACAACAACAAATAATAACGACCGCTCCTTCCTGGATGAGTCGTGGTATGTGTCAAACCCGATCACCATGATCTTGTTCAGCTGAAACACAACAACAAATAATAACGACCGCCCCTTCCTGGATGAGTCGTGGTATGTGTCAAACCCGATCACCATGATCTTGTTCAGCTGAAACCCAACAACAGCATATTTCTAAAAAAAAAACCCACAAGACATCCTGCTGAGTTTGTCCTAGCACTTGTGGGGATGGGCGTCTACTAGACAGAGAACCCAGCTTGCAGGCAGAGAAGCGGGCACACACTAACAGTGCACAAGGTGCCCCTGTATGGCATCAGGCACGCTGTTGGAGGAAACGCACAGCTTGCAGGGAGAGAAGCGTGCACACACTAACAGTGCACAAGGTGCCCCTGGCATCAGGCATGGTGCTGGAGGAAACGCACAGCTTGCAGGGAGAGAAGCGTGCACACACTACACACTAACAGTGCACAAGGTGACCCTGTATGGCATCAGGCACGCTGTTGGAGGAAACGCACAGCTTGCAGGGAGAGAAGCGTGCACACACTAACAGTGCACAAGGTGCCCCTGGCATCAGGCATGGTGCTGGAGGAAACGCACAGCTTGCAGGGAGAGAAGCGTGCACACACTACACACTAACAGTGCACAAGGTGCCCCTGTATGGCATCAGGCACGCTGTTGGAGGAAACGCACAGCTTGCAGGGAGAGAAGCGTGCACACACTAACAGTGCACAAGGTGCCCCTGGCATCAGGCATGGTGCTGGAGGAAACGCACAGCTTGCAGGGAGAGAAGCGTGCACACACTACACACTAACAGTGCACAAGGTGACCCTGTATGGCATCAGGCACGCTGTTGGAGGAAACGCACAGCTTGCAGGGAGAGAAGCGTGCACACACTACACACTAACAGTGCACAAGGTGCCCCTGTATGGCATCAGGCATGGTGCTGGAGGAAACGCACAGCTTGCAGGGAGAGAAGCGTGCACACACTACACTCAAACTGTGCACAAGGTGCCCCTGTATGGCATCAGGCACGCTGTTGGAGGAAACGCACAGCTTGCAGGGAGAGAAGCGTGCACACACTACACTCAAACTGTGCACAAGGTGCCCCATTATGGCATCAGGCACGGTGCTGAAGGAAACGCACAGCTTGCAGGGAGAGAAGCGTGCACACACTACACTCAAACTGTGCACACACTACACTCAAACTGTGCACAAGGTGCCCCTGTATGGCATCAGGCACGGTGCTGGAGGAAACGTATCTTTTCTCTGAAACCATTTTGGGGATTCAGGAAATGTCTCTTGGTGTTCAAGGAGTAAGCAGCTCTTGATGGTGATCAAGGGGCTATTCCTCTTGAAGATGAAGATAACAAATTGAAGGAAACAGCATATCCGATGCAGATCTTTTATCTGTACGAACCCTACAACAGAGCAGTCACCTGCCACGATCCGCCTTCCTCCATGACCTTCCCTCATCGCCATTGTATCGTCTGCATCCCGGGAAGACCTCACCGTCTTCAGGAAGGCCGTCCATAAGGGTCTCCGACTGATTGGACGCTAATCTCACCTTGATTGGACACTAATCTCACCTTCTGTCTTTCATTCACTTTCGTCTGAATTAAGAGAATTGGCTGAGAAGTGCCATGCCCGGCATGGGACAGATCATCAAAGTGGAGAAAGCAAGCATCAGAATAGTCTGAAGTCCAATCCTCTGAAAACCGCAGTAAAAGGGCCATCAAGGCTCTAGACTGAAGAGGGACAACACTGAAATGAGTTCCGAACACCACCAAAAAGGCTCGATACAGTGATATATCACTTGAAAATGCTATTTAACACAAAGAATAACACTGAATAAAAATAATAATAAAAAACCTCTGACAAGAGAAGCCAGTCAGAAATCCTCTGACAATTGTGGTGCCTGAGAGAGCCAGACATATGACAGGGCCACGCAGGACTCACAGGGATGGGTGTCCACCAGACGGAGCCGCCCAGCTTGCAGTTCATCTGGATGGCGATCTTGGTGGCCACGGACATCAGACGCTTCTGGTTGCCCAGGGTACGGTCCAACACCATCTGGGAGGGAACTGAAACCACACAACAATAATGATGACAACCATGATGATAATGATACCGACATCAGCCGCTTCTGTTGCCCAGGGTACGGTCCAACACCATCTGGGAGGGAACTGAAACCACACAACAATAATGATGACAACCATGATGATAATGATACCGACATCAGCCGCTTCTGGTTGCCCAGGGTACGGTCCAACACCATCTGGGAGGGAACTGAAACCACACAACAATAATGATGACAACCATGATGATAATGATACCGACATCAGCCGCTTCTGTTGCCCAGGGTACGGTCCAACACCATCTGGGAGGGAACTGAAACCACACAACAATAATGGTGATAATAACCATAATTTAACAATAACAATAGCTTGCATGAAAATAGACGCACAGGCGGGACGAAAGTGTGCAATCACAAGGCTTATGAAATTTATTCATGGGAATGTAATACATATTACAAACTTCTTTCGATTTTATAGTTAGCGCTGAAATGGTGCACATTTTTGGTATGTTTTTTTATTAAAAAAATTTGTTAAATGTATACTGGTTTTACCCTTACATAATTATGAGATAATAATCATAATACAACAACTTGCCATTTTAGCTGATGGAGATGCCCACAAATGCTATATAAAAAAAAGAGCTGGTAACAGACCTGTTTACCCCTATTTTGCAAAGTTGTAATTTCCTAAACCAAAAAAACTTAATTTGGAGGAAAATATACTGTAATCCAACGCGTGACCAATGAACGTCGATATCGTACTGACCTGAGTGTGCAATACTAATGTCCGTCGAGCAGTAGACACAGAACACATGCTCGTCACCTAGTGCTGAACGACGTATTCCTGGAATTTTTAGGTAACTTTCCTGGAATTTCTGTGCCACTTTTGTGTCTTTTCTTTAGATTTTTTTTTTACCAGAAGATACAGAAGCTTCGGAATGCACTCACGTGGACGCCATTTTGAAACAGAAAAGGAAATGGCGCGAAATGACTTTTCACTGCATCGTTTCAAAAGCTTTGCTTACTGAAGTAACTGTATTTTTTGGGGGGATATTTAGGATTTTTCTTTCCTGTATTTTTAAAAATCGTAGCCGTAATTTGACTTTTTCACTTAAATATTACAGCAAAATCGGGATGGCAAACATGTCTGTGGTAATATTCATTTCTTTCCGCGTACTCTTCAGTTACGAAAACTCGGGGGGGGGGGGGGGGGGGGGGGGGGGGGGGGGGGGGGGGGGAAGTGTTCAGATTAGTTTTTATTTTAATATTAATCCCCCAAAATCCGAATACTCTACCTCTACTACAAAAATCTGAATACTCTACTACATCTTTCGAACTGAAAGAAGTGCCCCCCCCCCCGGTGGGGATACTGAGGGGTCTTCCATACAAATAGTTCCCTCATCTCCTGGAAGTTCTGCGCTTGTAACTTCTAATCTGTCTCTCTTTTTGACTCTGCCTTTTCCCTCACTTTGTGTCATCAACTATCTTTATTGGCCCATTTTCCTGCCTTTAAACCCCCCAAAAAACTCCCATATGGTTTTCTCCTTTGAGCTGCTCCGAAATCGTAATGTTTCCGCTGAATGCAGCAAGGACACCAGCGAAAACTTGGAAAACGGACACATACATACCCATGGCGGCCTTACTGCCCCGGGAACACAGAAGAAGAAGAAGAAAGAAATAAGAATGGAAAGAGTTGCAGGGAAGAAAGGTGAGACATAATAATAATAATGATGATGACAATTTATATAGCACTTATTCTCCTTACGGGGCTCTAAGCGCTTCACAAAGAAGTTAAAAATCTGAGCAAAAACAACAAAACGCACTTATTATAAGGAACAACCCAAAACGAAATCCCGATAACTACATTTACGTCAACCCCCCCCCCCTCCTCCATGTAACTACATTTACGTCACATGAGCGGACACGAAGACCGACCTGGGGAGTCGACGCAGCAGAACTTCTTGATGGCGTCGTAGCGGTCCTTGCGGTTGTTGGGCAGCACGCATACCACCATCTGGGTTTCGCCTTTCACCGAGCTGCGCAGCTGAGTCAGGTAGGTGTCGTTACGGTCCGACTGCAGCTCATACCTGGACAAAAAACACACATACAGACGCCTGCCTACTCCAGACACGCCCTACCCACATTTCAATAATAATAAACAGACACTTATATAGCGCTTTTTATCGAGCACAAAGCGCTTTACAATCAGCATTGAAACACTTACAACAGACACGCACGCTCGTGAGTGAACGCGTTCTCGCACACAGATATACACACACACATTTCATCAAACACACAAAAAACACATTCTTACTGAAACGCACACATACATACATTTGTACAAACACACATGTGCACTCAGTTACACAAAACACTCACGTGTACTCACACACTTTTCAGCAACAGAAACTGTTAAAAATCAGGAATTTAACGCAATTTTTCTGAACATGGCCAAAAAAATGTAGCTTACTATACTTAATACTATCAGCGATGTGGTTCGTGACAGTTCATTTTGATATGCCTATTTCCTCCCCACCCCGGGGATGTCTTTCTTACAAACAGATCTCCCACCTTCTGGCAGTTCTGTGCTCGTCACTTCCTCTAATCTGTCACTCTCTTCAACCCTGCCTTTTCCCTTTGCTTACGGTCATCTACTACCTTTCTGCCCAACTGGTTCATTCTCCTACAAAGCCTTTCTCCAACTGAGAGACAGACATGCTGGGCCATAAACCATTGTAAACCCCTTGGATTACAAGCCGGCAACATTAACCCTTTCACCGCCAAAGTCGCATTTTAGCACCACAGTGATTATAATACCTATGTCACTAAAAGGCATCAAATCGGGGTCTATTATCCAAAGACCCTATTGGGAATTAAAGATAGACCTTATTTTATATATTTCACAGATGAATCCCCAATACTGCAGATGGATTGGTTCTCTACCCAGGTAAATTTAACGGACATTTTTGGCTGAAATATGGCTGGCGGTGAAAGGGTTAACCAATCAAGCCACAGCACATTTAAGTTTAATCTTTTCACCGCCAATGTTGCATTTATGCACCATAACGGCTTAACACCCATGTCACCAAAAGGCATCAAATCAGAACCTGTTATCTGAAGACCTTATTTTCTTAATTTGGGAGGTAAGGATAGACATGTTATGCATTTCACAGAGAAATTCTCAATACTGCAGATCAGTTTTAATTTCTACCCTGTTCAGCTTAACTCTTTCTATACTAACCTGCGCTCTCGTCACAGGGCATGCGCACAACACCTCGTTACTAAGGTAACGGGATATCGCATGTGAACTTTAAAAATTCATAGTTCATAAGTCAAGTCATGCGTGCTTCAAAGTGGCTCAGAGGGCTACTACTACGCTTCATTCATGCCTCGACACTGACTGGCTGGTTGTAGGCCATTTTGGGACCTTAATATTATATTTTCGCTATTATGAGTATGCCTGGCTTGACAAAAAATATCACAAATCAAAACTAATAAAGTGGATGCTTTGAAACTGTTGCAGGTGTTAGTCCTGTATATTGTGTACATATTGCCAAAATTTCACGTTTGTATCTGTTACCATTATTTAGAAAATAATTTGTTGGTAACCTATGCAAATCGGCCAGCATAGAACATTTGCAAGGGGAAGCAACTGGCCAGCATGGAATGAATTAATGTTTTTGCTATAAAAACAAAATGGCGGGCGGCAAAAGGGTTAAAAATGAGCACACTCACGGCGTTGGATGGGCGATATCCATGCCCATAGGGGGCGCCACGCGGCGCAGGGTCTCACACAGGGAGCGGGCGTTCTCGCAGCACTTCCTGGGGAAGATGATCACCCAGTGGTCCAGCTTCGGCGCAGAAACCATCGTCTTGCCCCTCATGTCCCGCGACCAGTCGGACTCCTCCTGCTTGTACATCAGCTGTTGGGGCACAGAGAGAGAGATGGAGAGGGGGTGAAAGAGAGAGACAGAGAGTGAGGGAGGGAGGGAGGGAGGGAGAGAGAGAGAGAGAGAGAGAGAGAGAGAGAGAGAGAGAGAGAGAGAGAGAGAGAGAGAGAGAGAGAGAGAGAGCAATCAACAACAAGGAACAAATTGTTTAACGTCTTCAGTGCCCTCAAACCAAACAGCTGAAACTGAACTTCATGGAACCTCCAAACCAGAAAACCCTCATGGCGGAGCATGTGTTGGGACACTTTTTATACATCAAAACTTCCTAAGCTTTGGAACAAAATTAGCTTGTAGCCTTCAAAGCTTGTAATCAACGTTTTAACTCGAGCCTCTCCTATCCCAGAATTTGCGCCAATTTTTAACACGATCAACTTTTTAAAAATTGGAGGCAACAGTGTCCAAACCGGAAGCCTCCTTTTTGGACACTTCAAAGGCCGGACGCCACCTTTCGGCACATCAAAAAGCCGAAACATAGGCCAGGAAAACACCCCCTACCCCCTCCCAATGTACTCACCTCGGACTGTTGTCCACGTTCATCCATGAACAGCTTCTACACCTTTTGGCACATCAAGTGGAAACATGTAGGCCAGGAACCCCCCCCCCCCCCCCCTCCCAATGTACTCACCTCGGGCTGTTGTCCACGTTGATACATGAACAGCTTCTACACCTTTTGGCACATCAAGAGGAAACATGTAGGCCAGGAAAACCCCCCCCCCCCCCCCCCTCCCAATGTACTCACCTTGGGCTGTTGTCCACGTTGATACATGAACAGCTTCTCCACCTTTTGGCACATCAAGAGGAAACATGTAGGCCAGGAAACACCCCCCCCCCCCCCAATGTACTCACCTCGGGCTGTTGTCCACGTTGATACATGAACAGCTTCTACACCTTTTGGCACATCAAGAGGAAACATGTAGGCCAGGAAAACCCCCCCCCCCCCCCTCCCCCCCATGTACTCACCTTGGGCTGTTGTCCACGTTGATACATGAACAGCTTCTCCACCTTTTGGCACATCAAGAGGAAACATGTAGGCCAGGAAAAACACCCCCCCCCCCCCAATGTACTCACCTCGGGCTGTTGTCCACGTTGATACATGAACAGCTTCTACACCTTTTGGCACATCAAGAGGAAACATGTAGGCCAGGAAACCCCCCACCCCCCCTCCCCTCCCAATGTACTCACCTCGGGCTGTTGTCCACGTTGATACATGAACAGCTTCTACACCTTTTGGCACATCAAGAGGAAACATGTAGGCCAGGAAACCCCCCCACCCCCCCCTCCCCTCCCAATGTACTCACCTCGGGCTGTTGTCCACGTTGATACATGAACAGCTTCTCCGGCCCAAATTGGCGCCCAGGGATCTGGGCCAGGGTCTGTTCCAGAGTGACACTCCACTTCTGCATTTCCGTCACGATGTGCTCCTTCCTGCACACACACACGTCAGTGCACAACACGTATCCAAAGCTGGCAACTTTCCACAATGGGGTGCAGATTGTCCCCCCTGAGACAGCAGGGATCAGGGGTACAAAGCCCTCTGAAGCTGAATAATTCTTTTATATAAAGAAGCAAACTCTTCATCTCCTGACAACATTTACACAAGACTGATACAACGGCAACAAGACCAATGAAATGGCATGCTCACCTCTCCACTGATTGTGCTATTGTCCGTTTCAGCAACAAAACACTTTCACGACTGCGTTATCGCCAGCGTTTTTGGAACAGCTGAAGACGTCAGTTTCATGGTATAAGCTTCTCATGAACAGCCATGTGTTCAGAACAGCTGAAGACGTCAGTTTCATGGTATAAGCTTCTCATGAACAGCCATGTTTTCAGAACAGCTGAAGACGTCAGTTTCATGGTATAAGCTTCTCATGAACAGCCATGTTTTCAGAACAGCTGAAGACGTCAGTTTCATGGTATAAGCTTCTCGTGAACACCCGTGTTTTCAGAACAGCTGAAGACATCAGTTTCATGGTACGAGCTTCTCATGAACAGCCGTGTTTTCAGAACAGCTGAAGACATCAGCTTCATGGTACAAGCTTCTCGTGAACAGCCGTGTTTTCAGAACAGCTGAAGACGCCAGTTTCATGGTACAAGCTTCTCGTGAACAGCCGTGTTTTCAGAACAGCTGAAGACATCAGTTTCATGGTACAAGCTTCTCGTGAACAGCCGTGTTTTCAGAACAGCTGAGACATCAGTTTCATGGTACAAGCTTCTCGTGAACAGCCGTGTTTTCAGAACAGCTGAAGACATCAGTTTCATGGTACAAGCTTCTCATGAACAGCCATGTTTTCAGAACAGCTGAAGACATCAGTTTCATGGTACAAGCTTCTCGTGAACAGCCGTGTTTTCAGAACAGCTGAGACATCAGTTTCATGGTACAAGCTTCTCGTGAACAGCCGTGTTTTCAGAACAGCTGAAGACATCAGTTTCATGGTACAAGCTTCTCGTGAACAGCCGTGTTTTCAGAACAGCTGAAGACATCAGTTTCATGGTACAAGCTTCTCGTGAACAGCCGTGTTTTCAGAACAGCTGAAGACATCAGTTTCATGGTACAAGCTTCTCGTGAACAGCCGTGTTTTCAGAACAGCTGAAGACATCAGTTTCATGGTACAAGCTTCTCATGAACAGCCATGTTTTCAGAACAGCTGAAGACATCAGTTTCATGGTACAAGCTTCTCGTGAACAGCCGTGTTTTCAGAACAGCTGAGACATCAGTTTCATGGTACAAGCTTCTCGTGAACAGCCGTGTTTTCAGAACAGCTGAAGACATCAGTTTCATGGTACAAGCTTCTCGTGAACAGCCGTGTTTTCAGAACAGCTGAGACATCAGTTTCATGGTACAAGCTTCTCATGAATAGCCGTGTTTTCAGAACAGCTGAAGACATCAGTTTCATGGTACAAGCTTCTCATGAACAGCCATGTTTTCAGAACAGCTGAAGACATCAGTTTCATGGTACAAGCTTCTCGTGAACAGCCGTGTTTTCGGAACAGCTGAGACATCAGTTTCATGGTACAAGCTTCTCGTGAACAGCCGTGTTTTCAGAACAGCTGAAGACATCAGTTTCATGGTACAAGCTTCTCGTGAACAGCCGTGTTTTCGGAACAGCTGAAGACATCAGTTTCATGGTACAAGCTTCTCGTGAACAGCCGCGTTAATTTAGTTTCCCGTATTTTAAATTTTGAAGTTATGTTGTCGGCACACGATGCAGAAAGCGTAACTACTCTGTTGGACACATCGTTGAAGGGAAACTGTTCTTTAAACAAAGGAACAAACTTTGGTAAACTCGATGCATTCAACTTCGTGGTTTTGTTTGACGCCATTATTTTGATCAGCGGAAGCTTAGGCCTACTGCACATGCGCTGATTATGGTTTCCGGGTTATAAATATTGGAATGGTTGACATCTATGCGTATCACACAGAAATCAGAGTTTCCCGGCATCAGAACTGTCTAAGGTCTCATTCTCTGAAAACCGTGGTGTAAGGGCCATAAGGGGTCCAGGGAGTGGAGGGGAAACGTCGATAAAATTTTTTACTGCACAACGCTATTATTGGCAATATTAATTTATGTTCAGAAACAAAGTCTGCGCAAAACGTGTTGCCACACAATGAATCCTCCGCCACCTTTGTTTCATCAGGACTCTGAAATGTGCAAATCTTCCTGACAGTTCCGATGTCAGGCTTCATATTGCGATTGCAAAGGAAGAAGGTACAGGAAGGCAGCAGCAAGACAGGCAAAAAAGTCACATACGATCAAGAGAAAACCTTTGTCAAAGAAAAGCCAAGGTGGCTGCAACATCCAAACCTTGGTGTCAGCGATGCCTACTACCACTTCTCCAAACACTGAGGAGGAGACATTCCAGGCTCAGGCATCTTAATTATGTTCGCAACATTTCCATGGATGCAACTGAAGAAAATCCCAAAACAGGCAAGGCAGGGTCCAGGGGCCGCTTAGTTCCCTGGCAGGACCCCTGGGGGGGGGGTCAGGGGGGCAATGACCCCCCGAAGCTGAAGAAAAAGCAAAATCACACTCGATTTGAAGCTTATTCCAGGCTTGTAAAGTGATAATTCAACACTTTTTTTCCCCCCCTTGAACTTTTAATCCATTTTTTGTTCAAAATTTTGACAAACAGGCGCCGCCTGGTACCCGAGGCAAGGGTGCATCCATGCATTTCACACTGTGTGCTCCTGAGCATCTCCTCCACTGTCATACATGACCCACGGTTACATAAAATGAGGGGAAGGATCCAAAATGGTTGCAGTGTAATAGTCTTCATTTGACGCCAGCAAGCAGTACTGGTGTTTGTTGATAATTGTTGATACTGTATGTGTTGATTCGTGTGCGTGAATAAAGGAACTGTGGTGTGGAGCAATAAGAGAGGGGAAAAAAAAAAATATATATATATGTTCTAACAAAGTGGTTGCGGTCCACAATTTGTGCAGTTGAAAAAAAAATTGCGTTTGATTTTCCACGACAATAAGGGCCCTGCTGTGTGATGGTAATCAGGAGAAACTTTTAAGGCACTGGAATGCTTGTGAAATTTGTGCGGTGTGAACATCACTTGGCTGGGACGTTAAGGGAATTTCTGCAAGGGAAAAACCGGGTGATGGGGTAAAGGTGAAGCACTTACCCATGCACCTCACGCATGAAGCTTTCCAGGCGGGACACGCGCACTTCCGGGGCGATCCTGGTGTGGGTGGCCAGGTCCTTCTTGAAGTTGAAGTCCGCCTTGTTCTTCTCCGTCAGTCCTGAGAATAGAAACAAACATTCTCTTTTGTTAGCACAGGCCTGTGTATGTGAGCAAGAAAACATGTGCGCATACATAAATAAAATACTTGGCGCTGCGTGGTGACCGTTTTTTCTTCTTTTTTCCCCATTATATCAGCAAATATCTTCAACCTGATGCAGTTGGTTGATTGACTGGAAGATCCAAGAAAATGTCAAGGCACTGTTTGTAGGTGTGCCCGAGGAGAGTGCACAGACCATGTGGTTTCTGAAAACACCTGCTATGGACTGCACAAGCTCTATACGCTGGTAAAGCACAATCGCTGCTGCCACTGTCAGGAGCTAGCTGTTTCATACATCACTCCTTTACAATTACAGGCAAAAGCTTACCAAAGCCCTGTCCCAAAAGAAATGGAAGGATCGTCACCCAAGCTTCAACCAGTCTGACTGCTATCACAAACTCTCCAGATCTGACTAGGTCATTCTGATCAGGCTGAGGACTGGACACAACAGATTGCACGCTCATATGTTCCAAAAATTCAAGATTGGCGAGTCCGAGATGTGCCTATGCAGAGCAGAAATCATGACTAGAGTAGAGCACATATTGCAACATTGCCAGCTCCACCAAGCCCCCAGACAAGCAGCATGATCAAACCCAACATCACTGAGGGACAAACTCTACGGCAGCTTGGTTCACCTTCGGACAACTGCTTCCTTCGTGAGGGCCATTGGTGTCTCCATCTAGTGATCGACGATGAAGAAGACTCCCACCTGTGGTCATTCAACCCGCGGTACCTCTTAACTCTTCCAGCACCATGGGTGAATGCAAGACAACACTCTACACTCCCATCAAATGCAAAGACATTCACTGCCAAGCACCCTGTCATGTGTGTGTCTGCTTTTAGAGCTTATCAGTTTCTTCTATTGAAGCCATGCATGCACACTCGAAAAAAGCTACTCCCCTCTTGTCGGTTAAGATGCAATGAACTAAGAACGTCAAAACAATACATAGCGATAGAAGAGTTGATCCCAAAACAACACACACACAAATGTGAACTTTGTTCAGTATACACAACATAGCAAGCCTATTTCAGCAGACAGCACCTACATGGGTGCCACTACACAAAATGAAAAAACCCTGAAAGACCGTGGTCTTGGGGTAATGTCCCCCTGCAGCTGAAGAAAAATTGATTTATGAAGGTATTTTAGCTTGCTTTTCCCACAATTTATACAAATGCTTATTTTAAAGAGCCACCTGATCACGTGTCAAAATCACGGGATTCAAGTGTTTTCCCTCTTATAACTGGAAAGAAATCTTGTTTTGACCAAGTCTGACTCCCATATAAATTACCCCAAATTGAAAGCAACACATCAGTTTAAAGAGCAGCCTCACTTTGAATATGGGGAAATTCGAATGTGGGTCACAGCAACCCAGAAAAAACCAAGGGACGTAACCGTGGCGCGTCAGGGTGTCTTTTAAGTGTTTGAAAAATACAGTAGACACAAAGATCTTGTTTGACAAGTTTTAAGAACAGGAATTTCCTTTTCTGGTAAAATTTAAAAAACAGGACATCCTTGTACACCAGAAAAAGTTGCACCCATGCTTCTTCTTCTTCTGCGTTGCCAGTCCATATGACCATAATGGGTAAGGCTTTCAGTTTTCACTGGTCTCCCTGCTGCGTACAGCTGACATTCCGATTTTGGAGGATTTTTTTTTGGGGGAAAAGGCAGGAGAATGGGCCAACAAGTCAGAAAGATAGTAGATGATAGAAAGCAAAGGGAAAAGGCAGAGTCAAAGAGAGTGGCAGGTTAGGGGAAGTTGCAGGCATGCACCTACCAGTCATGAGGCAGAGCTCGGGCACCAGGAAGATGTTGTCGGCCAGCCCGGCGCGCAGATCTCTCTTCTTGGCCCTGGTCACAATCATCGGCTGACGCACGTCCTGGATCTCCACGTCGTATTGCTGAAACAGGCAAACGCAACAGCATGCATGGCTACGCTTCACAAATTCATCACTCACAGGGGCAGCTGCTATCCCGGCGGGCTGGGCTACAATTTGTTTATAGTGGAGAAGCCTTGTCCAGGGTACATCCCCACCCTCTCTTGTGCAAGCATTCTTCCTTGATAGGTCACAAAACCACGAAAACCCCCCACAATTTTGATTTGTTTTTCTTTCTCACTGTGCCTCTACAACAATCGCTGTCGGGCATAGAAGTAACTTGATAGTTGTGCCGGAAATCGAAGTGCAGACTCTAAAGACAAAGTTATCGGCCAATCAAAAATGTTGGCAGTAAGGATGCTCGGTATTGAGAAGACAATCAACACAGCAGCAGCGATTCCGCGTTCGTTAAGTAAAAGCGTGTTCGTTTTTCGTTGTTTTTTTTTGCGCGAGTTGGGCTGCACCGTTCACAATTTTATGCGTCCAAATGAGAAAAAATGCGTGAATCCCGCAAGACCGCGCATTAGAATCAACACTGCTTTCTAACGCCAGAACCAGGAGTACTTACAAAGCAAAAGCAAAGTACTCACCCTGCGGTAATAGTCCATATAGGTGATGGGTTGTTGTGGCGTTGGAACGTACAAAGCAAAGTGCTCACCCTGCGGTAATAGTCCATATAGGTGATGGGTTGTTGTGGCGTTGGAACATACAAAACAAAGTGCTCACCCTGCGGTAATAGTCCATATAGGTGATGGGTTGTTGTGGCGTTGGAACATACAAAACAAAGTGCTCACCCTGCGCTAATATTCCACACAGGTGATGGGGTTGTTGTGGCGTTGGAACATACAAAACAAAGTGCTCACCCTGCGCTAATAGTCCACACAGGTGATGGGGTTGTTGTGGCGTTGGAATGTACAAAACAAAGTGCTCACCCTGCGCTAATAGTCCACACAGGTGATGGGTTGTTGTGGCGTTGGAACATACAAAACAAAGTGCTCACCCTGCGCTAATAGTCCACACAGGTGATGGGGTTGTTGTGGCGTTGGAATGTACAAAACAAAGTGCTCACCCTGCAGTAACAGCCCACACAGGTGATGGGTTGTTGTGGCGTTGGAATGTACAAAACAAAGTGCTCACCCTGCGGTAATAGTCCACGTAGGTGATGGGGTTGTTGTGGCGTTCGAACGTGTCAGTCGGCCGGTGCTCCCATCCAATGTCATCCACAATGTAGTTCTTATTGTTGTAGCTGAGAGAGAAAACACAAAAAGTTGTCTTTCCTCATGTTCACCTTTATAATTGCCAACATTTTATCCTGGGTGGAAAACACATCTCGACTAAACACACACACAGAGTTTGTGAGTGTGTGTGTGTGTGTGTGTGTGTGTGTGTGTGTGTGTGTATGTGTATGTGTGACAGTGTTAAACTTGGCATGTGTGTGTGTTGTTGTTGTTCTTTAATTTAACGTCTTTTCACTTAAAAGTGATATTAGACATGAAAGTGTGTATGTGAGTGTGAGCACACGAAATATGTGCATGTGTATCTGTGTGTGCTTAAAGTGCATATTTATATGTAACAAAACAAAAACACTCCAGAATTGAACTATTATAAAATCAAAATGCAAACATTCTATAAAAAAAACCAGCAATCATAGAAACGAGCCAACTGGACTTAACATTAAAGTTTGTACAAAATTCAAAAGAGATACAGCATCTTGGAATATACATACAGGAATGTGAATATCCGTGGAATTGGCAGATTTGTTTGCCCCTGCCCGAGCAGTACGATCAGCCCATTCATTTCCAGAATTTGAACAATGAGACGATACCTCTTGATATAAGAATACGAATAAGTATTCTAATTTCTGTAATGATTTCAGCCCCGTTTTTTTTACTTGTTGATTCTAAAGCTTGAACAGATTTAGAATTTACACAAAAAAGACCACCATAGAAGTTAAATGGAACATCTACAACATACTGAATAGCCACTATAATTGCTATTAATTCAGCTGTGAAAATGGAGAAGTCTTGACCAAGATAAAAAGATTTTTCGATTTTTAAAGTGGGAATGTGTGTGTGTGTGTGTGTGTGACAGTGTTAAACTTGGTGTGTGTGTGTGTGTGTGTGTGTGTGTAGCTCAGTCAGGCAACATTACTTTCACTGCCCGAGTACCACAAGCTGTCAGTGGCAAGTTCAGTTCCGCCAGCAATCTGACCGTGACAGTCTCTGCTCTTAAAACATCTTCCATTGAAGGGTCACTGGGGCCAGAACCAGTTTTTTTTTAGAAGAATATTATTTGTGGCACAGCCTTTTTGGAATCGACGATGGAACGATGTTTTATGGTCTCAGTATAACGCTGACACGGCGAATCGAGATGTTAGACGAAGCAAGTTCCACAAAGGCAATTCTCTTACCACTGGGCTTCAGAACTGGATATTTCTCATTATACTTTGTTCAGTGCAGTTGAGAGGCAATCACTGATGTCATCTTCTTCGCTCTCTTGATACATCTGGATGATCCCCAACTTCATCCACTTCTGATTCATTAGGCCTATCACCGTCACTGTCATCAGTTTTGTGCAATGCATTCGAATTCGACACCATTTTGTGACGTTGTGGCATCACATGATTGCTTAGTTATGTACTTTGCGGACATATTTGTTCTTTGCTTGCATATTTATTTGCGTGAATGATAATGGGATTCTGTGAGTATGTGTGGTGTCTATGAGTGTGCGTGCGTATGTCTGTGCATGTTTGGACTGATGCGTGTGTGATTGTGTGCAACCCTTTCTGTATGTTTTTTTTAATTACAATTTATATTTTGGATTGCTTGCATGGGTATGTCTGTACATTTATATGTTTGCCTTTCTTCATTCAATATGTATATAATGTCTATAATTCTATGTGTGTTTTGCTTGCGGGTGTGTGTGCATGCGTGTGTGCATGCGTGTGTGTATGCGTGTGCTTGTATGTTATATGCCTTTTATCCGTTTGTAATTTTCTAGTGATTTTGTAAAGCGCATAGAGCTTAAAGGTATGCGCTATAGAAATGTTAATGAATAAATAAACCAGCGAGTCTAAAGAGTGGGCGAAAGTCTGTCAGGTGGGGAAAGCATTTCTTTCTGAAAATAATTTGGCAATTCATAACATGTGTAATGGGGTGGTCAAACACTTATGCCTTATAGGTGACCAGTGGTAATTTCTCTTCAAGGTGGATATATAATACTGTTAAAATTAAGGAAAAAAAGCATCTTCTCAAGCTTGAAACCCCTTCGGACAGTTGCTTTTCTACAGTCACCTTCCTCAGAATACAGAGAATTCTCTCAAAATTACCATGTCTGCGTTTTGAACAAAAGATATGTGTATGTGTATGTTGTCGTGCCCTGGCTTAAAGACTCCAGGGATCATCACAACAGTCGAAGCACCTGAACACTATGGTACAAATGCATCAGCTAGGGATGAGAACATTACGCATGTGACCATATTTGACTGCCCCGCCATGTGGGCAGCCACACTCCGGGTTCGGAGGAAATGTATCTAAAATACAAATGAAACCTTACCGAGTAAGGACGATGGCTCCGATAACGGATTTCTCGCATTTTGCTTTGAACTCGGGCGTGTCGTAGCCATGCTCCCTGCCTGCGGCGTAGATGATGTCGATGACCGTTTCAGTGCGGAGAACTTTGTGCGTTGTGTCGATGTCAAGCAATATGTCGTTCTCATAACGCAGAATCGACGTCTGAAAACCGGGGATCACCTCGATGCTGTCACCAACAAAATCACCAAATCACACTCATTTCCATCCTGTCACCAACAAAATCACCAAATCACACTCATTTCCATCCCGTCACCAACACAAACCACACTCATTTCCATCCCGTCACCAACACAAACCACACTCATTTCAATTTCCATCCTGTCACCAACACAAACCACACTCATTTCCATCCTGTCACCAACAAAATCACCAAATCACACTCATTTCCATCCCGTCACCAACACAAATCACACTCATTTCCATCCTGTCACCAACACAAACCACACTCATTTCAATTTCCATCCTGTCACCAACACAAACCACACTCATTTCCATCCCGTCACCAACACAAATCACACTCATTTCCATCCCGTCACCAACACAAACCACACTCATTTCCATCCCGTCACCAACACAAACCACACTCATTTCAATTTCCATCCTGTCACCAACACAAACCACACTCATTTCCATCCTGTCACCAACAAAATCACCAAATCACACTCATTTCCATCCCGTCACCAACACAAACCACACTCATTTCCATCCTGTCACCAACACAAACCACTCATTTCCATCCTGTCACCAACAAAATCACCAAATCACACTCATTTCCATCCTGTCACCAACACAAACACCAAACCACACTCATTTCCATCCCGTCACCAACTAAAACACCAAACCACTCATTTCAATCCTGTCACCAATAAAAACACTAAATCACTCATGTCCATCCTGTCACCAAATACCACTCATTTCCATCCTGTCACCAACAAAAACACCAAATCCCACTCATTTCAATCCTACCCCCGCACTCATTTCAAACCTGTAAAAAAAAAACCCACTCTTTTCAATCATGTCACAGAAAAAAAATCTTTTCAATCTTTCCAAAAAACTGCACTTTTCAATCCTGTCACCCCCCCCCCCCCCTTTCAAACCTGTCACCAACATCTCCCCCCCCCCCCCCCCCCAACTCATTTAAACCCTGTCACCAAAAAACCCAATCTTTTGAATCTTGTCACAAAAAAACCCAGTTTTCAAATCCTGTCACCACCAACAACAAAAAGCACTGATTTTGATAGCGTCACCAGCAAAACAATCATTTCAATCCTGTCCGTCTGGTTACCTCCGATTGATGCAATGACACCTGAAATGTCTAGTCATATAAGAGAGCTCTCATTGTACTACTGGCCCCTGCCTACGGGTACTACGTCAACCCATGATAAAAGTCCATTTTAATGGTTGTTGTCATTCCCTGGCTTAACTCTCTTGTGCAGTGAACGTTCGCGAACGTTCAGAAAAAATTCGGATCGGAAATACTGAGAACGTTCGGATTGCACGTGGCCGGTTTGGGTGCTTCCATTTTGTTTCTATCACATGGCAGTCACGTGAGCACTTCAGCCTCGCTTTCGCTATAGATTACACTTCTGTCCTGTTGCTTGCAATGGCTTCTAGGCCGATTGGTTTGAAAGATATGAATTTTTGAAAATTAGTGACCGACTTCGGCATTTTCGCGATTTTTCTAATATGGATGACAAACAGTTATGGCATCCATTGACTGAGGAAAGCGATGAATAGTCCTATTTTTGTGAAAGATGGGACTTATGAGATCGCGAAGTGATGAGTAAGGAGTGTATTCTGACCTATTTCGGCAGCGAGCTTGTTTTTGTTCGATCGATGCGAATTTTTGAAGTCGTGTTACTGACATCGGCATTTTCCCGACTTTTACATCATGGATGATGAATCGTTATTGCATCCACTGAGTGATGACAGCGATGAAAATTCCCTTTTTTGTGAAAGATAAGAATTATAAGATCGTGAAATGAAAGGGTAAGTGAATGATTTTGATCTACATTTCCATTTCAGTCGTCTTAGGCTTCACCAGTCTGCAAAAAGTAGGCAGTGAATGCAGTTTGCGAATACACTTTGGCATTTTGATTTTTTTTGTGGAGCCATGCATCCCGATAACATCTTGAAATTCATTTTGCAAATCAGACATCTCGGCAACACATTCAAAACAAAAAACCCCACAAAATCTGCTAGGGTATATTTTATTGTATTATTTTTCTGACGCTACCCCCCCTTTTGTACGGAGTGACGTCCCTTGGGCTAGGATTTGAGAGGTGATAGATCATAGAGAGCACAGAGTGTCAGGCACAAGAGGGTTAAAGACTCCCGGGATCATCCCAAAAGTCTCCCCCGTGGGGATACCGGGGATCTTTTGCATAAATAGTCCCCCCACCTTCTGGGAAGTTCTGTGCTTGTAACTTCCTCTAATCTGTCACTCTCTTTGACTCTGCTTTTTCCCTTTGCTTACTGTCAGCTTTCTGTCTTACCGGTCCATTATCCTGCCTTTTTTCACGAAACACTTTCAAAATGATTTCCTCCAGCCGAAGTAGGACTTGCTGGGCCTAACTATTTGTTAGATAGGGGCATAACGGCACCATGACGCATCTGCGCTCACAATTGACAGGAAACTGTCTGAGTGATCGAAGAAGAATCCCAAAAGCCAAAACAATTGAACACTATGGTACAAATGCATCAGCTAGGAATGAGAACATTATGTGTGTGACCATTTTTGATTACCCCGCCACGTACCTTACATACAACCTAGACATAAAGAAAATGATGGTACGGTAAACAATTAACGCAATACCTCGCCTTCCCGCAAGGATAGAGTACCGTACTTTACGGACTACAAGGCGCACCTGATTATAAGGCGCACCCCCCAAATTTGACTAAAAAATCAGATTTTGTTTCTCTATTCCCCAGTCATATTAAAAGGCGTTTTACGTCCTGAATTGGACTCTGCCAGTCAAATAATCAAGATCAAGATCTGTCTAGGAAAAAAAGTATCGCCTTATAGTCCGTAAAATATGGTAGGTTTAAAAACACACACACACATAAGTCATATACCACAGTTACACAAAAACACACACTTACTTGTGCTGGGGGACAGGGATCCTGTTCTCCACGTCAAAGTAGTGACGCTGGATCTGCTTCATGTTCATGTTCATCATGAACCTGTAACGCACACACAAAAAAACTGCAATTACCGTTAACAAACAAACACTAAACGCCCTTGGAAATGCCCATCTTAGCTTTTCATACATACAAAAGCATGAGAGTGGAAAAAAGACTGCCTAAAGGGGAAATTTAAAAAAAAAAATTAAAGGTAGAAGTGATGGAGGGGTCAGAAAAACACACAAAATTATTCATCTTTTCCCTCCCTTGTAACATAGCCGTTAACCCTTTCGCTGCCAGCCATTTTTAGCTAAACAATACCATTCAACTTAACAGAGAAGAGAAGGGGGGAAAAGTGCAATATTGGGAATGTTTCTATGACATATTTAACATTAGGCCTATCCTGACCTCCAAAAGTAAAGAAAACAGGGTCTTCAGATAACAGGCCCTGGTTTGATGGGTGTCAAACCCATTGAGGTGCATAAATGTGACATTGGCGGTGAAAGGGTTAATGTGGGCTGCATGGTGAGTGGATTAGTGAAGATAGCGGAGGGCAGAGGAATGATTGGGTGTGGTGTGAGAGTTACATGTTACATATTTGCTTAAATGTAAATTTATGTTTCATGTTTTTAAATAATTCTGATTTTTTAAATTTTGATGTTATTTTTAAAAATCGTATTTTACATGGTGGATGACAATTTTCCATGTGCATTTGTACAATGGACAATAAAGAAACATAAATTCATGACCAGAAACTAAGGCTTTTGTGGAAACTCCTGCCATGAAAGATTAGAGAGAGAGAGAGAGAGAGAGAGAGAGAGAGAGAGAGAGAGAGAGAGAGAGAGAGAGAGAGAGAGAGAGAGAGAGAGAGAGAGAGAGAGAGAGAGAGAGAGAGAGAGAGAGAGAGAGAATGTATTGCTTGTATTTCCTGGTAAAATTCCGCCAATGTTTATACTGTGTAATTCGTTTTGAACTGAGCACGCCATAAGCTCTGCTTGTTGTTGCTTCAGTTATGTCATAGTTGTTGTTCATGTTGATTTGGAAAATAAAACATTTAAACCAGAGAGAGAGAGAGAGAGAGGGAGAGAGGATGGGCAAGGGTATGTCAACCTGAATGGCTATACTGAATTCAATATATGTACTGGAGGCCTGCCACCCCTGTAAATAACTAGAAAGCAAATAACTAGAAAGCACGACATTGCTGCAAAACTTCCAACAAGACAGGTTCAGATCGACTACAGCCAAAGTAAGGCAGTCGTCCTACTTGAGCAATGAAGGAGGTAACACGTTCACTTGGTATTTGGTATATTCTAGTCACACAGACTCATCTGTGAAATTCGGGCTGCTCACCCCTGGAGAGCGTGTCGCCGCAAGCGCAGCACCTTTGTGTGTGTGTGTGTGTGCGTGTCCATTGGTGTGTAAATGTGAACACTTACTTCCTCCACATGACGTTGAGGAACTGCAGGGTGGACGGGGTCACATCCTGCAGGTCGCACGCATGCCTGATGGAGATCTTCACCTGCCGGTTCTCCTCCCGCGTGTAGGAGTGCACCACCGTCACCTGAAATCACCCACAACACAACAACTGTTAAGAGATGCCGGCCCCAATATTCATGAACAAAAACCTTATGAGCAGTGTGGGAGCAACGCCACTGTACGGCCCAGAAAAAAGAAAATAAAGTGGCTTTGCTACTTACTCCTGGCGATGTGGTTCTTCTTGCTACGCCAATTCACAAGAGCAAAGTTCACATTTCAGAGTCAATCTTGATGTGTGGAGTCATGTGGCAGATACTTTCTTCCTTAGGGCAGAACAAGTGACTCACTTCACCCTGGGCGGCCATTTTTTTTCAATAATACCCGAACAAAGCACCATTCAAAGATGGGAACAGACACATCAGTTCTTTTCACTGTTACTGTGCGCTGCAGTGTGTGAATGCGAGTGAAAGAGAAAGTGCGTGCGTGTCCAAGCATGCATGGTGTGCGCATACATGAGTCTAGGTTTCCTGTACAGTGTGCAGAGGATTTGTTTTTGTTTTTTCAGTGTGTGCCACAGACAGTGCTGAAAGCGAGTTAACCATCAAATCAAGTACCATATTTTTCATATAAGGCGATGCTCCCCCACCCCCCAAACTCAGAACTCTGGGCCTTATAATATGATTAATCAAATAGTAAGAAAATATAATAACAAAATATAAAATGTTGGTAAAATTTAAGGGGTGTGCCTTATACAAAGGTGCACCCTACAATCCAAAAAATACAGCAACAAATGGTTGTGTGTTCATTTCTTTGCAAGCACACACACACATTATGAAGAGCCAGCCTTGCCCTGTTGGAGAGTATCACGAATCTGAACTTTAAAAAAATTCTACATTTAAAAACAACAAAAACCCATCCATTAGACAAACTACCCAACAATTGCAGTTTAATCAAATAAAATAAAATTAAAAAGGCAAGCAAACAAAAAAATTGTTTAAAAAATCCACCTCTGACCTGATCGGGCAGCTTTTTTGGCAGAAAGAGGATGCCCCCGTCAAACACCTTGACGGGGCCCAGGGTGTCGTCATGGGAGAACAGCAGGGCTTTCTTCAGCCTGGTGCTGTCCAGGGGCGGCATGAAGTCCACGTGGTACTGGAACACCTCCCAGCCCTGGGGAACGCCGATCTTGAAAAAGTTGCCCCTCAGGGTTACAGTGTTCCCCATGGTGCCTGCCACACAAACCGGGAGGGAAGTTGTCATCATTCCGCCCAATCACCCTTTGTACGGTGTTCATTCGTTCTGGAACTTCTGTGCTTGTAACTTCCTCTAATCCCTCTCTCTCTTTGACTCTGCCTTTTTACTTGCTTTCTATCATCTAGTATTCCTGACTTATTGACCTATTCTCCAGTCTTTAAAAAAAAAATCCTCCCAATAATTGTTTTCCTTTGAGCTCCTCCGAAATTGGAATGTGGTAGTTGTACGCAGCAGGGAGACCAGTGAAAACTGAAAACCGGACACATACGTACCTTACCCATTATGGCCATGCGGCCTGGGAACACAGAAGAAGTCACTTTAACCCTTTCAACGCCAGCCATTTTTCAGCCAAAACTTTCCATCAACCCTTTGTGCCCTGCTTGTTTGACTGGAGAGCTGCACTCCCAGCCTGGGGGGTTTGAGAGACAGCAGCAAATTTTATGGGTACTCGATTTCGAACAATTCCTCACTCAAAAATGCATCAGCACCGGTTTGGTCAAGTGAAGAATTATTCGTCTGCTTGCTTTCGCTCATTTCTGACTGCATTTCGTTCTCTTCTGGGTCAAAATCACTGTCATCATCAGCAAATATATCATCATTGACTTGTTTCATACTAAACCTTGGTCGCTTACTCATGGTGATGATAAAATAATCAGAAAAAATACAAAAATCGCTGACATGCTTCAAAACGGGCGCACTTTGTGTGGCAAGATTTTCGAGAAAAAAAAGGGTCACATAGTGAGCTCCCTTTAGTCGTTAATATTCATGAGGTCGAAGGTGAAAGAAGGTAAGGGGTCAAGCGACAGTTTGTCGGGCACAGGCGCTGGCAACTGTTCTCACACGCCCGACAAATTGTCGGGCACAGGGCGGAATGAGTTAAACTTACCTGGGTAGAGAAAAGATTTCAACTGCAATATTTGAGATTCCTTTGTGACATCCATAAAATAGGGCCTATTCTTACCTCTCAAAATGAAGAACATAACTTAAGGTCACTGGATACCAGACCCTCATTTGATGCCTTTCAGTAACATGGGTGTTCAATCATTGTGGTGCCAAGAGGCGACAGTGGCGATGAAAGGGTTTCCACGGTGTGCAACTTACAACTGCCAAACTCACCCTTCTTGACGTAGTTTTCTGGCCTGAACTCTGGGTCTTCGTAGCGGCTCCTCCTCGGTTCTTCCAGCTGCATCTCCTGCATGTCGGCGGCCACATCCAGTCCCGGGGCGCGGGACATGCCCCGGCGGGTGGAGCGACGGTCCCCTTCCGCCCCTACCGGCGGCACGGCAACGGCTGCAACACGCTTTACTGTTAGCACAACGCAACGGGCCTGGCTTAACCTTCACTCTAGCCAAGACAGTTTAACGGTCAAGCGTTCCTTCCCATGCAGTGTCTCGTTGGTGAAATTCAAAAACCTTGCATCTCCATTTTGGTAGTCTTGAGAAAAATTAAACAAAAATGTTTAAAAAATTAACCGATTTGACCACAATTGATTAACTATGATGAAAATGTTGTTCAAGACATTGCGAGTTTACTCCTGCATTTCGTAAAAATTTCTTCTTTTTTTAGACTTGAAAAGAACTAAGATACAAGGTTTTTGTTTTGCTTCTATTTTCACAACCTCATTTACCCCAGATAGAAAGTCGTTAGAAATACGAGCTTTTGGTGGAAGGAAAAATTAGAGAGCTGACTATGTATCCAAGTTCTAACTCAAAACTCCCAAAAATCGAGATACAAGGTTTTTGAATTTCACCAACGATATGTGCATCTAGGACGTGTAAAACTCACCACCTGACGCACTGGATTTCAGTGCGTCACTAAGCGTAAATTATCACCCGACAGTACAGCTTAGAAGCAAAAAAAAGTTTACAAATCGTAAAGAGAGCCCCTTATAATATCCAGGTGGTCCCGTAATAGTCTACAGACATATTTCACAAGCCGATTCTGACCCCCTGATTTCAAAGAAAGAATTAACCCTAGTAGCGCTGTTCCCGGATTGATCCGGGATAGCCCCCCCTAGAGCCAATGGCGGCTCCCGGAATATTCCGGGAAGCCCACATGACATCACAAAGCACTTAACTCTTACTGTCCTAAATATTGTGAATAAAACTTAATGAAACTTGGGAATGATGTTGCTATGACATTGTTTTAAGTGTTGATCAATGTTTTTGCCAGTCTGTTTTTAAAAACTTTTTTTTTAAATTATTACATAATAAACAAAAATAAAGGTGTGTTCAACAAAGATGCTAAAAAACAATGTGTGGTGTGTTTATTATTAAACCATTGCAAGCACAAGTCACTTACATGATCAAAGAAACACTAAAAGCACAAAATAAACTTAGTACTTGCCTTTCTGTAGTATTTTGGGGATGCAATTAACAGGTAAAAATTATGTTCCGTTACGCACACCTGTCGGTCTTACTGCCGATTATTCGCGATCGAAGTTTTCATGTGAAAAGTATCTCTATGCTTTGTACAAAGTGTTAAACCACTCTAAGTCCGATAAAAATCATTGAAACTGTCCAAGTCGCTGTCTAAAACAGTGTCTGAATGCTCGGCAGATGACTGGTTGTCAGAATCGTTAACAGAATTTTCTGCCGATCGATAGTCAAAATTAACCAGACTGAGTCTCAACAGTCACTTCACTCTGGCCCCTATAACTAAGTTCAAAAGCACGATTGGCACACAATTTATCGGTAAAAACATCGACATCAATCGGTCGGAACGCCGCCATTTTTATGAAAAAAATCTGTAGCAAAAAATTCGAAGAAAATCGATCCAAAATAGCCTTCAATCGACCTCCTCTGCAAATGGCGGCCATTTCAACAGGAAGTTGAATGCTTTCCGGCTGTCGTTAAGGCTTTCTCTTTACACTAGAGAGCTCCCACTTCCTTAGTTAAAAAGTGGGTAGATCGGAGAAGGGCAGTACAGGATTTCGGCAGGGGCGGAAAATCGGGCGGTATAAGGACTTAAGAGTTAATAGAGCAGCCAATCGTTGAATACTTGTGTACCTACCACACTACGTCATCAAAAATGGGGTTGCGCTTGACATCACATGCATTAAATGCTGCATTTTCATTGGTTAAAGGGGTGAAATAATGTTTTAATTTTGGTCGATCTATTTCGGGGTCAGACTGAGCTGAATTCAAATGGCGCCCATGTTTTTACTGTCGATTCGAAGAGCTTCCCGGCAGATTTTTGATGGTAGAGATTGTAACTAGGGCTTGAAATGAGTCAATTTAGATTATACTAGTGCAACACCCCGTACCGGTAACGCCTAGTACCGGTAACGTCTAGTACCGGTAACGCCAAGTACCGGTACCGCTGAGTACTGGTTTCGCCGGGTCCGCAAAATATTATATTTTTACTTTTGCGGCTGAAAATACAATTTTTGATCCCTACCACTTTCAAGGCCTACCGATCTCCTTGACCTTGACCGGTATGCAACCATAAGCCAAGTTTGAAGTCCCTAAGACCAACGGTGTGGACTTATAGCCCCTTAAAGATTTTTGGTTTTCAAGGTCATACGCCAAGGTGAAGGTCATGACGGCGATAATTTATGTGCGGATGCCTTCTCTCATGGTGACACGCCACCACACAAAACTGGAAACGATTCGGTAAAGCAGTTTGGGAGATATGCGTGGAACAGTAAAACCCAATCATTAGACCCCTACCACTTTCAAGGCATACTGATCTCCCTGACCTTGACCTTCATTGGTACACCATCATCAGAACGGCCATAAGCGAAAGTACATCCATGCCAAGTTTCAAGACTCTAGGACCTGCGGTGTGGAAGTTATGGCCCCTTAACGATTTTCGGTTTTCAAGGTAATACACCAACGTCAAGATCAGGACGGCAAAACGTTTTGCACAGATGCCTTCCTTTCATGGGGACACACCACCACACACAATAGGAAGCGATTCGGTCAAGCGGTTCGGGAGATCCTAGGTTTGCTCCACAACTTCTGCATCACAACCTCATAATAATGCAATACCAAAGCCTCTTTGCATCAATCGTAACTATCTATCATGAACATCTTGAAGATGAATATATAAAACTTAAAATTAGGGGGAAAAGGGCATCTTCTCAAGCTTAAAACCCTCTCTGCCATTTTTTCTACATTCACTTCTCTGAATTCAGAGAATTCTCTGAAGATTACCATGTCTGGCCATGTTCGATAGGGAAATGGAGTCTGGCCGAACAAACCTTTGAAAACTTGAATAACAGATTTTTTTTTTTTAAAGACGGCTAGCCGGAAGAGCAGGAAGTAGCTATAAAGCTTTGTTCTGAAGCGAAAAGTTGTTTCCATTTCTAGTTACAGAAATGTGTGCGAAAAGCCAATTTTGAGTACCCATCTGTGGGCAACACAGGGCGCCTGCAGCTACAGGGGAGACGATTGTCTAGGTGACACAGGGCGCCTGCAGCTACAGGGGAGACGATTGTCTAGGTGACACAGGGCGCCTGCAGCTACAGGGGAGACGATTGCTTTCAGAGGTAAGTATCCCATCCTTTCTTTCATTAGTTATCCAGATTTCGTCCAGTACTGCTGTGGCGTAGGCGCAGTGCAGTGTGGCAGGAAAATCACTGTAAGCGCATTGTCTGACTCCACCCCATCTCCCCACCCCCTTCCAGCCTTTGCTTCCTTTCATGGTGCTTGGCCACTGGATATCCAGATTCCAGTCAATTAACTGTGACGTAAATGAAGCGTTTGGCGCGAAATGAGCGTGTTGTTGCACAATTGCCAGACTTCCGTCTTTGAAAATGACTGGTAAGTGAATAAAAATGCATGGTTTTTTTGCTGTCATTGTTTTTAGCTTAGATTTATCATTTTGTTCTTCGACGCGATTTTTTGCTTCCCTTACGCATTTTTTTGCCGGCGTCGCGTAAGCAAAACGTGTTTCAAAAACACTAGCGCGACCCCTGTTTCAATGAAAACCAAAAATGTAACCAAATAAAATTGGTTTTACGATTTACACATTGGACTGTAGAGGGGAAGTATTGTTTTTTAATCTTGTTTTTTTGTTCCTTTTGTTGCCTGCTTTTTGCTCCTTTTGCTATTTGTTTGTTTGTCTATGTTGATAAAGGCACATTCACCGAAATATCCAGTAGCTTTGCTTAGTCTCTTGTGAATAAAATAACGTCACTTTACGCTTGTCGTGTAGTTTGTTTGTTGTATGTTCCAGTGACGTTGCAGTCTGTTTTTGTGTGTGTTTTTTTCTTCAAATAAAATACCGTTTGTGGCTTTTTTTCTACCCCCAAACGGGGAAAGAAAGGGGCGGGTGATAACATAAAAACAAAACCAAGAACCTATTAACATATTTTGACAACTGGTGTTGATCAACTCTTACCACCCTGGGGTGCTGCTGCTGCCGCTGGTTGTTGCTGCTGTTGAGGGGGTGGCTGAGGTCGTGGTTGCTGGGGTTGTTGCTGTTGAGGGGGTGGCTGAGGTCGTGGTTGCTGGGGTGGTTGCTGTTGAGGGGGTGGCTGAGGTCGTGGTTGCTGGGGTTGTTGCTGAGGGGGTTGTTGCCGGGGGGGTTGTTGCTGGGGAGGTACCCGATCCCCAGAGCCCAGCGCTGGCTGACCACCAGGCCCCCGATCCCCTGAACCCAGTGCGGGCAGACCAGGAGGCCCCCGAGGCCCAGATCCCAGCTCCGGCTGACCAGCAGGCCGAGCCCCCGAACCCAGCGCTGGCTGACCAGCAGGCCGAGCCCCCGAACCCAGCGCTGGCTGACCAGCAGGCCCCTGAAAGGCACAGGCAACCATCAACACTTCCAGCAGTTGAACTCTTCTTCTGCGTTCCCGGGCCATATGGCCATAATGGGTAAGGTACATATGTGTCCGGTTTTCAGTTTTCACTGGTCTCCCCGCTGCGTACAGCCGACACATTCCGATTTCGGAGGAGCTCAATGGAGAAAAAAAGAGTCAGATTTTGTTTTTAAAAGGCAGGAGAATGGGCTAAGTCAGAAAGATAGTAGATAGAAAACAAAGGGAAAAGGCACAGTCAAAGAGAGTGGTAGATTTTTATCAATCTTACTATCTATTTTAACTTAATACTTACCAACACTTAAAACATGTGCATTAGCTCTAATAAACCTGGAACCATACCCTAGAATAGGAAAACGAAAGTAGCCGGTGGCCTTGTCCCCCCTACCGGATGCTGGGTGGTAGTTATCCCCCCTACACCTGGGTGGGCGTGGCACACCGGTCTAGTCCTATCTTCATTCCGACCCATTTACAAAGCATCAGGAGGGAGGATGGGAGGGAAACTTATTGTTTTAACCCTCTTGTGCCTGACGCTCTGTGCTCTCAATCACCTCTGAAATCCTAACCCAAGGGACGTCACTCTCACTCCGTACAAAAGGCGGGGTAGCGCCAGAAAAATAATAAAATAAAATATACCCTACCAGATTTTGTGTGTTTTTTTGTTTTGAATGTGTTGCCGAGATGTCTGTCTGATTTGCAAAATGAATTTCAAGATGTTATGGGGATGCATGGCTCCACAAAAAAAATCAAAATGCCAAAGTGTATTCGCAAACTGCATTCACTAGTCATTCACTGCCTACTTTTGCAGACTGTTGAAGCGTAAGACGACTGAAATGGAAATGTAGATCAAAATCATTCACTTACCCTTTCACTTCACGATCTTATAATTCCTATCTTTCACAAAAAAAGGAATTTTCATCGCTGTCATCACTCAGTGGATGCAATAACGACTCATCATCCATGATGTAAAAGTCGGGAAAATGCCGATGTCAGTAACACGACTTCAAAAATTCGCATCGATCGAACAAACACAAGCTCGCTGCCGAAATAGGTCAGAATACACTCCTTACTCATCACTTCGCGATCTCATAAGTCCCATCTTTCACAAAAATAGGACTATTCATCGCTTTCCTCAGTCAATGGATGCCAAAACTGTTCGTCATCCATATTGGAAAAATCGCGAAAATGCCGAAGTCGGTCACTAATTTTCAAAAATTCATACCTTTCAAACCAATCGGCCTAGAAGCCATTGCAAACAACAGGACGGAAGTGTAATCTATAGCGAAAGCGAGGCTGAAGCGCTCACGTGACTGCCATGTGATAGAAACAAAATGGAAGCACCCAAACCGGCCACGTGGAATCCGTACGTTCCTGAACGTTCTAGACGTTTCCGATCCGAATTTTTTTGGAACGCTCACGACCGTTCACCGCACAAGAGAGTTAAGTGTTGGTAAGTATTAAGTTAAAATAGATAGTAAGATTGATAAAAATCTACCAATCTAATTTAACCATACATTACCAACACTTAAAACATGTGCAGATTACCATCGTGGAGGAGGGTGATGCGGTCACAGTCAAGACCAACAAAAAAACCTTCCAAACGAGGAATAGAGGACACAGAAGTAAACCGAAACCAGCGGTAATAAACCAAACCCTAGCATATAAGGACACAATTTCCCCCAAAAAATCATAAAGTGATATACCAAATACAAAAAAGGTACAAACCATATAGGGAGAAAACACATCAGAGGGAAACAGGAAGTTGCGCCACCACAAGTTTCCTGATGGTGAAGACAACATCTTCTCCCTTATTGGCGAAGTCCCTTAGGAAGAAGAGAAAGAAGGTAAACTCTGACCTCCAACAAGCTGCAGCCATGACCTTCACAAGAGGCACTCCCTTGACAGGCGCTTGAGAGGCGCCAATTGCTCCGAGTCCATGGGCTC
>CM065700.1:46483547-46493473 GCA_017654935.2 Phymorhynchus buccinoides | reverse complement strand
TAAAAAAAATAAGAGAACAATGAACAATGATTTACTGAACCGGCCAACTGCCCAGAGAGCGATCATTGTAAAACGATAGAGAAATTGATCTGATCATGTGCGTGTGATTATTGCCTCCAGTTGTTTATTTCTCTTTGTCTTCTTCACTTTTTCATTCTTCGTTTTATTTGTTTGTTTCTTTCTTTTCAGTTTCTTCCCTCCCTCCTTCAACCTTTCACCCTTCCCCAACTTAGTTTTTTGCTTATTTATTTTCTGTTCTTTCTTTCTTTTTATATCTTTTCATCCCTTTCTCTGTCTGGACCAAAAAGAAAGAATGAAAAAGGAGAGAGAGGGAGAAAGAAAAGAGAAAGGTAGACAGACAGACAGACATAGATAGATAGATAGACAGACAGAGACAGGTAGACAGACTGTTTCCAAAAATTGCCTTCTCTATTGCACTTTAGATAGATTTAGTGTGTGTTTAGAAAGAAAGAAAGAGAAAGGAGAAAAGGGGGGGGGGGGTAGAGAGAAAGGGGGAGGAAGGAGTGAGAGAAGGAAAGAGAGTGGAGAGAAAGATAACTTGCATTCAAGCTGTCCATTCTGATTATCTCAGAAGCTGGTATCTGCTCTGATAAAGTCTAGTTTAGATGAAGAAAAGCCAAACCAGCAAAATATGTGATTGGGGCGATGTATGAAATTCATAGCATGTTGACAACAGGGGCAGATCAGTTAGTCAAGGATGATAGGATTCCAGTGTCTTAGTTTGAGGGTTGGGGAGGGGTGGGGGGTGTCAAATGTAAAATATGCAATAGGGCGCCTCCTGGGATAAGCTAAAAGTCTAATATGGAATGGCATAAGGTCATGGATTATTCTCCCATGGGGATACCGGATGATCTTTCAGTACAGGTAGTTACCCCACCTTCTGGAAGTTCTATGTTAGCAACTTTTTTTTTATCTACAACTCTTTTACTCTACTTTTTCCTCTTTTTACTATCATCTACTATGTTTCTGCCTTACTGGCCCATTCACCTGCCTTTTTTATCTTCCAAATATGTTTCTCATTTCAGCTCCTCTGAAATTGGAATGCCTTGGTTGAATGCAACGGGGAGACCAGTGAAAACTAAAAACCGTACACATACGTACCTTACCCATTATGGCCGTCTGGCATAGCAACACATAAGAAGAAGTAGATGGATTTATCCCTCTTTTACTTTCTTTCTGTTATTTAATGGGGCGGGGAGGGGGGGGGGGGGTCGTCCAGAACTCCTGTAGCTCCCCCTCACCCGCCTCTCTCTCCCCCCTCTCTCTCCTTCTCTCTCTCTCTAGGCCCAGCCTAAATTCTTATCCTTGTAAAAAATAAAGTGTCTGAAGTTTGAACTCTCTCTCTCTCTCTCTCTCTCTCTCTCTCTCTCTCTCTCTCTCTCTCTCTCTCTCTCTCTCTCTCTCTCTCTCTCTCTCTCTCTCTCTCCACTTCTCGCCCATCCTCACCCTCGCACATTATTTCTAATGCTGCCCCTGCCTTTCGCGTTCTGTCTGTCGGAGCAAGAAGCATTCTAGTCTTCTTGGTCGGAGCCTGTATCTGTCTTTTTTGTATCTTCCAACTTTCTGTATCTGTCTGCCTGTATGACTTTTCTTTCTCTTTGAGAATGTGTTCACGTGTGTGCTTGTGTGTGTGTGTGTGTGTGTGTGTGTGTGTGTGTGTGTGTGTGTGTGTGTGTGTGTGTGTGTGTGTGTGTGTGTGTGTATGTGTATGCCTGCCATACCAGGCAGCGGAATTTCTCCCTACTCTTACCGACTTTCAACTGCTGTGGGAATTTTACGTGCGTAAAGGAGAGTAAAGACATGGGAGAGAGAGAGAGAGAGAGAGAGAGAGAGAGAGAGAGAGAGAGAGAGAGAGAGAGAGAGAGAGAGAGAGAGAGAGAGAGAGAGAGAGAGAGAGAGAATGGCACAGATGTTTACTGACGAAAGCTAAATAGGAGGGAGGCAGAGAGAAAAAGTGAAAGACAGACTGTCAGACAGAAACATGATAATCACTGTTATACGGGAAGAAAATAACAAATGATTTTACATACACAAATGCACACACACACGCACACACACACACAAAAACACACACATGCATACACGCACGCATACGCGCACACACACACACACAAACAGGTCCTTGGCCACACCTCTTTTTATATAGTCATTTTCACGGGCCTTTAATGTTACATGACCCACTAGAACTATATTTCTGGTCTCGGAAGTAAATTTTCAACCAATCGCCGTTTGCGAGCGTGCGCGATTAGGCGAAGGGATTTTGATGGAGAGAGACGTTTGTTTTCTGAGAAGTGAGTTGTTTACACTTCTCATATTTAATTTTATGTATTTGCACAATAACTTTTATGTTTAGATAAATTGCTTTTCTGTGGAATTATTAACAATGCATTCAGATATATTTTGTTGAATGTAAAAGATTTAGGCTAGTTCTATTGGCGCGCGTCTGAAACTTTACCTAGGCCTATTCGTCAGGAAGTCAGCGCCATTTTGGTTTTGGTTTTGGTCAGTGATTTGTGTGAGCTCAACTGAAGTTGGTCATTGGCTGCCCTTGCAATTGAGTGTGAACATTGTGTGGGTGGGTAAAAAGTGTAAGAAATAATGTATTTGATGTGCATTAATGTTTGATAAGTCGTCCAGTTTGCTTTGACCGTGGCAGTTTTAGTTTACTGTGTTGTTCTTGTATGACCCAGTTGTTAGATGTGATGGACGATTTAACCCAACTTTTAGAGGACAAAGAGGCATTTGATATTATTTACTTAGATTTTAGAAAGGCCTTTGATTCTGTGCCGCACGAAAGGCTACTTCTTAAACTGGAAGCTTACGGGATAACAGGAAACATATTAACGTGGGTTAAAAACTTTCTGAAGGGAAGATCTCAAAGAGTGCGGGTGGGAACAAAACAGTCTTCTAGCACCGATGTTTTAAGTGGTATTCCGGTAGCATCCTGGGCCCAGTACTTTTTACAGTTTTTATAAATGATCTCCCAGAAGACATACAAAGTGCATGTAAGATATTTGCAGATGATACTAAGGTGTATAATCGTTCCCAAATTTCAGATGTACTGCAAAACGATATTACATACTCATAGAATGGTCAGAGAAGTGGAATTTATATTTTAACGCAGGAAAATGCAAGGTTATGCACGCGGGGTACAATAATCCAAGTAAAGCATATGAAATTACTCATGGCTCATCTAAGCAAGTTTTAGATACTTGTACAGAGGAGAAGGACCTAGGGGTTATATTTGATTCAAAACTCAAATTTGATAAGCACATCACAACAGCGATAAATAAAGCCAGTAGGATGCTGGGCTTGATCAGAAGGAGTTTTAAAAACTTAAATAAAGAGGTGTTCATAAATCTTTACAAATGTTTAATACGGCCTCATCTTGAGTATGGCAATATAATTTGGAATCCCTTTCTTAAACGACAGTCCAGTGCAATTGAGAAGGTACAGAGGAGAGCAACCAAACTGATAAAATCCATGAAAAATTTGGATTATGAGGACAGGCTAAGTAAATTAGATTTGCCATCTTTAAAATACAGAAGACTAAGGGGAGATTTGATAAATGTTTACAAGATTCTTCAAGGCACTGACAATACTAACAAAGGCTTGTTTCACTTGTCTAACGAAATTAGAACCCGTAATAGTGAACTTAAGATCCTAACCAGGTACAGCAGAACTAACATTAGAAAAAACTTTTTTTCTAACAGTCACCCAATATTGGAACAACCTCCCTGCACATACTAAACTGGCCTCAGATACTAACAAATTCAAAAACCTCCTAGACAGTGATCCAAAAATTGCCCTGTTAAAGTACATCCATGATTAGTGCATCAAAATGGATGCTAAAAACCGCCACAGCAATTGCCAAACTAACCAAAAGGAAGGACGCATTGAGAGGCTGCAAGGCCTGGTCGTCCAAATACCTGACCTGACCTGTTTTAAAAACAATGACCATTGGCATTGAATTAAAACCACAGTGGGATTAGGATTAGGATTTAGGGACTCAAAACATAGCCGTAAGGCTTTCCTGTCCCATCTTTTATTTTATTTAGTTGTTTGTCTCGGTCTGTCGCACACTCAGTTTTTATTAATATTATTCATCGTAATCATACATAACTGCCTTATAGTCATTCCATTCGTCGAGAAGGTTTTTAAAAATGTTAGTATTCTGTGCTCTTTTCATGTTAGGTGGTAATTTATTCCATACAGGTGCAACTCTGTTAGTAAAATAAAATTTTCTATTATTAGTCCTGCAGTGTTGAATAAATATTTTGTCGGTACTGTTCCTTGTTTTGTCAAAATCTGATATTGTGAATAAGTCATGTACATTTAGGTCATCTACACTATTAAATATTTTATAAGTTTGAATTAGGTCACCCCTAATTCTCCTTGCCTTTAATGTAGGTAAATTTAATTCTTTCAACCTGTCTGAATAAGAAACATTTTGAAGACCTTGTACTAACTTAGTTGCTCGTCTCTGTACTTTTTCTATCAAAGCTGACTGTCTCTTTAAACCTGGATACCAAATACAATTTCCATATTCTAAATGAGGTCTTACTAAACCTTTGTACAAGCATAAAAAAGTGTCCTTGTCCAAGAAAGAAAACGTTCGTTTAATTATACCAATTTTCTGATTTGCTTTACTTACAGCACTGTGAATGTGTTCATCAAATTTCAGTTTATCATCAAATATTACTCCCAAGTCTTTTTCCTCAGAGCATTTCATTATAACGTTTTCTACACCATTGTTATGCATTTTGTAGTCTTTGGCTGCACACGTGCGCGGTGCAGTGGCAGCTGAAACTGTGACTGAGAGGGCAGGGAATGCTAGTTGAATCCCACGAGCGAATCCGAAATTGCAGGAGCCTTTTTAACTTTTGTACTTCATTGGTATGGGATAGAGTTAGAATAACTTTAGGATTATTTTTAATTTCATTCTACAGAAAGTCTGGAAAAAGTAAAATAAACAGCAAGGAAAAACGAACGTAAACCCTCTAAATGCAGCTTCGCCGATCAGTGTTGCTATAAACCATGGGAAATTCCCATCAAAATTATGACCATTTAATGCGAAGTTCACATTACCGTAGGAACGACGGAATTAGGTCAAACCGCAGCGATTTTTCTTGTCAAAATCCTGAACCCCGATTTTGGCCATGTGCCAAATGGTCACTTCCTTTGCTTGTGTTTATTGATGGTTATTCTTGGCGCTGACCATCCAAGTTTTTTCTTTCGGGAAGCAGACACCTACCCGGTCATTCCGGAACGATCTTTTTTTAGGAAGTGCTTATCCCCATGACAGTCGTGCCCATAAGCTTTTCCTTCCATTTCCTTATTCCCACGACTGTCGTGCCGATAATGGAAAGGGGCTGTGGACATTATGGGCAATACCGTTGCGCATGGGCAAAAGACTTCTTCTATTTTTAGCTTCGTTTTTCACCGGAAATGGAAAGTAGCGGCTCTGTAGCCTGCATTCTATAGAGCCACTGGCGGCTATTTAGCCACAGCCTTTGAAAAACTGGGCAAAGGACAAAAACGGCAAAAAAATAGGCCTACCAGAAATGAAATAATAACGGAAGCCCCCCCCCCCCCAAAAAAAAAAAAGGGCGTGCAGGTATTAAACGTCTTTCGTGGCGATAAGGTTTTTCACCCGTTTTCATTATCCCCACGACTGTCGTGGCCATTTACGGTTTTTCACCTGTTTTGATTATCCCCACGACTGTCGTGGCCATACGGTCGGCCCTTTACGCGAAGACGGCCGATCGCGAGAGACAAGCGATCCAATATTTGGGTCCAGTTCATTTGTTTACCATTTCTGAACGGTAACTACTTGCTTTTTTAAAACAAATACTTCGTTACATTTAATTATTTTCTACAAGTTCACCAAATTTGGTGCATCTAGAATGAATCTCAATGACAATGCTGCTCAAGGTCTCCACAAGTCGGGAGGTGTTGTCGTATGAAAATAGGTCGCTCGTGTAAAGAATTCGCCGGAAGTAATCTTTTGAATTCTTCGCATACTTCGGATATTTGCGCATGCGCTCTCCGGTAGCCGAAATGTAAAGAATGCAGAAAATGTGCTTAGAGTTATTTCCCGTGTTGCTAACGAGAAAATTGCACCAGCGAAGAATTTAAATGCCGATCATGAAATTTCTTCGCCCATAAAAAAAAGTAGCAGTCTTTATTACTAGCACTATACCACCACCATTACTACTACTACCACTACTACTACTACTACTACTACTACTACTACTACTACTATACAACTACTACAATTACTTGTCACATCGTGTGCTGCATGTAAAAAAAAGTAGCAGTTCGCACTGCTACTTTTTTTTATGAGCGAGATTACTACTACTACTACTACTACTACTACTACTACTACTACTACTACTACACAACTACTACAATTACTTGTACATCGTCTGCTGCATGTAAAAAAAAGTAGCAGTCTTTATTACTAATACTAGCACTATACTACCACCATTACTACTACTACTACCACTACTACTACTACTACTACTACTACTACTACTACTACTACACAACTACTACAATTACTTGTCACATCGTGTACTGCATGTAAAAAAAAGTAGCAGTTCGCACTGCTACTTTTTTTCATGAGCGAAGAATTTAAATGCCGATCATGAAATTTCTTCGCCCATAAAAAAAAGTAGCAGTCTTTATTACTAGCACTATACCACCACCATTACTACTACTACTACTACTACTACTACTACTACTACTACTACTACTACTACTACTACTACTACTACTACTACTACTACAACTACTACAATTACTTGTCAATCGTGTGCTGCATGTAAAAAAAAGTAGCAGTTCGCACTGCTACTTTTTTTTATGAGCGAGATTACTACTACTACTACTACTACTACTACTACTACTACTACTACTACTACTAAACTACTACAATTACTTGTCACATCGTGTGCTGCATGTAAAAAAAAGTAGCAGTTCGCACTGCTACTTTTTTTTATGAGCGAGATTACTACTACTACTACTACTACTACTACTACTAACTACTACAACTTACTTGTCACATCGTCTGCTGCATGTAAAAAAAAGTAGCAGTTCGCACTGCTACTTTTTTTCATGAGCGAAGAATTTAAATGCCGATCATGAAATTTCTTCGCCCATAAAAAAAAGTAGCAGTCTTTATTACTAGCACTATACCCACCATTACTACTACTACTACTACTACTACTACTACTACTACTACTACTACTACTACTACTACTACTACTACTACTACTACTACAACTACTACAATTACTTGTCACATCGTGTGCTGCATGTAAAAAAAAAGTAGCAGTTCGCACTGCTACTTTTTTTTATGAGCGAGATTACTACTACTACTACACTACTACTACTACTACTACTACTACTACTACTACTACTACTACTACTACTACTACTATGCAACTACTACAATTACTTGTCACATTGTGTACTGCATGTAAAAAAGTAGCAGTTGCTACTTTTTTTCATGAGCGAAGAATTTAAATGCCGATCATGAAATTTCTTCGCCCATAAAAAAAAGTAGCAGTCTTTATTACTAGCACTATACCACCACCATTACTACTACTACCACTACCACTACTACTACTACTACTACTACTACTATACAACTACTACAATTACTTGTCACATCGTGTGCTGCATGTAAAAAAAAGTAGCAGTTCGCACTGCTACTTTTTTTTATGAGCGAGATCACTACTACTACTACTACTACTACTACTACTACTACTACTACAACTACTACAATTACTTGTCACATCGTCTGCTGCATGTAAAAAAAAGTAGCAGTTCGCACTGCTACTTTTTTTCATGAGCGAAGAATTTAAATGCCGATCATGAAATTTCTTCGCCCATAAAAAAAAGTACAGTCTTTATTACTAGCACTATACTACCACCATTACTACTACTACTACTACTACTACTACTACTACTACTACTACTACTACTACTACTACTACTACTACTACTACAATTACTTGTCACATCGTGTACTGCATGTAAAAAAAAGTAGCAGTTCGCACTGCTACTTTTTTTCATGAGCGAAGAATTTAAATGCCGATCATGAAATTTCTTCGCCCATAAAAAAAAAGTAGCAGTCTTTATTACTAGCACTATACCACCACCATTACTACTACTACTACCACTACTACTACTACTACTACTACTACTACTACTACTACTACTACTACTACTACTACTACTACTACTACAATTACTTGTCACATCGTGTGCTGCATGTAAAAAAAAAGTAGCAGTTCGCACTGCTACTTTTTTTTATGAGCGAGATTACTACTACTACCACTACTACTACTACTTCTACTACTATACTAACTACTACTAAATTACTTGTCACATCGTGTGCTGCATGTAAAAAAAAGTAGCAGTTCGCACTGCTACTTTTTTTTATGAGCTAGATTACTACTACTACTACTACTACTACTACTATACAACTACTACAATTACTTGTCACATCGTGTACTGCATGTAAAAAAAAGTAGCAGTTCGCACTGCTACTTTTTTTCATGAGCGAAGAATTTAAATGCCGATCATGAAATTTCTTCGCCCATAAAAAAAAGTAGCAGTCTTTATTACTAGCACTATACTACCACCATTACTACTACTACCACTACTACTACTACTACTACTACTACTACTACTACTATACAACTACTACAATTACTTGTCACATCGTGTACTGCATGTAAAAAAAAAGTAGCAGTTCGCACTGCTACTTTTTTTTATGAGCGAGATTACTACTACTACTACTACTACTACTACACTACTACTACTACTACTACTACTACTACTACTACTACTACTACTACAATTACTTGTCACATCGTGTACTGCATGTAAAAAAGTAGCAGTTACTTTTTTTCATGAGCGAAGAATTTAAATGCCGATCATGAAATTTCTTCGCCCATAAAAAAAAGTAGCAGTCTTTATTACTAGCACTATACCACCACCATTACTACTACTACCACTACTACTACTACTACTACTACTACTACTACTACTACTAACTACTACAATTACTTGTCACATCGTGTACTGCATGTAAAAAAGTAGCAGTTCGCACTGCTACTTTTTTTCATGAGCGAAGAATTTAAATGCCGATCATGAAAATTCTTCGCCCATAAAAAAAAGTAGCAGTCTTTATTACTAGCACTATACCACCACCATTACTACTACTACCCACTACCTACTACTACTACTACTACTACTACTATACAACTACTACAATTACTTGTCACATCGTGTACTGCATGTAAAAAAGTAGCAGTTCGCACTGCTACTTTTTTTTCATGAGCGAAGAATTTAAATGCCGATCATGAAATTTCTTCGCCCATAAAAAAAAGTAGCAGTCTATATTACTACCACTATACCACCACCATTACTACTACTACTACTACTACTACTACTACTACTACTACTACTACTACTACTACTACTACTACTACTACTACTACTACTACTACTACTACTACTACTACTACTACTACTACTACTACTACTGCTACTACTACTACAATTACTTGTCACATCGTGTACTGCATGTAAAAAGGTAGCAGTTCGCACTGCTACTTTTATTCATGAGCAAAGAATGTGTGTGTGTGTGTGTGTGTGTGTGTGTGTGTGTGTGTGTGTGTGTTTGTGTGTGTGTGTGTGTGTGTTGTTGTTCTTCTTCTTCTTTCTTTAATTTAACGTCTTTTCACTTAGAAGTGATATTAGACGTGTGTGTGTGTGTGTGTGTGTGCGTGCGTGCGTGCGTGTGTGTGTGTGTGCGTGCGTGTGTGTGTGTGTGTGTACCTTTCTGTATGTAAGACCCGCTTTAAGAAATGAATATGTTTTGTATCAATACC
>CM065700.1:46453547-46478547 GCA_017654935.2 Phymorhynchus buccinoides | reverse complement strand
TATGATTACTAGCGCAACGCCTAGTACCAGAAATACTGAGTACCGGTAATACCTAGTACCGGTAATGCTGAGCAGCAGTTTTTTTGGGTCCACGAAATATAACTTTTGTGTCTCTCCTTCTTTCCTTCTCTCCTTCTTTCCTTCTCTCCTTCTTTCCATCTTTTTCTCTCATCCTGCTGTACCCCCTGTCGTATGCAAAAAAGTAGCATCGTGTAAATTCTTCGCTCGCTACTATGAGTTAGCATTTGCGACATTAAGTATGAACATAATTTCACTTTTTCCGTATTTGAAACACCTTTCCGTACTCAAATCGTTCATATTTCATGACATTATCATGATTATGGAAAAAAGTTAAATTTTAAAAAAATCGTTCAATGTCGCAAATGCTAAGTCTCATAGTAGCGAGCGAAGTATTTACACAATGCTATTTTTTTTGGTTGCATATGACACCCCTCACCGCACCCCCTCACCCGCCTCTCCCATCCCACCCCCACCCATCCGTTGTTACTTTTGTGTCTCCTTCCTTGGATCTTCTTCTCTCATTGCGTTCTACTCCCCACCGCACCCCCCATCAACCATCCCACCCATCCCACCCATCCCCACCCTATTCATGAAGAAGAAGAAAATATAGGGTCTTTCGGCCATGTGGGGCATTTGATTTTGTAAATACAAAGATGGTGGGCCAGGGAACAATACCGGAGGCAGTGCTAGACCAGTAAAGTCCCGATTTTTTAATAATACAGATATATGTAGTAGTAACCACGCCTCGGAGAAACCTCATTGGCTATGGTACTACCACACGTATAGGTACTCTTAAACCCCAACCTCCTACTTCTCACCCCCACCCCATACACACAGGCACACGAACGTCAATGAGCTCTCTCTCTCTCTCTGGCTCTCTCTCTGTGTTTATTAGTATGGGCCGGAGACATTTTCTCGAACGTAGGTACACACGGTTTGCTGCGTTCTACTCCCCCCCCCCCCCCCCCCCAGTCAGTTTCTCTCTCTCTCTCTCTCTCTCTCTCTCTCTCTCTCTCTCTCTCTCTCTCTCTCTCTCTCTCTCTCTCTCTCTCTCTCTCTCTCTCTCACACACTTACACTGTGTAAAAATAGGTGCAGCTCGCAGCACACTCTGACTAGTTGTTGACGCTTCGCTGGCAGCAGGTGTCATGTGTTGGTTGAAATTAGGATCCTGCAAAATGTAAATCGGGTTATAGCGTGCGGTTATGAACGGATGCTGTTGAAAGTTTGCACCAAGATAGTCACTATCTCCAGTCATTCACATTCCAAATTTCGAATCAATGTCGGGTCTGGTTACGCCGCGGTTTGTGAAAAGGTTAAGCGGCTTAAGTTATATCGCTCGCATTTCTGAATCGATTCGCTTCCGGTTTGGCACATCGATAGTCACTGTCCCGGGTCATGTACCTGCCAAATTTGAAGGCAATCGGTCCATAAATACCAGAGATACGGGTGCCGAGAGGCCGGCGGATACGCGTTTCGCGCATTTGCCAAACCGCGCATATGAGACGGCCGCCTCGGTAGCCGTTGCCATCGCCCCATTAGGGCTTACAGCAAATTTGAAGCGATTCGGTCGAAAAGCGGCGGAGTTATAAGGCCTGTTTTGTGTTTCAGACACACACACACACACGGACACTTGGCTTTTATAACTTTCATTTGGACAAAAGTAATTCTTTTTTTTTTTTTTTTTTTTTTTTTTTTTTTGCTGTCCCATCTTCTGGGCTGTACAGTGGCGTTGCTCCCACGCCGCTCGTTCCGAATCCCAATTCACAGCTACACCCGGGTTTGTGCAAGTAGCAGAAACCGAGACCAGCAGTCCAAGGGGAGATAATCTATGTTAGGCCGTCAGGAGGCAACCAACCGAGGAGACACTGCACTTCTGCTGAGTCAGTTCGGTGGAGTTCAGTGGAGCCTGTTCAGGACACCACCTACTAAGCCCCCTACTGACGACACTATTCTCTTAGTCGCGGAGCCAGCGTGAGTGAGGTCCTCCTCCGAGGGCGCCACCACGACCGTCCACCGACAGCTCCCCAGAACACACTGATCCCCATGACTTTGACCCGAATGCACCAAGGCATAGACTGGATTGGAAACCGAAACTGAGGTCACCATGAGAGCAGGGCATGCAAAGCCACAGAATTTGAGACATTTTTTTCTTCTTCATGATTGATGGAAAATGAGGCCGATGATGATGATGCTATGGAGTTCCTTATCGGTCTGAGACTGCATGACAGGGCTGTATTCTACGCTTCCTTTCATAATGATATCCCGGCGTTAACCAGACCCGAGAACTACAGACACCTGCAGTGTTGGTCTTGCAATTAGAGCAACACTCTCAGAATTGCATCCGTTAAGCGGATGAAACTCGACTGTGTGGTTTCAGTCTTCCCATTGAGCCCATAGCCACTCACTCTCAGTCTGGGTAGGAGTCGGTCCAGGACCGAAAAAACCCTCGCCTCTGATGGGATTCGAACCCAAGACCTCCCAGCCAGTAGTCCACGACGCTAACCACTACACCACGGCGGCTGGTCACAAAAGTAATTCTAACCCTATCCCTTACCCCTTGAACTTTGAAGTACAACAGTTGGGTGAAGCATTACCGTAATGTGAACTTGGCATTAAACTGTCACAATTTTTACGGGAATTTCCCATGGTTTACGGCAATACTGATTGGCGACTCTGCATTTAGAGGGTTTACGTTCGTTTTTCCTTGCTGCTTATTTTAATTTTCCAAACTTTCTGTAGAATGAAAATGATTCTTTGGTCTCTATATCAGTATATGTAGGTATTCCAAAGGGGTTTTCGATAATACATGCTGCACATTGTCTGTTGCTACAGTTTGATAGATCTTTTGATCCTGATTAATGTGATACCAAAAACAAGTCTGTGTGGTAAAAAATAAAAAAGTTATGAAGTTTTTTGTGATTTTTGGACTTAGAAAATTTGTGGGCAAAATGTTTTTGCCATTTCACTCGCACACAGCAAAAACACGTAAAGTCACAGAGATCTCAAAGTTCAGGTTTTTAATCTTTATATACTGGTAATCAAACACACAAAATTTGTTGACATGAAATGCTTTACGAAAAAAAGTTGTAAATCTCCAAACTCGGTCGAAAATTACGTTATTTCCACAGATTCTTGGAACAAAATCGCACAATGGGGGTATTTCAAAGGTCTGGTACACAGTTGTTTTCAGTACTATAACTACAAAATCTGGATTACAACTTTATAGTGATAAAGAGATTATGCTCAATTTTTTTCAGAACTCTGTGATAGTTAAATCATACTGGTCCAATGAAAATGGTACATCATCGAATTTGAGCGCCTGGCCAAAAACGATCAATTTTTAAGGTTTTTCAAATTGCTATGACTGTCATTTTTAATGCTATTGAGTTGCCCTTTATACCAAATTGTCAAGTTTTTAATGTTCTCTACTCTAAAAACAAGTAAAAGAGCTAAATTTACCAAACATATTTAAAATTTTAATGCTTTTGTTTACAAAAATATTCAAATTTGCATTTTTTTCACATTTTCGTCATTACATAAACATCTATATTTCAAGCATAAGGTGTGAAATATATGTCAAATGTTCAGTTTATAAACTTCTCTTGATTGCAATTTACATAAAATAACAACAGAAACATACTTTTATCATTATAGGTATAGAGAATAAGGAAACCAGAAATCCAGCACAGTATCGGTTTCACTCCTCTATTTATTTAAAAACAACAAAAACACTACTTTTAGGGGCAAAAAAATCCGCTCCTTTACCCCATTTTAGATACAAAAACACTACTTTAAGGGTGAAAAAAAAGCAAAAAATCAGACTTTTTAAACCCCATTTTAGATACAAAAACACTACTTTAAGGGGCAAAAAAGCAAGAAATCAGACTTTCCTTTATCCCGTCAATTAGGAGGAAAAAAACACTACTTTAAGGGGCAAAAAAGCAAGAAATCAGACTTTCCTTTATCCCGTCAATTAGGAGGAAAGAAACACTACTTTAAGGGGCAAAAAAGCAAGAAATCAGACTTTCCTTTATCCCGTCAATTAGGAGGAAAAAAACACTACTTTAAGGGGCAAAAAAGCAAGAAATCAGACTTTCCTTTATCCCGTCAATTAGGAGGAAAGAAACACTACTTTAAGGGGCAAAAAAGCAAGAAATCAGACTTTCCTTTATCCCGTCAATTAGGAGGAAAGAAACACTACTTTTGGGGGCAAAAAAAAAAAAAGATAAAAAAAGAACGTCACCATAGAATGGGGAAATCCCGATTGAGTCATACTGTTAAACATAAGACGGAACAGGGAATTCCCGATTAAGTAGCCATCTATTTTAGGCAAATTAAACAGGGGATATAACTCAGACCTAATGTTTTTAAATTTAAAAAGCGGGTTTTATAAACTATTGTGGAAACTGAATAAAGACATTATTGTTTAGTTGTACTATTTCAGTATTTGATTAAAACTTTTAGAATAAAGAACTAAATAAGTTAAATTATTATTGTTTTAATCAAATAAATAACAAGTAAACCATCATAGATATTTTGCAAGATTTGTTAGTTATATAATACTGTGTTTAGTAAAGATGATTAGGTGTTTGTTTCCTTCCCTTATCTTACTCTTAGCGCAATCTCTACTCACTTTTAGCCTATTTCGTTTTGTACGTCTGTAAAAAGGGTCACTGGCACAGACGTAGGAAGATTGTTTAAATGGGGGTTCTAAAGTAAGAAAATAGAGTTAATGTAGTTAACAAACACCTAAAACTGTACACAACTGACCTTGCTAACTCATCGCTAGTCCTTTGGATCTAGCTTGGGGTCCTATAGGGCCCGTGGGATCTCAAGTGAGATTCAGAGAACTGGTGGTGAGTTAGCAAGGTCAGATGAGCACAGTTTTGCTATTTTTTTTATAAAACTTACTTTTTTTAAGTCACTTTTTTAAAACCTTAATTTTTATTTTTTTTGGTCCTTTTTTAAAACTTTTGGTTAAACTTTTTTTTATTTAAAAAAACCCCTTTTTTTTAAACATTAGTCACTTTTTAAAAAAAAACTTATTTTTTTGGTCCTTTTTTAACACTTGGTTAAACTTCTTTTTAAAAACATTTTAAGCAAAAAACAAACTTTTGGGCTTTTTTTAAAAGTTACTTTTAAGTTCTTTTTTAAGAAGTTAAGTTCTTTTTAAGTTATTTTTTAAGAAGTTACTATTTTATTTTTTAAAGTTCTTGCTAAGTCATCTTCAAGTCATTCTCAAGTATTTATTAAGTTCTTACACAAAAACTTACTTAGTACTTATTAAGTTCTTATTAAGTTTTTATTATATTAAGTTTTCATTGCATTAAAAATGGATCGCTCTCAGGTTTTAAGCTTTTTGGTTTTAGGCTTTCTTGTTTGTTTGCTGCTTTTTCTGATCGTTTTGTTTGTACTTCTACTCGGTTTTTTTTTGCATGTGTGTTTTATATAATTTATAAGACGAATAACCAACACCGGCAACCACACCAACAGTAAAAACAACATCGTAATTCGTACTGTTTTGTTTGTCTTCTTCTTTTTTAACTGGTATTGCGCTTATGGTTGATTCATCTTCATTCTGAGACAACAGTTTTTGTTTTGTTTGTTTATTCATTCTTTGTTGTCGATTCCACTCTGACAACCTTTTACCTGCTTCAACTCGTCCTGGGCTCTTCGTTACCTTGGTTACTGTCGGACTGGGGCTTGTTTGCTGCTCCGTCTCATTCGTTTGATTCTCTGTCACGTTCATTTTTAATAGCAATAAAATCTATATGATTAAAAGTAATTAACCCCATGACAACAGGTGATAAAAGCCCGCCAAACCTATAAAAAAGATCACAACTAAGAGACTCTAACGATTTAATTAAAACAGGATCTTGACTTAAATCGTACATTAAATCTTGGCTTGAATCGAGTGGAAAAAAACCTGACTAACTAACTTAGTGTACAAGCTTAACACTGTTAGACCTAAACTTTTAACCATTTTAGATCCTAATTGTGCTTCGTATCTGTTGTAGTACTTTTCAATGTCAGCAGAAGACATTACTTGAATCTGTTCTATACTAAATTCTGTTCCTAAGTATTGCTTCATTTTTCCGCACGCAGCCAGAGAATACAACTTTTCCTTTTTATTCATAACACTTGTCGACACTTCATCAGAAATTACTGCTTCCTGCGCATTTAACAACAGTTCGTCACAATTCATTTTTAGTTGATTTATTATTTTTATTTTAAAAACAAAAATGAGTGCTGAAAAAACTGTTGCTAATCTTGTATATCTCTGCTCTGATTGGTGGACTTTCTGTTGCGTACACGATGGTTGGTAAGAAACTATTGAAAATGAAAGCTGCTGACCTTGGAAAACTTGACCTAGAGCCAGTAGAGGACTCTGGTAAACTAATCGCGGTAATCACTGCTTCAATCGCAACAAAAGACTTTTTAGTTAAACAAGGAATAATTCCAGAAAATATAAATATCTAAAAATAAAATGGCTTCACTCGCAATGATGATTGGCGGTGCTGTAGTAAACGCACTTGCTTTTTCAGGTAGTAATTACATGTTTAGTAAGCTAGAAACAAACACGGAAAGACAAAGACATAATCGAGCAATGGAGCAATTAGCAGCAGCACAAGACGCTTATGAAAAACAAAGACTCGCTCAGTTAGATTTCATTAACAACAAATTAAAACTGCAAAACCATGCAGCCTACACTTTTAAGAATGTTGACGACGCTATTAAAGAGTATTATTTAGTGACAGGAGAAGAAATAGTTCAGTTACCACCACCGAAATGAAGCGACTTCCGAAAAACAAAAACTCCAGGAAATAGCATTTATTGTAGTTGGTATGACTGCTGTTTATTTTATCGCGAAATAGTATTAAAATAAATAATAAATTTATTATTCACCAAAAGGTTATTGGAAAGGGTTAACTGCTATTCAAAAATTAAATCAAGCTGCTGGAGTCACTGAACAAACGGCAAAAGAATGGCTATCTAAACAAGCTATTTGGCAAATCTATTTACCAGCGCCTAATCGAATTAAAAGACCGCACTTTGTCAACACAACACCAAATGACACTCATCAAATGGATCTTCTATACCTCCCTCATGATTTATTCAGAAGAAAAAGATTTAAATACGCGCTTACAGTTGTTAACATCTCTTCAAGATATAAAGATGCTGAACCATTGTCTGATAAAAGTGCTACTTCAGTCTCTGTCGCTTTACAAGAAATCTATAGACGCGGTCCATTAACTTATCCACGTTTAATTCAAGTTGATGAAGGAAAATAATTTAAAGGACAATTCAATCAGCTACTGTTAAAACACAAAGTCGTTATTAAAAGGGGTATTCCTGGAAACCATAGATCTCAGGCTTTAGTTGAAAACTTTAACAAACAATTGGCAGAAAGACTTTTCTCTTATCAATACCATAGAGAACTCCTTGATTCAACTAGAAACACTGAATGGGTTAGAAGACTGCCCTCCGTTCTGCGTGTCATGAATAACGAAGAATCTAAGGTCATTGGACTCCGACCAGTAAAAGCAATACAGAAGAAAACAATTGACTTGCCAATTCAACATTCAATTACAAAACAACTAATACCATTTGGAGTAAAAGTAAGATTTCTTTATGCACCTGGAGAAGCAGAAGGAGACACTTGCATAAGAGCAACAGACCCAATTTGGAGCATTGATCCGTACGAAATAAAAAGAATAATAGAAATGAATCCTCCCGTGTATTATTTAAGATAAACTGATACGACAAACCATATGGCACGACCTACACCGCAAAGAGCATTTGTTAAAGAAGAACTGCAGATAATCCCATCAGATACAGTTCCTATCATTTGATTAATCTAAAAAATCGAAGATAAATTTGTTAGACTTTTAACAATTCCAAAAAAAAAAAAAAAAGTCCTTACAGACACTTCTTTTTTTTTTTCTTCTTTCATAAGCATTTGTACTGACTAGGAAAATCTGTTTTTAATACTAGTTTACAAAATTTCTCTTTTCTTAGTCTTTGTTTTATTTTAGTTTTTTCTTCTTTTGATTCAACAACATCATTTTCATCAAGACACTCATCAAAGCTGTTTTTGTCTTTAGTAAAAAACAAAACAACTGTCTTTAACTGTTCTCTAAAGTCTTTTAAAACCGAGTTATACTTCTGTGTTAAAATCCATACGCTAATTCCTGCATGCCGACCACTGAATGCTAGTTTTGCTAAACTATTTCTTTTTTGGACAATGTCTCTTTCAGCTGAGCAATCAATGATAAACAAAGTTGGTGTTCCTTTAAACAGTTTATAAAAATACTCTAAACAGTCGCTTAGTTTATTACTTGGATTGACTAAATAGATTTCATCATCTGTCCAAATAAACTTTCTTTCTTTATAAGATTTGTTGTATTCTAAAGTAGTACAAAAAATTACTATGTGTTCAAAGTGATTACGATAAACTGTTTGGATTAAATCTAAAGCGAACACACTTTTTCCGCAGCCTGTCATTCCGCAAAATAAACCACAATGAGGTTCTTTTGTAAGAAAATTTAAATTAGTCTTCAAATCCATTATTTTAATACACGATATCTTTTAATCTGTTGTCTTCAATGTTCAGCTGAGCATCAAATTATCCTGGAGGCAATGCCCGGAGGCAGTGCAACTCCAGGAAAGTCCCGAATTTAGTTTGATTAATCTCTATACTTAAAAAATACTTATGCAACATTACAAGCCTTCTCCAAGAAAGTTTCACAGGGTTTTTGTTGCTCTTGCTATAGTATTAAATGTTTTCTATTGGCTCAATCAAAATGAAATCAGGTACTGATGTAGAACAGTCATAAAATAAAGTGTTTCTTTGCTTTACTGCTAAAAATACTACTACTAGTAAATAGTGCAGATGCAGAAATAGCCAGGTATGGGAATGCCACAACTGAAAGTGGTGAGTGGAACATTTTTTGGGCCAGTTTATAATTCACTTCACCCGCCAAATGCGAGTGGGCAAAAAACGTTCTTTCTCGCGCAAGATTCCTTTCCCAATCCATGTGTTCCCATGCACCGGAAATACGATACGCAAATTGCGTGCTCGCCAGCCAGTGCATGTTCGAAATTAAACATTCTTCGGCTTCAACTTCACGTTCAAAGGCATCGCAGCCATCACCCAAAAAGTGTGGGACTAGGAGTGAAACAAACATTTCTTCCAAAATGGTAGAAAGAATTTTCGTGGCTTCTCTTCAACGACAAGGCCAACAAAATGAAGTGTTCAGTCTGTTCTCAAAACTCGTCACTGATTGGCAAAACGGATTTTGGTTTGGCTGGTAAAACTTTTGGTTTGGTTGGTAAAAAAAAAAAAAGTTGCCAGCCAAAGGCTGGTGGACAACATTTTCCACTTTCAGGGCTGACTATACAAAACATGCAGGGTAAATAACCCCATGTCACTAGTCATAATTTAGCTAACAAGAATTTACACTGAGGCAGTAGGTGACACAATGCAAAAGTTTTCAGTAATCGCAGATTTGGGGCTTTTCACGTTATGCTGTGCAGGTTTTCATGTGCATTGTTGTGTCATTGGCAGAGTCAATAAAGCAAAGAAAATGGAAGGTGATCAGCCACAGAAGAAAAAAGGGAGAGGAGGCCGAGGTCGAGGAGGCCAGAAGGACAAGCAGGGGCCACGGCCTGGTGGACCCCCACAGGCACAGGTCAGACTGAGAGCTACCTTCTTTAAAAAAAAAAAAATGTTATCGTGTCCAGGTTTTGATTCTTAATGGGTAAGGTACATATATGTGTCCGGTTTTCAGTTTTCACTGGTCTCCCCGCTGCGTGCAGCCAACACATTCCGATTTTGGAGGAGCTCAAAGGACAAAACATTTGGAAGACTTTTTTTGGGGAAAAGGCAGGTTAATGGGCCAATAAGTAAGTCAGAAAAATAGATGACAGAAAGTAAAGGGAAAAGACAGTCAACGAGAGTGACGTATTAGAGGAAGTTAGAAGCACAGAACTTCCAGAAGGTGGGGGAACTATTTGTACGAAAGACCCCCCGGTATCCCCATGGGGAGTTTTTATTCAAATCCTGCATCATGTTCTTATACCCGTTCCATCAAATTGGCTGATTTCGTCACAAGTCTAGATTGAAATTTTAAAGTCTGAAGTTTGGTAGAGGACGAGTGGTGCGAATGAGACTTATCTGTGAGCTAACGAGTGTTGCATTGTTTATTTTTTTGTTATGATGTCAATAGCGTTGTTTTGTCATTGTCATTGTTGGTCTGGGGCATTGTGTGAGAGATGCATAAGCTCCTAAGTGCTGCGTTAATACAGACAAACCCCTATTTTACGACCCTCTGTTAAGCGACCACCTCTCATTTGAGACCGGATTTGTTGGCACGGATGCATTTTACTATGTAAACGACTTCCTCTAAAACGCGACTTACGACCGCCATTTTGTTGGTTTTTACGACCGTTGTTGTCGTCTGCATAGACTTCGGGCAAAGGGAAACAACCACGGTTAAGGGCCTCAAAGCGGAGTTGCTTCCCTTGCTGTAGAAAAGATGGCGGAGAGCGTAGGAAAAGCACGAAAACCACTGACTTTGAAAAAGAAAACCACTGACTTTGGACGAGAGTGGAGGTGATTAACAGAAGTCGGTGAAGTGAAACTGTAATACATCGATTGCACAATCCTATGGAGTTGGAAAGACCCAAATCCAGTTTTAATGTCATTGTATGTGTACATGAAGAAGAGAGTATGAACTGTGCTGAACTTTTTCTTTCTACGGCTGCCAGTGAAAACCTCCATCATACGACCCCTCCAATTTACCACCATTTTTCTGGACATTTTGGAAGTCTTAAAATAGAGATTTGTCTGTATTGTGTAAATAGCATTGTGTTTTGACATCTTTGGCACTGTGTGAGTGGGCAGACTATGTATTATGATAGCAAGAAGGTTGAAACTGGTGATGGATTGGGGTTTGAAAGTAAAGAATACTTTCTTTTTTCTCTGTGTGTGTGTGTGTGTCTTTCTTTATCAGATTGGTTTCTGGAGTCAGATGTTTTGCCTGTTAAAGTGTTATGCTGAGTGGATTGGTTTCTGGAGTCAGATGTTTTGCCTTTTAAAGTGTTATGCTGAGTGGTGTGATCATTGCTATAATATTCAAACTATAAGTATAACTTATACTATAAGGCAATATTTGTTCTACAATTTCGACCTATGCGCCTAATAAACGAGTGAACAAAATCATGAGAAGAGAGGCAACGATTGCCATGCTCAGTACAGTCTAGACATCGAAAGTGGTCACAAATCACCAATTAGAGCCATTGTGGTGCGTAAATGCAACATTAGTGGCAAACGGGTTCAAGTGATTTCTGACTGAATCATGCCTTTTTGGTCATGTTAGGAACTGAGTTCAGTGTTTCTTTAGTCTCTAGATGCTTGATGGCCCTTGCACAGTGGTTTCCATCTTTTTTAATACAAAAGTCATTTGTGTATAGTTGTATACTTTGAAATGAGATTATGATATTATTTCGTAAGAACACATAATGAGTCAGAGAGAGATCATTTGCATGTAGGGTAAGTATCATATAGTGGCAATAAACATGTGTATTTCGCACCCCCAACACACATCGTCACACGCGCACACTCGCACGAACACACACACTTCCGCAAACGCGTAGGTGATTCGTTCTTGAAGATGACGTCACATATGGCATTTATTTATGTGGAAGGATTGAGTTAAGCTGCCCCCGTGGGGATACCGGGGTGTCTTTTGTATAATAGTTTCCCCACCTTCTGGAAGTTCTGCGCTTGTAGCTTCCTCTAATCTGTCAATCTAATTTAACCATACATTACCAACACTTAAAACATGTGCATTAGCTCTAATAAACCTGGAACCATACCCTAGAATAGGAAAACGAAAGTAGCCGGTGGCCTTGTCCCCCCTACCGGATGCTGGGTGGTTGTACTTACCCTACATGCAAATGATCTCTCTTCTGACTCATGATGTGTTCTACGAAATAATATCATAATCTCATCAAATATACAAAAAACTATACACCAAATGACTTTTGTATTAAAAAAGTGGAAACCACTGTGGCAGGGCCATCAAGCATCTTAGATGATAAAAGAAAACAGTGAACTCAGTTCCTAACATGACCAAAAAGGCATGATTCAGTCAGGAAATCACTTGAACCCGTTTGCCCACTAATGTTGCATTTACGCCACCACAATGCCTCTAATGGTGATTGTGACCACTTTCGATGTCTAGAATGTACGAGCATGGCAATCGTTTGCCTCTCTTATCATGATTTGTTCACTCGTTTATTTTAGGCGCATAGGTCGAATTGTAGAACAAATATTGCCTTATAGTATAAGTTATAACTATAGTTTGAATATTTATATAGCAAGATCACACCACTCAGCATCACACTTTAAGGGCAAAACACTCTGACTCCAAAAAACCAATCCACTCAGCCATAAAACACATTTAACAGGCACAAAACATCTGACTCCAGAAAACCAATCTGCTAAAGAAAAGACACACCAAACACACACAGAGAAAAAAGAAGTATTCTTTACTTCAAACCCAATCCATTCACCAGTTTCAACCCTTCTGTATATTCATAATACAGAGTCTGCCCCACTCAAACAGTGCCAAAGATGTCAAAACACAATGCTATTTACACAATACAGACAAATCTCTATTTTAAGACTTCCAAAAACATGTCCAGACATAATCGGTGGTAAATGGGCAGCGGTCGTATTATGATGGAGGTTTTCAATGGCAGCCGTTAGAAAGAAAAAGTTCAGCACAGTGCATACTCTCTTCTTCATGGGTACACATACAATGACATATTAAAAATGGATTTGGGTCTTTCCAACTCCATATGATTGTGCAATCTATGTATTACAGTTTCACTTCGCCGACTTCTGTTAATCACCTCCACTCTCTCGTCCAAAGTCAGTGGTTTTCTTTTCAAAGTCAGTGGTTTTCGTGCTTTTCCTACTTTTTCCGCCATCTTTTCTACAACAAGGGATGTGACTCCGCTTTCAGGCCCTTGACCTTGGTTGTTTCCCTTTGCTCGAAGTCTATGCAGAAGACAGCAACGGTCGTAAAAACCAACAAATTGGCGGTCGTAAGTCGCGTTTTTAGAGGAAGTCGTTTCCATAGTTAAAATGCATGGATCCGTGCCAACAAATCCGGTCTCAAATGAAAGGTGGTCGCTTAACATAGGGTCGTAAAATAGGTGTTTGTCTGTATTAACGCAGCACTTAGGAGCTTATGCATCTCTCACACAATGCCCCAGACCAACAATGACAATGACAAAACAACGCTATTGACATCATAACAAAAAAATAAACAATGCAACACTCGTTAGCTCACAGATAAGTCTCATTCGCACCACTCGTCCTCTACCAAACTTCAGACTTTAAAATTTCAATCTAGACTTGTGACGAAATCAGCCAATTTGATGGAACGGGTATAAGAACATGATGCAGGATTTGAATAAAAACTCCCCATGGGGATACCGGGGGGTCTTTAATAAAAATAGTTCCCCCACCTTCTGGAAGTTCTGTGCTTCTTAACTTCCTCCAATCCGTCACTCTCGTTGACTGTCTTTTCCCTTTACTTTCTATCATCTACCATCTTTCTGACTTAGTTTATTGGCGCCCATTAAACCTGCCTTTTTCCCCCCAAAAATAAATCTTCCAAATATTTTTTGTCCTTTGAGCTCCTCCAAAATCGGAATTTGTCGGCTGCACGCAGCGGGGGGACCAGTGAAAACTGAAAACCGGGACACATACATACCTTACCCATTAAGAATCAAAACCTGGACACGATAACATTTTTTTTTTTTTAAAGAAGGTAGCTCTCAGTCTGACCTGTGCCTGTGGGGGTCCACCAGGCCGTGGCCCCTGCTTGTCCTTCTGGCCTCCTCGACCTCGGCCTCCTCTCCCTTTTTTCTTCTGTGGCTGATCACCTTCCATTTTCTTTGCTTTATTGACTCTGCCAATGACACAACAATGCACATGAAAACCTGCACAGCATAACGTGAAAAGCCCCAAATCTGCGATTACTGAAAACTTTTGCATTGTGTCACCTACTGCCTCAGTGTAAATTCTTGTTAGCTAAATTATGACTAGTGACATGGGGTTATTTACCCTGCATGTTTTGTATAGTCAGCCCTGAAAGTGGAAAATGTTGTCAACCAGCCTTTGGCTGGTAACTTACATTTTTTAAAAACCGCCCAAACCAAAAGTTTTACCAGCCAAACCAAAATCCGTTTGCCAATCAGTGACGAGTTTTGAGAACAGACTGAACACTTCATTTTGTTGGCCTTGTCATCGAAGAGAAGCCACGAAAAATTCTTTCTTCCATTTTGGTAGAAAAAAAGTCATGTTTCACTCCTACCCTTTTTGGGTGATGGCTGCGATGCCTTTGAACTTGAAGTTGAAGCCGAAGAATGTTTCATTTCGAACATGCACTGGCTGGCGAGCACGCAAATTGCGTATCGTATTTCCGGTGCGTGGGAAAACATGGATTGGGAAAGGAATCTCGCGCGAGAAAGAACATCGTTTTTTGCCCACTCGCATTTGGCGGGTGAAGTGAATTATAAACTGGCCCAAAAAATGTTCCACTCACCACTTTCAGTTGTGGCATTCCCATACCTGGCTATTTCTGCATCTGCACTATTTACTAGTAGTAGTATTTTTAGCAGTAAAGCAAAGAAACACTTTATTTTATGACTGTTCTACATCAGTACCTGATTTCATTTTGATTGAGCCAATAGAAAACATTTAATACTATAGCAAGAGCAACAAAAACCCTGTGAAACTTTCTTGGAGAAGGCTTGTAATGTTGCATAAGTATTTTTTAAGTATAGAGATTAATCAAACTAAATTCGGGACTTTCCTGGAGTTGCACTGCCTCCGGGCATTGCCTCCAGGATAATTTGATGCTCAGCTGAACATTGAAGACAACAGATTAAAAGATATCGTGTATTAAAATAATGGATTTGAAGACTAATTTAAATTTTCTTACAAAAGAACCTCATTGTGGTTTATTTTGCGGAATGACAGGCTGCGGAAAAAGTGTGTTCGCTTTAGATTTAATCCAAACAGTTTATCGTAATCACTTTGAACACATAGTAATTTTTTGTACTACTTTAGAATACAACAAATCTTATAAAGAAAGTTTATTTGGACAGATGATGAAATCTATTTAGTCAATCCAAGTAATAAACTAAGCGAATGTTTAGAGTATTTTTATAAACTGTTTAAAGGAACACCAACTTTGTTTATCATTGATGACTGCTCAGCTGAAAGAGACATTGTCAAAAAAAGAAATAGTTTAGCAAAACTAGCATTCAGTGGTCGGCATGCAGGAATTAGCGTATGGATTTTAACTCAGAAGTATAACTCGGTTTTAAAAGACTTTAGAGAACAGTTAAAGACAGTTGTTTTGTTTTTTACTAAAGACAAAAACAGCTTTGATGAGTGTCTTGATGAAAATGATGTTGTTGAATCAAAAGAAGAAAAAAATAAAATAAAACAAAGGACTAAGAAAACAGAAATTTTGTAAACTAGTATTAAAAACAGATTTTCCTAGTCAGTACAAATGCTTATGAAAGAAGAAAAAAAAAAAGAAGTGTCTGTAAGGACTTTTTTTTTTTTTTTTTTTTTGGAATTGTTAAAAGTCTAACAAATTTATCTTCGATTTTTTAGATTAATCAAATGATAGGAACTGTATCTGGTGGGATTATCTGCAGTTCTTCTTTAACAAATGCTCTTTGCGGTGTAGGTCGTGCCATATGGTTTGTCGTATCAGTTTCTCTTAAATAATACACGGGAGGATTCATTTGTATTATTCTTTTTATTTCGTACGGATCAATGCTCCAAATTGGATCAGTTGCTCTTATGCGGGTGTCTCCTTCTGCTTCTCCAGGTGCATAAAGAAATCTTACTTTTACTCCAAATGGTATTAGTTGTTTTGTAATTGAATGTTGAATTGGTCAATCGAAGAGTCAATTGTTTTCTTCTGTATTGCTTTTACTGGTCGGAGTCCAATGACCTTAGATTCTTCGTTATTCATGACACGCAGAACGGAGGGCAGTCTTCTAACCCATTCAGTGTTTCTAGTTGAATCAAGGAGTTCTCTATGGCATTGATAAGAGAAAAGTCTTTCTGCCAATTGTTTGTTAAAGTTTTCAACTAAAGCCTGAGATCTATGGTTTCCAGGAATACCCCTTTTAATAGACGACTTTGTGTTTTAACAGTAGCTGATTGAATTGTCCTTTAAATTATTTTCCTTCATCAACTTGAATTAAACGTGGATAAGTTAATGGACCGCGTCTATAGATTTCTTGTAAAGCAACAGAGACTGAAGTAGCACTTTTATCAGTCAATGGTTCAGCATCTTTATATCTTGAAGAGATGTCAACAACTGTAAGCGCGTATTTAAATCTTTTTCTTCTGATTAAATCATGAGGGAGGTATAGAAGATCCATTTGATGAGTGTCATTTGGTGTTGTGTTGACAAAGTGCGGTCTTTTAATTCGATTAGGCGCTGGTAAATAGATTTGCCAAATAGCTTGTTTAGATAGCCATTCTTTTGCTGTTTGTTCAGTGACTCCAGCAGCTTGATTTAATTTTTGAATAGCAGTTAAACCTTTCCAATAACCTTTTGGCCCCCCCCCCCCCCCCCCCCCCCCCCCCCCCCCCCGAATAATAAATTTATTATTTATTTTATTATTCATTTTAATACTACACGTTTTTTTGCTATAAAATAAACAGCAGTCATACCAACTACGATAAATGCTATTTCCTGGAGTTTTTGTTTTTCGGAAGTCGCTTCATTTCGGTGGTGGTAACTGAACTATTTCTTCTCCTGTCACTAAATAATACTCTTTAATAGCGTCGTCAACATTCTTAAAAGTGTAGGCTGCATGGTTTTGCAGTTTTAATTTGTTGTTAATGAAATCTAACTGAGCGAGTCTTTGTTTTTCATAAGCGTCTTGTGCTGCTGCTAATTGCTCCATTGCTCGATTATGTCTTTGTCTTTCCTTGTTTGTTTCTAGCTTACTAAACATGTAATTACTACCTGAAAAAGCAAGTGCGTTTACTACAGCACCGCCAATCATCATTACGAGTGAAGCCATTTTATTTTTACATATTTATATTTTCTGGAATTATTCCTTGTTTAACTAAAAAGTCTTTTGTTGCGATTGAAGCAGTGATTACCGCGATTAGTTTACCAGAGTCCTCTACTGGCTCTAGGTCAAGTTTTCCAAGGTCAGCAGCTTTCATTTTCAATAGTTTCTTACCAACCATCGTGTACGCAACAGAAAGTCCACCAATCAGAGCAGAGATATACAAGATTAGCAACAGTTTTTTCAGCACTCATTTTTGTTTTTAAAATAAAAATAAAAAATCAACTAAAAATGAATTGTGACGAACTGTTGTTAAATGCGCAGGAAGCAGTAATTTATGATGAAGTGTCGACAAGTGTTATGAATAAAAAGGAAAAGTTGTATTCTCTGGCTGCGTGCGGAAAAATGAAGCAATACTTAGGAACAGAATTTAGTATAGAACAGATTCAAGTAATGTCTTCTGCTGACATTGAAAAGTACTACAACAGATACGAAGCACAATTAGGATCTAAAATGGTTAAAAGTTTAGGTCTAACAGTGTTAAGCTTGTACACTAAGTTAGTTAGTCAGTTTTTTTCCACTCGATTCAAGCCAAGATTTAATGTACGATTTAAGTCAAGATCCTGTTTTAATTAAATCGTTAGTCTCTTAGTTGTGATCTTTTTTATAGGTTTGGAGGGCTTTTATCACCAGTTGTTGCGGGGTTAATTACTTTTAATCATATAGATTTTATTGATATTAAAAATGAACGTGACAGAGAATCAAACGAATGAGACGGAGCAGCAAACAAGCCCCAGTCCGACAAGTAACCAAGAGCCCAGGACGAGTTGAAGCAGGTAAAAGGTTGTCAGAGTGGAATCGACAACAAAGAATGAATAAACAAACAAAACAAAAACTGTTGTCTCAGAATGAAGATGAATCAACCATAAGCGCAATACCAGTTAAAAAAGAAGAAGACAAACAAAACAGTACGAATTACGATGTTGTATTTTACTGTTGGTGTGGTTGCCGGTGTTGGTTATTCGTCTTATAAATTATATAAAACACACATGCAAAAAAAAACCGAGTAGAAGTACAAACAAAACGATCAGAAAAAGCAGCAAACAAACAAGAAAGCCTAAAACCAAAAAGCTTTAAAACCTGAGAGCGATCCATTTTTAATGCAATGAAAACTTAATATAATAAAAACTTAATAAGAACTTAATAAGTACTAAGTAAGTTTTTGTGTAAGAACTTAATAAATACTTGAGAATGACTTGAAGATGACTTAGCAAGAACTTAAAAATAAAAATAGTAACTTCTTAAAAAATAACTTAAAAAGAACTTAACTTAACTTCTTAAAAAAGAACTTAAAAGTAACTGTTTAAAAAGTAAAGCCCAAAAGTTTGTTTTTTGCTTAAAATGTTTTTAAAAAGAAGTTTAACCAAGTGTTAAAAAAGGACCAAAAAAATAAGTTTTTTTTTAAAAAGTGACTAATGTTTAAAAAAAAGGGGTTTTTTTAAATAAAAAAAAGTTTAACCAAAAGTTTTAAAAAAGGACCAAAAAAAATAAAAATTAAGGTTTTAAAAAAGTGACTTAAAAAAAGTAAGTTTTATAAAAAAAATAGCAAAACTGTGCTCATCTGACCTTGCTAACTCACCACCAGTTCTCTGAATCTCACTTGAGATCCCACGGGCCCTATAGGACCCCAAGCTAGATCCAAAGGACTAGCGATGAGTTAGCAAGGTCAGTTGTGTACAGTTTTAGGTGTTTGTTAACTACATTAACTCTATTTTCTTACTTTAGAACCCCATTTAAACAATCTTCCTACGTCTGTGCCAGTGACCCTTTTTACAGACGTACAAAACGAAATAGGCTAAAAGTGAGTAGAGATTGCGCTAAGAGTAAGATAAGGGAAGGAAACAAACACCTAATCATCTTTACTAAACACAGTATTATATAACTAACAAATCTTGCAAAATATCTATGATGGTTTAATTGTTATTTATTTGATTAAAACAATAATAATTTAACTTATTTAGTTCTTTATTCTAAAAGTTTTAATCAAATACTGAAATAGTACAACTAAACAATAATGTCTTTATTCAGTTTCCACAATAGTTTATAAAACAACCGCTTTTTAAATTTAAAAACATTAGGTCTGAGTTATATCCCCTGTTTAATTTGCCTAAAATAGATGGCTACTTAATCGGGAATTCCCTGTTCCGTCTTATGTTTAACAGTATGACTCAATCGGGATTTCCCCATTCTATGGTGACGTTCTTTTTTTATCTTTTTTTTTTTTTGCCCCCAAAAGTAGTGTTTCTTTCCTCCTAATTGACGGGATAAAGGAAAGTCTGATTTCTTGCTTTTTTGCCCCTTAAAGTAGTGTTTCTTTCCTCCTAATTGACGGGATAAAGGAAAGTCTGATTTCTTGCTTTTTTGCCCCTTAAAGTAGTGTTTTTTTCCTCCTAATTGACGGGATAAAGGAAAGTCTGATTTCTTGCTTTTTTGCCCCTTAAAAGTAGTGTTTCTTTCCTCCTAATTGACGGGATAAAGGAAAGTCTGATTTCTTGCTTTTTTGCCCCTTAAAGTAGTGTTTTTTCCTCCTAATTGACGGGATAAAGGAAAGTCTGATTTCTTGCTTTTTTGCCCCTTAAAGTAGTGTTTTTGTATCTAAAATGGGGTTTAAAAAGTCTGATTTTTTGCTTTTTTTTCACCCTTAAAGTAGTGTTTTTGTATCTAAAATGGGGTAAAGGAGCGGATTTTTTTGCCCCTAAAAGTAGTGTTTTTGTTGTTTTTAAATAAATAGAGGAGTGAAACCGATACTGTGCTGGATTTCTGGTTTCCTTATTCTCTATACCTATAATGATAAAAGTATGTTTCTGTTGTTATTTTATGTAAATTGCAATCAAGAGAAGTTTATAAACTGAACATTTGACATATATTTCACACCTTATGCTTGAAATATAGATGTTTATGTAATGACGAAAATGTGAAAAAAAATACAAATTTGAATATTTTTGTAAAAAAAAGCATTAAAATTTTAAATATGTTTGGTAAATTTAGCTCTTTTACTTGTTTTCAGAGTAGAGAACATTAAAAACTTGACAATTTGGTATAAAGGGCAACTCAATAGCATTAAAAATGACAAAGTTATAGCAATTTGAAAAACCTTCAAAATTGATCCTTTTTGGCCAGGCGCTCAAATTCGATGATGTACCATTTTCATTGGACCAGTATGATGTAACTATCACAAACAGAGTTCTGAAAAAAATTGAGCATAATCTCTTTATCACTATAAAGTTGTAATCCAGATTTTGTAGTTATAGTACTGAAAACAACTGTGTACCAGACCTTTGAAATACCCCCATTGTGCGATTTTGTTCCAAGAATCTGTGGAAATAACGTAATTTTTGACCGAGTTTGGAGATTTACAACTTTTTTTCGTAAAGCATTTCATGTCAACAAATTTTGTGTGTTTGATTACCAGTATATAAAGATTAAAAACCTGAACTTTGAGATCTCTGTGACTTTACGTGTTTTTGCTGTGTGCGAGTGAAAATGGCAAAAAAATGTTGCCCAAAAATTTTCTAAGTCCAAAAATCACAAAAAACTTCATAACTTTTTTATTTTTTACCACACAGACTTGTTTTTGGTATCACATTAATCAGGATCAAAAGATCTATCAAACTGTAGCAACAGACAATGTGCAGCATGTATTATCGAAAACCCCTTTGGAATACCTACATATACTGATATAGAGACCAAAGAATCATTTTCATTCTACAGAAAGTTTGGAAAATTAAAATAATCAGCAAGGAAAAACGAACGTAAACCCTCTAAATGCAGAGTCGCCAATCAGTATTGCCGTAAACCATGGGAAATTCCCGTAAAAATTGTGACAGTTTAATGCCAAGTTCACATTACGGTAATGCTTCACCCAACTGTTGTACTTCAAAGTTCAAGGGGTAAGGGATAGGGTTAGAATTACTTTTTGTGACCAGCCGCCGTGGTGTAGTGGTTAGCGTCGGGGACTACTGGCTGGGAGGTCTTGGGTTCGAATCCCATCAGAGGCGAGGGTTTTTTCGGTCCTGGACCGACTCCTACCCAGAGCTAGTGAGTGGCTATGGGCTCAATGGGAAGACTGAAACCACACAGTCGAGTTTCATCCGCTTAACGGATGCAATTCTGAGAGTGTTGCTCTAATTGCAAGACCAACACTGCAGGTGTCTGTAGTTCTCGGGTCTGGTTAACGCCGGGATATCATTATGAAAGGAAGCGTAGAATACAGCCCTGTCATGCAGTCTCAGACCGATAAGGAACTCCATAGCATCATCATCATCATCCGCCTCATTTTCCATCAATCATGAAAAAGAAAAAAAATGTCTCAAATTCTGTGGCTTTGCATGCCCTGCTCTCATGGTGACCTCAGTTTCGGTTTCCAATCCAGTCTATGCCTTGGTGCGTTCGGGTCAAAGTCATGGGGATCAGTGTGTTCTGGGGAGCTGTCGGTGGACGGTCGTGGTGGCGCCCTCGGAGGAGGACCTCACTCACGCTGGCTCCGCGACTAAGAGAATAGTGTCGTCAGTAGGGGGCTTAGTAGGTGGTGTCCTGAACAGGCTCCACTGAACTCCACCGAAGTGACTCAGCAGAAGTGCAGTGTCTCCTCGGTTGGTTGCCTCCTGACGGCCTAACATAGATTATCTCCCCTTGGACTGCTGGTCTCGGTTTCTGCGACTTGAACAAACCCGGGTGTAGCTGCGAATTGGGATTCGGAACGAGCGGCGTGGGAGCAACGCCACTGTACAGCCCAGAAGATGGGACAGCAAAAAAAAAAAAAAAAAAAAAAAAAAAAGAAAGATTACTTTTGTCCAAATGAAGTTATAAAAGCCAAGTGTCCGTGTGTGTGTGTGTGTCTGAAACACAAAACAGGCCTTATAACTCCGCCGTTTTTCGACCGAATCGCTTCAAATTTGCTGTGAGCCCTAATGGGGCGATGGCAACGGCTACCGAGGCGGCCGTCTCATATGCGCGGTTTTTTGGCAAATGCGCGAAACGCGTATCCGCCGGCCTCTCGGCGCCCGTATCTCTGGTATTTATGGACCGATTGCCTTCAAATTTGGCAGGTACATGACCGGGGACGGTGACTATCGATGTGCCAAACCGGAAGCGAATCGATTCAGAAACACGAGCGATATAACTTACGCCGCTTAACCTTTTCACAAACCGCGGCGTAACCAGACCCGACATTGATTCGAAATTTGGAATGTGCAATGACCAGAGATAGTGACTATCTTGGTGCAAACTTTCAACAGCATCCGTTCATAACCGCACGCTATAACCCGATTTACATTTGCGCAGGATCCTAATTTCAACCAACACATGACACCTGCTGCCAGCGAAGCGTCAACAACTAGTCAGAGTGTGCTGCGAGCTGCACCTATTTTTAACACAGTGTAAGTGTGTGAGAGAGAGAGAGAGAGAGAGAGAGAGATAGGAGAGAGAGAGAGAGAGAGAGAGAGAGAGAGAGAGAGAGAGAGAGAGAGAGAGAAACTGACTGGGGGGGGGGGGGGGGGGAGTAGAACGCAGCAAACCGTGTGTACCTACGTTCGAGAAAATGTCTCCGGCCCATACTAATAAACACAGAGAGAGAGCCAGAGAGAGAGAGAGAGCTCATTGACGTTCGTGTGCCTGTGTGTATGGGGTGGGGGTGAGAAGTAGGAGGTTGGGGTTTAAGAGTACCTATACGTGTGGTAGTACCATAGCCAATGAGGTTTCTCCGAGGCGTGGTTACTACTACATATATCTGTATTATTAAAAAATCGGGACTTTACTGGTTTAGCACTGCCTCCGGTATTGTTCCCTGGCCCACCATCTTTGTATTTACAAAATCAAATGCCCCACATGGCCGAAAGACCCTATATTTTCTTCTTCTTCATGAATAGGGTGGGGATGGGTGGGGATGGGTGGGATGGTTGATGGGGGTGTGCGGTGGGGAGTAGAACGCAATGAGAGAAGAAGATCCAAGGAAGGAGACACAAAAGTAACAACGGATGGGTGGGGGTGGGATGGGAGGGCGGGTGAGGGGGTGCGGTGAGGGGTGTCATATGCAACCAAAAAAAATAGCATTGTGTAAATACTTCGCTCGCTACTATGAGACTTAGCATTTGCGACATTGAACGATTTTTTTAAAATTTAACTTTTTTCCATAATCATGATAATGTCATGAAATATGAACGATTTGAGTACGGAAAAGTGTTTCAAATACGGAAAAAGTGAAATTATGTTCATACTTAATGTCGCAAATGCTAACTCATAGTAGCGAGCGAAGAATTTACACGATGATGCTACTTTTTTTGCATACGACAGGGGGTACAGCAGGATGAGAGAAAAAGATGGAAAGAAGGAGAGAAGGAAAGAAGGAGAGAAGGAAAGAAGGAGAGATGGAAAGAAGGAGAGACACAAAAGTTATATTTCGTGGACCCAAAAAAACTGCTGCTCAGCATTACCGGTACTAGGTATTACCGGTACTCAGTATTTCCGGTACTAGGCGTTGCGCTAGTAAATCTATTTTAAGAAACTAAAGCTGCTCGACGAGGCATTACCGTAATGTAGGATGGTCATAAAATTTTAAAAAATATTTACTTTTTGTGAAATCCTAATGAAATTTGTCATTGGAAAGAGCCCGACAAGACCTTTAAAATCAAAATGATACCCAAATTATCAAAATCGGCTCGAAAATGAGAAAGTTACGACGTTTTTAAAATGTTACTGTATCATGGTTTGGATGAATAAAACAGCCATAACTTTATTTATTTTTTTTACCAATAAACAAAACATTAGTACCAAAATAAAGCTTATTCAAAGGGGCAACATCAACCCAAAACATTAGACAGATTAGGCCTAAGCTTTTTGTGCGACTCACAAGATCGCAACAACAACGTGAGCATGACAGAAAACAACATGTCGGACAGGCTTCGATGTAACACCTGTCGTATGAAAATAGGTCGCTCGTGTAAAGAATTCGCCGGAAGTAATCTTTTGAATTCTTCTCATACTTCGGATATTTGCGCATGCGCTGTCATGCAATGTCGTTGCTAGGAAAAATAAATATTTGTTTTATCTATTTTGTATTGTTTTACTCTAGTATTTTTGAAGAATTGTCAAGAAAAGTTTCTTACTTGAACGATGCTTTAAAAAAGGAGCCTTAGTCGTAACTATGGCCTTAGCGAAGTGGGGTTCTACCTTTCACTCAGTTTCAAGATGGCGGAATACGCAAAACTAGTGTTCTTCTTAAAAAATAAAAAAGTTGACCCTTCCTGTACCAAGGTTGAGACGGACTGCATGTAAAAAAAAGTAGCAGTTCTCACTGCTACTTTTTTTCATGAGCGAAGAATTTTAATTCCGATCATGAAAATTCTTCGCCCATAAAAAAAATGTAGCAGTCTTTATTACTAGCACGAGACCACCACCATTACTACCATACTAACCCTACCACTACTACTACTACTACCACTACCACTACTACAATTACTTTTCACATCGTGTACTGCATGTAAAAAAGTAGCAGTTCGCACTGCTACTTTTTTTCATGAGCGAAGAATTTAAATGCCGATCATGAAAATTCTTCGCCCATAAAAATTCTTCGCCCATAAAAAAAAGTAGCAGTCTTTATTACTAGCACTATACCACCACCATTACTACTACTACCACTACCACTACTACTGCTACTACTATACAACTACTACAATTAATTGTCACAACGTGTACTGCATGCAAAAAAGTATCAGTTCGCACTGCTACTTTTTTTTCATGAGCGAAGAATTTAAATGCCGATCATGAAAATTCTTCGCCCATTAAAAAAA
>CM065700.1:46425262-46453047 GCA_017654935.2 Phymorhynchus buccinoides | reverse complement strand
CTTTATTTTGGTACCAATGTTTTGTTTATTGGTAAAAAAATAAATAAGTTATGGCTGTTTGATTCATCCAAACCATGATACAGTAACATTTTAAAACGTCGTAACTTTCTCAATTTTCGACCGATTTTGATAATTTGGGTATCATTTTAAAGGTCTTGTCGGGCTCTTTCCAATGACAAATTTCATTAGGATTTCACAAAAAGTAAATATTTTTTAAAATTTTATGACCATCCTACATTACGGTAATGCTTCGTCGAGCAGTTTAGTTTCTTAAATTATGATTACTAGCGCAACGCCTAGTACCAGAAATACTGAGTACCGGTAATGCCTAGTACCGGTAATGCTGAGCAGCAGTTTTTTTGGGTCCACGAAATATATATTACTTTTGTGTCTCTCCTTCTTTCCTTCTCTCCTTCTTTCCTTCTCTCCTTCTTTCCATCTTTTTCTCTCATCCTGCTGTACCCCCTGTCGTATGCAAAAAAGTAGCATCGTGTAAATTCTTCGCTCGCTACTATGAGTTAGCATTTGCGACATTAAGGATGAACGACAATTTTCACTTTTTCCGTATTTGAAACACTTTTCCGTACTCAAATCGTTCATATTTCATGACATTATCATGATTATGGAAAAAAGTTAAATTTTAAAAAAATCGTTCAATGTCGCAAATGCTAAGTCTCATAGTAGCGAGCGAAGTATTTACACAATGCTATTTTTTTTTGGTTGCATATGACACCCCTCACCGCACCCCCTCACCCGCCCTCCCATCCCACCCCCCACCCATCCGTTGTTACTTTTGTGTCTCCTTCCTTGGATCTTCTTCTCTCATTGCGTTCTACTCCCCACCGCACCCCCCATCAACCATCCCACCCATCCCACCCATCCCCACCCTATTCATGAAGAAGAAGAAAATATAGGGTCTTTCGGCCATGTGGGGCATTTGATTTTGTAAATACAAAGATGGTGGGCCAGGGAACAATACCGGAGGCAGTGCTAGACCAGTAAAGTCCCGATTTTTTAATAATACAGATATATGTAGTAGTAACCACGCCTCGGAGAAACCTCATTGGCTATGGTACTACCACACGTATAGGTACTCTTAAACCCCAACCTCCTACTTCTCACCCCCACCCCATACACACAGGCACACGAACGTCAATGAGCTCTCTCTCTCTCTCTGGCTCTCTCTCTGTGTTTATTAGTATGGGCCGGAGACATTTTCTCGAACGTAGGTACACACGGTTTGCTGCGTTCTACTCCCCCCCCCCCCCCCCCCCCAGTCAGTTTCTCTCTCTCTCTCTCTCTCTCTCTCTCTCTCTCTCTCTCTCTCTCTCTCTCTCTCTCTCTCTCTCTCTCTCTCTCTCTCTCTCACACACTTACACTGTGTAAAAATAGGTGCAGCTCGCAGCACACTCTGACTAGTTGTTGACGCTTCGCTGGCAGCAGGTGTCATGTGTTGGTTGAAATTAGCGTCCTGCAAAATGTAAATCGGGTTATAGCGCGCGGTTATGAACGGATGCTGTTGAAATTTTGCACCAAGATAGTCACTATCTCTGGTCATGCACATTCCAAATTTCGAATCAATGTCGGGTCTGGTTACGCCGCGGTTTGTGAAAAGGTTAAGCGGCGTATATCGCGCGCATTTCTGAATCGATTCGCTTCCGGTTTGGCACATCGATAGTCACTGTCCCCGGTCATGTACCTGCCAAATTTGAAGGCAATCGGTCCAGAAATACCGGAGATACGGGCGCCGAGAGGCCGGCGGATACGCGTTTCGCGCATTTGCCAAACCGCGCAAATGACACGGCCGCCTCGGTTGCCGTTGCCATCGCCCCGTTAGGGCTCACAGCAAATTTGAAGCGATTCGGTCGAAAAGCGGCGGAGTTATAAGGCCCGTTTTGTGTTTCAGACACACACACACACACGGACACTTGGCTTTTATAACTTTCATTTGGACAAAAGTAATTTTTTTTTTTTTTTTTTTTTTTTTTTTTTTTTGCTGTCCCATCTTCTGGGCCGTACAGTGGCGTTGCTCCCACGCCGCTCGTTCCGAATCCCAATTCACAGCTACACCCCGGTTTGTGCAAGTCGCAGAATCCGAGACCAGCAGTCCAAGGGGAGCAAATCTATGTTAGGCCGTCAGGAGGCAACCAACCGAGGAGACACTGCACTTCTGCTGAGTCAGTTCGGTGGAGTTCAGTGGAGCCTGTTCAGGACACCACCTACTAAGCCCCCTACTGACGACACTATTCTCTTAGTCGCGGAGCCAGCGTGAGTGAGGTCCTCCTCCGAGGGCGCCACCACGACCGTCCACCGACAGCTCCCCAGAACACACTGATCCCCATGACTTTGACCCGAATGCACCAAGGCATAGACTGGATTGGAAACCGAAACTGAGGTCACCATGAGAGCAGGGCATGCAAAGCCACAGAATTTGAGACATTTTTTTCTTCTTCATGATTGATGGAAAATGAGGCCGATGATGATGATGCTATGGAGTTCCTTATCGGTCTGAGACTGCATGACAGGGCTGTATTCTACGCTTCCTTTCATAATGATATCCCGGCGTTAACCAGGCCCGAGAACTACAGACACCTGCAGTGTTGGTCTTGCAATTAGAGCAACACTCTCAGAATTGCATCCGTTAAGCGGATGAAACTCGACTGTGTGGTTTCAGTCTTCCCATTGAGCCCATAGCCACTCACTCTCAGTCTGGGTAGGAGTCGGTCCAGGCCCGAAAAAACCCTCGCCTCTGATGGGATTCGAACCTTCGACCTCCCAGCCAGTAGTCCACGACGCTAACCACTACACCACGGCGGCTGGTCACAAAAGTAATTCTAACCCTATCCCTTACCCCTTGAACTTTGAAGTACAACAGTTGGGTGAAGCATTACCGTAATGTGAACTTGGCATTAAACTGTCACAATTTTTACGGGAATTTCCCATGGTTTACGGCAATACTGATTGGCGACTCTGCATTTAGAGGGTTTACGTTCGTTTTTCCTTGCTGCTTATTTTAATTTTCCAAACTTTCTGTAGAATGAAAATGATTCTTTGGTCTCTATATCAGTATATGTAGGTATTCCAAAGGGGTTTTCGATAATACATGCTGCACATTGTCTGTTGCTACAGTTTGATAGATCTTTTGATCCTGATTAATGTGATACCAAAAACAAGTCTGTGTGGTAAAAAATAAAAAAGTTATGAAGTTTTTTGTGATTTTTGGACTTAGAAAATTTTTGGGCAAAATGTTTTTGCCATTTTCACTCGCACACAGCAAAAAACGTAAAGTCACAGAGATCTCAAAGTTCAGGTTTTTAATCTTTATATACTGGTAATCAAACACACAAAATTTGTTGACATGAAATGCTTTACGAAAAAAAGTTGTAAATCTCCAAACTCGGTCGAAAATTACGTTATTTCCACAGATTCTTGGAACAAAATCGCACAATGGGGGTATTTCAAAGGTCTGGTACACAGTTGTTTTCAGTACTATAACTACAAAATCTGGATTACAACTTTATAGTGATAAAGAGATTATGCTCAATTTTTTTCAGAACTCTGTGATAGTTAAATCATACTGGTCCAATGAAAATGGTACATCATCGAATTTGAGCGCCTGGCCAAAAACGATCAATTTTTAAGGTTTTTCAAATTGCTATGACTGTCATTTTTAATGCTATTGAGTTGCCCTTTATACCAAATTGTCAAGTTTTTAATGTTCTCTACTCTAAAAACAAGTAAAAGAGCTAAATTTACCAAACATATTTAAAATTGTAATGCTTTTGTTTACAAAAATATTCAAATTTGCATTTTTTTCACATTTTCGTCATTACATAAACATCTATATTTCAAGCATAAGGTGTGAAATATATGTCAAATGTTCAGTTTATAAACTTCTCTTGATTGCAATTTACATAAAATAACAACAGAAACATACTTTTATCATTATAGGTATAGAGAATAAGGAAACCAGAAATCCAGCACAGTATCGGTTTCACTCCTCTATTTATTTAAAAACAACAAAAACACTACTTTTAGGGGCAAAAAAATCCGCTCCTTTACCCCATTTTAGATACAAAAACACTACTTTAAGGGTGAAAAAAAAGCAAATAATCAGACTTTTTAAACCCCATTTTAGATACAAAAACACTACTTTAAGGGGCAAAAAAGCAAGAAATCAGACTTTCCTTTATCCCGTCAATTAGGAGGAAAAAAACACTACTTTAAGGGGCAAAAAAGCAAGAAATCAGACTTTCCTTTATCCCGTCAATTAGGAGGAAAGAAACACTACTTTAAGGGGCAAAAAAGCAAGAAATCAGACTTTCCTTTATCCCGTCAATTAGGAGGAAAAAAACACTACTTTAAGGGGCAAAAAAGCAAGAAATCAGACTTTCCTTTATCCCGTCAATTAGGAGGAAAGAAACACTACTTTAAGGGGCAAAAAAGCAAGAAATCAGACTTTCCTTTATCCCGTCAATTAGGAGGAAAGAAACACTACTTTTGGGGGCAAAAAAAAAAAAAGATAAAAAAAGAACGTCACCATAGAATGGGGAAATCCCGATTGAGTCATACTGTTAAACATAAGACGGAACAGGGAATTCCCGATTAAGTAGCCATCTATTTTAGGCAAATTAAACAGGGGATATAACTCAGACCTAATGTTTTTAAATTTAAAAAGCGGGTTTTATAAACTATTGTGGAAACTGAATAAAGACATTATTGTTTAGTTGTACTATTTCAGTATTTGATTAAAACTTTTAGAATAAAGAACTAAATAAGTTAAATTATTATTGTTTTGATCAAATAAATAACAAGTAAACCATCATAGATATTTTGCAAGATTTGTTAGTTATATAATACTGTGTTTAGTAAAGATGATTAGGTGTTTGTTTCCTTCCCTTATCTTACTCTTAGCGCAATCTCTACTCACTTTTAGCCTATTTCGTTTTGTACGTCTGTAAAAAGGGTCACTGGCACAGACGTAGGAAGATTGTTTAAATGGGGGTTCTAAAGTAAGAAAATAGAGTTAATGTAGTTAACAAACACCTAAAACTGTACACAACTGACCTTGCTAACTCATCGCTAGTCCTTTGGATCTAGCTTGGGGTCCTATAGGGCCCGTGGGATCTCAAGTGAGATTCAGAGAACTGGTGGTGAGTTAGCAAGGTCAGATGAGCACAGTTTTGCTATTTTTTTTATAAAACTTACTTTTTTTAAGTCACTTTTTTAAAACCTTAATTTTTATTTTTTTTGGTCCTTTTTTAAAACTTTTGGTTAAACTTTTTTTTATTTAAAAAAACCCCTTTTTTTTAAACATTAGTCACTTTTTAAAAAAAAACTTATTTTTTTGGTCCTTTTTTAACACTTGGTTAAACTTCTTTTTAAAAACATTTTAAGCAAAAAACAAACTTTTGGGCTTTTTTTAAAAGTTACTTTTAAGTTCTTTTTTAAGAAGTTAAGTTCTTTTTAAGTTATTTTTTAAGAAGTTACTATTTTATTTTTTAAAGTTCTTGCTAAGTCATCTTCAAGTCATTCTCAAGTATTTATTAAGTTCTTACACAAAAACTTACTTAGTACTTATTAAGTTCTTATTAAGTTTTTATTATATTAAGTTTTCATTGCATTAAAAATGGATCGCTCTCAGGTTTTAAGCTTTTTGGTTTTAGGCTTTCTTGTTTGTTTGCTGCTTTTTCTGATCGTTTTGTTTGTACTTCTACTCGGTTTTTTTTTGCATGTGTGTTTTATATAATTTATAAGACAAATAACCAACACCGGCAACCACACCAACAGTAAGCAATACAACATCGTAATTCGTACTGTTTTGTTTGTCTTCTTCTTTTTTAACTGGTATTGCGCTTATGGTTGATTCATCTTCATTCTGAGACAACAGTTTTTGTTTTGTTTGTTTATTCATTCTTTGTTGTCGATTCCACTCTGACAACCTTTTACCTGCTTCAACTCGTCCTGGGCTCTTGGTTACTGTCGGACTGGGGCTTGTTTGCTGCTCCGTCTCATTCGTTTGATTCTCTGTCACGTTCATTTTTAATAGCAATAAAATCTATATGATTAAAAGTAATTAACCCCATGACAACTGGTGATAAAAGCCCGCCAAACCTATAAAAAAGATCACAACTAAGAGACTAACGATTTAATTAAAACAGGATCTTGACTTAAATCGTACATTAAATCTTGGCTTGAATCGAGTGGAAAAAAACTGACTAACTAACTTAGTGTACAAGCTTAACACTGTTTGACCTAAACTTTTAACCATTTTAGATCCTAATTGTGCTTCGTATCTGTTGTAGTACTTTTCAATGTCAGCAGAAGACATTACTTGAATCTGTTCTATACTAAATTCTGTTCCTAAGTATTGTTTTGTTTTTCCACACGCAGCCAGAGAATACAACTTTTCCTTTTTATTCATAACACTTGTCGACACTTCATCAGAAATTACTGCTTCCTGCGCATTTAACAACAGTTCGTCACAATTCATTTTTAGTTGATTTTTTATTTTTATTTTAAAAACAAAAATGAGTGCTGAAAAAACTGTTGCTAACCTTGTATATCAATCTGCTCTGATTGGTGGACTTTCTGTTGCGTACACGATGGTTGGTAAGAAACTATTGAAAATGAAAGCTGCTGACCTTGGAAAACTTGACCTAGAGCCAGTAGAGGACTCTGGTAAACTAATCGCGGTAATCACTGCTTCAATCGCAACAAAAGACTTTTTAGTTAAACAAGGAATAATTCCAGAAAATATAAATATCTAAAAATAAAATGGCTTCACTCGCAATGATGATTGGCGGTGCTGTAGTAAACGCACTTGCTTTTTCAGGTAGTAATTACATGTTTAGTAAGCTAGAAACAAACAAGGAAAGACAAAGACATAATCGAGCAATGGAGCAATTAGCAGCAGCACAAGACGCTTATGAAAAACAAAGACTCGCTCAGTTAGATTTCATTAACAACAAATTAAAACTACAAAACCATGCAGCCTACACTTTTAAGAATGTTGACGACGCTATTAAAGAGTATTATTTAGTGACAGGAGAAGAAATAGTTCAGTTACCACCACCGAAATGAAGCGACTTCCGAAAAACAAAAACTCCAGGAAATAGCTTTTATTGTAGTTGGTATGACTGCTGTTTATTTTATCGCGAAAAACGTGTAGTATTAAAATGAATAATAAATTTATTATTCACCAAAAGGTTATTGGAAAGGTTTAACTGCTATTCAAAAATTAAATCAAGCTGCTGGAGTCACTGAACAAACAGCAAAAGAATGGCTATCTAAACAAGCTATTTGGCAAATCTATTTACCAGCGCCTAAACGAATTAAAAGACCGCACTTTGTCAACACAACACCAAATGACACTCATCAAATGGATCTTCTATACCTCCCTCATGATTTATTCAGAAGAAAAAGATTTAAATACGCGCTTACAGTTGTTAACATCTCTTCAAGATATAAAGATGCTGAACCATTGTCTGATAAAAGTGCTACTTCAGTCTCTGTCGCTTTACAAGAAATCTATAGACGCGGTCCATTAACCTATCCTCGTTTAATTCAAGTTGATGAAGGAAAATAATTTAAAGGACAATTCAATCAGCTACTGTTAAAACACAAAGTCGTTATTAAAAGGGGTATTCCTGGAAACCATAGATCTCAGGCTTTAGTTGAAAACTTTAACAAACAATTGGCAGAAAGACTTTTCTCTTATCAATGCCATAGAGAACTCCTTGATTCAACTAGAAACACTGAATGGGTTAGAAGACTGCCCTCCGTTCTGCGTGTCATGAATAACGAAGAATCTAAGGTCATTGGACTCCGACCAGTAAAAGCAATACAGAAGAAAACAATTGACTTGCCAATTCAACATTCAATTACAAAACAACTAATACCATTTGGAGTAAAAGTAAGATTTCTTTATGCACCTGGAGAAGCAGAAGGAGACACTTGCATAAGAGCAACAGACCCAATTTGGAGCATTGATCCGTACGAAATAAAAAGAATAATAGAAATGAATCCTCCCGTGTATTATTTAAGATAAACTGATACGACAAACCATATGGCACGACCTACACCGCAAAGAGCATTTGTTAAAGAAGAACTGCAGATAATCCCATCAGATACAGTTCCTATCATTTGATTAATCTAAAAAATCGAAGATAAATTTGTTAGACTTTTAACAATTCCAAAAAAAAAAAAAAAAGTCCTTACAGACACTTCTTTTTTTTTTTCTTCTTTCATAAGCATTTGTACTGACTAGGAAAATCTGTTTTTAATACTAGTTTACAAAATTTCTGTTTTCTTAGTCTTTGTTTTATTTTAGTTTTTTCTTCTTTTGATTCAACATCATTTTCATCAAGACACTCATCAAAGCTGTTTTTGTCTTTAGTAAAAAACAAAACAACTGTCTTTAACTGTTCTCTAAAGTCTTTTAAAACCGAGTTATACTTCTGAGTTAAAATCCATACGCTAATTCCTGCATGCCGACCACTGAATGCTAGTTTTGCTAAACTATTTCTTTTTTGGACAATGTCTCTTTCAGCTGAGCAATCAATGATAAACAAAGTTGGTGTTCCTTTAAACAGTTTATAAAAATACTCTAAACAGTCGCTTAGTTTATTACTTGGATTGACTAAATAGATTTCATCATCTGTCCAAATAAACTTTCTTTATAAGATTTGTTGTATTCTAAAGTAGTACAAAAAATTACTATGTGTTCAAAGTGATTACGATAAACTGTTAGGATTAAATCTAAAGCGAACACACTTTTTCCGCAGCCTGTCATTCCGCAAAATAATCCACAATGAGGTTCTTTTGTAAGAAAATTTAAATTAGTCTTCAAATCCATTATTTTAATACACGATATCTTTTAATCTGTTGTCTTCAATGTTCAGCTGAGCATCAAATTATCCTGGAGGCAATGCCCGGAGGCAGTGCAACTCCAGGAAAGTCCCGAATTTAGTTTGATTAATCTCTATACTTAAAAAATACTTATGCAACATTACAAGCCTTCTCCAAGAAAGTTTCACAGGGTTTTTGTTGCTCTTGCTATAGTATTAAATGTTTTCTATTGGCTCAATCAAAATGAAATCAGGTACTGATGTAGAACAGTCATAAAATAAAGTGTTTCTTTGCTTTACTGCTAAAAATACTACTACTAGTAAATAGTGCAGATGCAGAAATAGCCAGGTATGGGAATGCCACAACTGAAAGTGGTGAGTGGAACATTTTTTGGGCCAGTTTATAATTCACTTCACCCGCCAAATGCGAGTGGGCAAAAAACGTTCTTTCTCGCGCAAGATCCTTTCCCAATCCATGTGTTCCCATGCACCGGAAATACGATACGCAAATTGCGTGCTCGCCAGCCAGTGCATGTTCGAAATTAAACATTCTTCGGCTTCAACTTCACGTTCAAAGGCATCGCAGCCATCACCCAAAAAGTGTGGGACTAGGAGTGAAACAAACATTTCTTCCAAAATGGTAGAAAGAATTTTCGTGGCTTCTCTTCAACGACAAGGCCAACAAAATGAAGTGTTCAGTCTGTTCTCAAAACTCGTCACTGATTGGCAAACGGATTTTGGTTTGGCTGGTAAAACTTGGTTTGGTTGTTAAAAAATGTAGGTTGCCAGCCAAAGGCTGGTGGACAACATTTTCCACTTTCAGGGCTGACTATACAAAACATGCAGGGTAAATAACCCCATGTCACTAGTCATAATTTAGCTAACAAGAATTTACACTGAGGCAGTAGGTGACACAATGCAAAAGTTTTCAGTAATCGCAGATTTGGGGCTTTTCACGTTATGCTGTGCAGGTTTTCATGTGCATTGTTGTGTCATTGGCAGAGTCAATAAAGCAAAGAAAATGGAAGGTGATCAGCCACAGAAGAAAAAAGGGAGAGGAGGCCGAGGTCGAGGAGGCCAGAAGGACAAGCAGGGGCCACGGCCTGGTGGACCCCCACAGGCACAGGTCAGACTGAGAGCTACCTTCTTTAAAAAAAAAAAAATGTTATCGTGTCCAGGTTTTGATTCTTAATGGGTAAGGTACATATATGTGTCCGGTTTTCAGTTTTCACTGGTCTCCCCGCTGCGTGCAGCCAACACATTCCGATTTTGGAGGAGCTCAAAGGACAAAACATTTGGAAGACTTTTTTTGGGGAAAAGGCAGGTTAATGGGCCAATAACTAAGTCAGAAAAATAGATGACAGAAAGTAAAGGGAAAAGACAGTCAAAGAGAGTGACGTATTAGAGGAAGTTAGAAGCACAGAACTTCCAGAAGGTGGGGAAACTATTTGTACGAAAGACCCCCGGTATCCCCATGGGGAGTTTTTATTCAAATCCTGCATCATGTTCTTATACCCGTTCCATCAAATTGGCTGATTTCGTCACAAGTCTAGATTGAAATTTTAAAGTCTGAAGTTTGGTAGAGGACGAGTGGTGCGAATGAGACTTATCTGTGAGCTAACGAGTGTTGCATTGTTTATTTTTTTGTTATGATGTCAATAGCGTTGTTTTGTCATTGTCATTGTTGGTCTGGGGCATTGTGTGAGAGATGCATAAGCTCCTAAGTGCTGCGTTAATACAGACAAACCCCTATTTTACGACCCTGTGTTAAGCGACCACCTCTCATTTGAGACCGGATTTGTTGGCACGGATGCATTTTACTATGTAAACGACCTTCTCTAAAACGCGACTTACGACCGCCATTTTGTTGGTTTTTATGACCGTTGTTGTCGTCTGCATAGACTTCGAGCAAAGGGAAACAACCACGGTCAAGGGCCTGAAAGCGGAGTCGCTTCCCTTGTTGTAGAAAAGATGGCGGAAAGCGTAGGAAAAGCACGAAAACCACTGACTTTGAAAAAGAAAACCACTGACTTTGGACGAGAGTGGAGGTGATTAACAGAAGTCGGTGAAGTGAAACTGTAATACATCGATTGCACAATCCTATGGAGTTGGAAAGACCCAAATCCAGTTTTAATGTCATTGTATGTGTGCATGAAGAAGAGAGTATGAACTGTGCTGAACTTTTTCTTTCTACGGCTGCCAGTGAAAACCTCCATCATACGACCCCTCCAATTTACCACCGATTTGTCTGGACATTTTGGAAGTCTTAAAATAGAGATTTGTCTGTATTGTGTAAATAGCATTGTGTTTTGACATCTTTGGCACTGTGTGAGTGGGCAGACTATGTATTATGATAGCAAGAAGGTTGAAACTGGTGATGGATTGGGGTTTGAAAGTAAAGAATACTTTCTTTTTTCTCTGTGTGTGTGTGTGTGTCTTTCTTTATCAGATTGGTTTCTGGAGTCAGATGTTTTGCCTGTTAAAGTGTTATGCTGAGTGGATTGGTTTCTGGAGTCAGATGTTTTGCCTTTTAAAGTGTTATGCTGAGTGGTGTGATCATTGCTATAATATTCAAACTATAAGTATAACTTATACTATAAGGCAATATTTGTTCTACAATTTCGACCTATGCGCCTAATAAACGAGTGAACAAAATCATGAGAAGAGAGGCAACGATTGCCGTGCTCAGTACAGTCTAGACATCGAAAGTGGTCACAAATCACCAATTAGAGCCATTGTGGTGCGTAAATGCAACATTAGTGGCAAACGGGTTCAAGTGATTTCTGACTGAATCATGCCTTTTTGGTCATGTTAGGAACTGAGTTCAGTGTTTCTTTAGTCTCTAGATGCTTGATGGCCCTTGCACAGTGGTTTCCATCTTTTTTAATACAAAAGTCATTTGTGTATAGTTGTATACTTTGAAATGAGATTATGATATTATTTCGTAAGAACACATAATGAGTCAGAGAGAGATCATTTGCATGTAGGGTAAGTATCATATAGTGGCAATAAACATGTGTATTTCGCACCCCCAACACACATCGTCACACGCGCACACTCGCACGAACACACATACTTCCGCAAACGCGTAGGTGATTCGTTCTTGAAGATGACGTCACATATGGCATTTATTTATGTGGAAGGATTGAGTTAAGCTGCCCCCGTGGGGATACCGGGGTGTCTTTTGTATAATAGTTTCCCCACCTTCTGGAAGTTCTGCGCTTGTAGCTTCCTCTAATCTGTCAATCTAATTTAACCATACATTACCAACACTTAAAACATGTGCATTAGCTCTAATAAACCTGGAACCATACCCTAGAATAGGAAAACGAAAGTAGCCGGTGGCCTTGTCCCCCCTACCGGATGCTGGGTGGTAGTTATCCCCCCTACATCCGGGTGGGCGTGGCACACCGGTCTAGTCCTATCTTCATTCCTCCATTTCCAGCTCACATGTCAAGACCTGGTTCCACCCTTCTCCACTTTTTTGCTATTTAGTTCGAACTCTGGTGGGTTTGTTCCTTTCTCTTCTGTTTTTCATTTCTTTAGAGTATCCTCTTGGGATATTCTTCGTCTTGTTTTTCTTGAATTTTATTTTCTCACAGGTGTTTGAAAATTTATGGGCACAGATTTTTATCTGGCCGTCTTTGTTGTGTTAGCCATTATGGCTTCTCACTCTTCTTCTTCGGTTCCCGTTTCTAAGCCTTCGGGTTCCTCTTCGGTTTCAGTGGTTCCTTCTCATACCCCTAAGCGGGATGAGAGTGGTTAATTTGTCAAGGACTCATCTCAAACTTTTTAATCTAGTCGCAAGTCTTCTTTCAAAACTTTGGCTAATTCAGTTCAAAATACGGCTTCACCGTCTAAATCGGTCGCTCCTTCTGTGACAGAATCTAAGTCGACCTCGGTCTCGGTGGCTTCCACCCCTTCAATGGATTCTCAAGCTATGTTCAAGCTCATCCTCTCTCAGCTTGGTTCGTCAGAGTACAAGTAATATCAGTTTTCCACTACTAATTCGTCGGGCTATTTTTCGAAGCCTAGTCGTCCGGAGTTTGTCCACCCTGTTCTTTCGTCCAAAGTGACAGGGTCGACTCTCTCCCCCTCTTCTGTTCACAGGGTTGCGGTTCGTGGCTCAGGGGGTCCCCTCTCCACCGAAGCCACGGTATCTTCTAGGCCCTCCAGTCGGACCTACTATGCGGGCTTCAAGGCTGTGGGCACTGCTACTCCCTGAGGTTCTGTTAGTGCTCTCTCCACTGAGATATGGCCATTCTCTGGATATCTCTCCTTCCCTTGAAGAGGATCTCGCCTTTGACCAGGGGTCATTGGCAGAGCGTTGGTCCCCGCGTTGTCGGCAGACAATCTCTAGACAGGGCTGTCTAGATGGGGAAGAAAGGGCTGGTGCGTCGTCTTGGTACCAATCCGAATTCAGGGGGACCCCTGAATTCGAGGCCCAGCACCCGGTGGCACGGTCTCTCTTTAAGCTACGGGTGCGGTTGGAGCCTCCTTCCTCGGACGGGGATGTTGAGGTCCAACCGGCAGGTCTGCAACCGGTTATGGGGCAACCGGCAGACCTGCCACCGGTTATGCGGCAAGAGGCAACCGGCAGAAACCGGTAATACGAAAACCGGCAAGACCGCAACCGGCAGTTTGGCAACCGGTTAGAAGGCCACCGGCAATGTCGCAACCGGTTGTATGCAACCGGGAATGTTGCAACCGGCAGAAACCGGTAATTCGAAAACCGACAGAAACCGGTAATTCGAAGACCGCAACCGGCAGTTCGGCAACCTGTTAGAAGGCAACCGGCAATGTCGCAACCGGTTAGTAGGCAACCAGCAGTCCCTCAACCGGGAATTGCGCAACCGGAAATTGGGCAACCGGGAGAAGGGCGTAGGGCGTCCTCTTCTCGATCGGTTCGGAGGCAACCTGCGGCTTGGATGCAGTTGACCTCGGTGGGGTTTGCCACCCTGTTGATCACTTTCAAAGTGGTGACTTTGAGGAAGAACTTGGATATATGAGTACCACTCTGAGGCAGAGTTTGTGAGGCGAGTTCAACAGGAGGTTCTTCGTAGGCAATCTGAGCATCTCAGCTGGCTCCTTCAGATGACGATTCAGCTCAGCCCTCGGCTTCTGTTTTCTTCCAGAACACTGATGTTTCGGTCCAGGGTCTTCTCAGTGTTTTGGCCAATTCTTGCCCGGATGTGGTTGAGGTCCAGCAACCACAGTCTCAGTCGGCAACTGGCCCTTCAGTGGGAACTGTTCAGCAAGGGAAGAGCTCTTTGTTCCAGTGGGCTCCTTCTCAGTTCCCACGTTCAAGGCTAGTGTTTCTCTTACTGAGGACTACCTTCCCTTCGATACCTCGTCCAGGCCCACTAAGGAAGAGATAGATCGTCTTAGGTGTGGTCAAACGGTTCCTCCAGTGGTGCTGAAACCGGCGGTTTTCCGTCAATTGGAGGCTTCTCTTTCGGATTGCCTCAAGGCTTGCGGCATTTCCACCTCTCGTGTGTACAGTGGCGGAGATCTTAGGTAGATCTCCCTCTGAGTCTCCTATGGACTACAGGTTGTTTGAGTCTGTTGACAATTCTGCAGTGGGTATCGCTCTAGCTCTGTTGGGCGACACGATGCGGGGTCTGGCCGACACCGTTTCCGCCCTCAAGGTCCAAACTAGTGTTCTGGCTAGGGACACTTTTTTGGCGGATTCTAAGACCTTCTCTCAGAGGGAGAAGGAACGCCTTCGCTGTCTCCCTCTTCCTCCGGTTGGGTTTTTTGGGAGATGACTCCTTTGAACCCATCTTCGTTGCGGCGGATAAAAGAAAAGCAGAGGACCAGCATGAGGCCCTCATGCAGGCTCTATACAAGCGCTCTAGGCAGGATTTCTCCTCTCGTCAGTTCCATCCTAGATTTCCTCAAAGCATGTCTCGCTCAAGGGGCCGTTTTTGGGGTTCTTTTCGCGGTGCGAATCTAGGGGACAAACGTACTCCGCGAGAGTTCCCTTCAGGTCTAGGGCTATGAGACCTCAGCCTCTGGCTTTCCGTGGCTTCAGGAAGCCTTCGACTTCTTCCAAAGCCCAGCCTTTTCGTTAGACCCCGCACAGTCCCGAGCATATCCAGGTGTTTCTGTGTCTAGTGTGGATGCGCTTTCACAAGCGTATCCCGCTTGGCAGTTCATTATCGGAAACACTTGGATACTCGGGGTTGTGCGGGACGGTTTCCGGTTCCAGTTCCAGCAGGAACTTTCTCCCTTGAACAAGTTCACCGCAAAGGTGAAATTCAAGATGGAGACCTCGGCCATGGTCCGTGTATTTATTTGTCCTGGAGACTGGACCACGTCCATAGATCTCCAGGGCGCATGTTTTCCACGGGAAATGGCGGCGTTCAGCGGGAGAGGGGACGTGGAAAACATGCGCCCTGGAGATCTATGGACGTGGTCCAGTCTCCAGGACAAATAAATACACGGACCATGGCCGAGGTCTCCATCTTGAATTTCACCTTTGCGGTGAACTTGTTCAAGGGAGAAAGTTCCTGCTGGAACTGGAACCGGAAACCGTCCCGCACAACCCCGAGTATCCAAGTGTTTCCGATAATGAACTGCCAAGCGGGATACGCTTGTGAAAGCGCATCCACACTAGACACAGAAACACCTGGATATGCTCGGGACTGTGCGGGGTCTAACGAAAAGGCTGGGCTTTGGAAGAAGTCGAAGGCTTCCTGAAGCCACGGAAAGCCAGAGGCCGAGGTCTCATAGCCCTAGACCTGAAGGGAACTCTCGCGGAGTACGTTTGTCCCCTAGATTCGCACCGCGAAAAGAACCCCAAAAACGGCCCCTTGAGCGAGACATGCTTTGAGGAAATCTAGGATGGAACTGACGAGAGGAGAAATCCTGCCTAGAGCGCTTGTATAGAGCCTGCATGAGGGCCTCATGCTGGTCCTCTGCTTTTCTTTTATCCGCCGCAACGAAGATGGGTTCAAAGGAGTCATCTCCCAAAAAACCCAACCGGAGGAAGAGGGAGACAGCGAAGGCGTTCCTTCTCCCTCTGAGAGAAGGTCTTAGAATCCGCCAAAAAAGTGTCCCTAGCCAGAACACTAGTTTGGACCTTGAGGGCGGAAACGGTGTCGGCCAGACCCCGCATCGTGTCGCCCAACAGAGCTAGAGCGATACCCACTGCAGAATTGTCAACAGACTCAAACAACCTGTAGTCCATAGGAGACTCAGAGGGAGATCTACCTAAGATCTCCGCCACTGTACACACGAGAGGTGGAAATGCCGCAAGCCTTGAGGCAATCCGAAAGAGAAGCCTCCAATTGACGGAAAACCGCCGGTTTCAGCACCACTGGAGGAACCGTTTGACCACACCTAAGACGATCTATCTCTTCCTTAGTGGGCCTGGACGAGGTATCGAAGGGAAGGTAGTCCTCAGTAAGAGAAACACTAGCCTTGAACGTGGGAACTGAGAAGGAGCCCACTGGAACAAAGAGCTCTTCCCTTGCTGAACAGTTCCCACTGAAGGGCCAGTTGCCGACTGAGACTGTGGTTGCTGGACCTCAACCACATCCGGGCAAGAATTGGCCAAAACACTGAGAAGACCCTGGACCGAAACATCAGTGTTCTGGAAGAAAACAGAAGCCGAGGGCTGAGCTGAATCGTCATCTGAAGGAGCCAGCTGAGATGCTCAGATTGCCTACGAAGAACCTCCTGTTGAACTCGCCTCACAAACTCTGCCTCAGAGTGGTACTCATATATCCAAGTTCTTCCTCAAAGTCACCACTTTGAAAGTGATCAACAGGGTGGCAAACCCCACCGAGGTCAACTGCATCCAAGCCGCAGGTTGCCTCCGAACCGATCGAGAAGAGGACGCCCTACGCCCTTCTCCCGGTTGCCCAATTTCCGGTTGCGCAATTCCCGGTTGAGGGACTGCTGGTTGCCTACTAACCGGTTGCGACATTGCCGGTTGCCTTCTAACAGGTTGCCGAACTGCCGGTTGCGGTCTTCGAATTACCGGTTTCTGTCGGTTTTCGAATTACCGGTTTCTGCCGGTTGCAACATTCCCGGTTGCATACAACCGGTTGCGACATTGCCGGTGGCCTTCTAACCGGTTGCCAAACTGCCGGTTGCGGTCTTGCCGGTTTTCGTATTACCGGTTTCTGCCGGTTGCCTCTTGCCGCATAACCGGTGGCAGGTCTGCCGGTTGCCCCATAACCGGTTGCAGACCTGCCGGTTGGACCTCAACATCCCCGTCCGAGGAAGGAGGCTCCAACCGCACCCGTAGCTTAAAGAGAGACCGTGCCACCGGGTGCTGGGCCTCGAATTCAGGGGTCCCCCTGAATTCGGATTGGTACCAAGACGACGCACCAGCCCTTTCTTCCCCATCTAGACAGCCCTGTCTAGAGATTGTCTGCCGACAACGCGGGGACCAACGCTCTGCCAATGACCCCTGGTCAAAGGCGAGATCCTCTTCAAGGGAAGGAGAGATATCCAGAGAATGGCCATATCTCAGTGGAGAGAGCACTAACAGAACCTCAGGGAGTAGCAGTGCCCACAGCCTTGAAGCCCGCATAGTAGGTCCGACTGGAGGGCCTAGAAGATACCGTGGCTTCGGTGGAGAGGGGACCCCCTGAGCCACGAACCGCAACCCTGTGAACAGAAGAGGGGGAGAGAGTCGACCCTGTCACTTTGGACGAAAGAACAGGGTGGACAAACTCCGGACGACTAGGCTTCGAAAAATAGCCCGACGAATTAGTAGTGGAAAACTGATATTACTTGTACTCTGACGAACCAAGCTGAGAGAGGATGAGCTTGAACATAGCTTGAGAATCCATTGAAGGGGTGGAAGCCACCGAGACCGAGGTCGACTTAGATTCTGTCACAGAAGGAGCGACCGATTTAGACGGTGAAGCCGTATTTTGAACTGAATTAGCCAAAGTTTTGAAAGAAGACTTGCGACTAGATTAAAAAGTTTGAGATGAGTCCTTGACAAATTAACCACTCTCATCCCGCTTAGGGGTATGAGAAGGAACCACTGAAACCGAAGAGGAACCCGAAGGCTTAGAAACGGGAACCGAAGAAGAAGAGTGAGAAGCCATAATGGCTAACACAACAAAGACGGCCAGATAAAAATCTGTGCCCATAAATTTTCAAACACCTGTGAGAAAATAAAATTCAAGAAAAACAAGACGAAGAATATCCCAAGAGGATACTCTAAAGAAATGAAAAACAGAAGAGAAAGGAACAAACCCACCAGAGTTCGAACTAAATAGCAAAAAAGTGGAGAAGGGTGGAACCAGGTCTTGACATGTGAGCTGGAAATGGAGGAATGAAGATAGGACTAGACCGGTGTGCCACGCCCACCCGGATGTAGGGGGGATAACTACCACCCAGCATCCGGTAGGGGGGACAAGGCCACCGGCTACTTTCGTTTTCCTATTCTAGGGTATGGTTCCAGGTTTATTAGAGCTAATGCACATGTTTTAAGTGTTGGTAATGTATGGTTAAAATAGATTGACAGATTAGAGGAAGCTACAAGCGCAGAACTTCCAGAAGGTGGGGAAACTATTATACAAAAGACACCCCGGTATCCCCACGGGGGCAGCTTAACTCAATCCTTCCACATAAATAAATGCCATATGTGACGTCATCTTCAAGAACGAATCACCTACGCGTTTGCGGAAGTATGTGTGTTCGTGCGAGTGTGCGCGTGTGACGATGTGTGTTGGGGGTGCGAAATACACATGTTTATTGCCACTATATGATACTTACCCTACATGCAAATGATCTCTCTCTGACTCATTATGTGTTCTTACGAAATAATATCATAATCTCATTTCAAAGTATACAACTATACACAAATGACTTTTGTATTAAAAAAGATGGAAACCACTGTGCAAGGGCCATCAAGCATCTAGAGACTAAAGAAACACTGAACTCAGTTCCTAACATGACCAAAAAGGCATGATTCAGTCAGAAATCACTTGAACCCGTTTGCCACTAATGTTGCATTTACGCACCACAATGGCTCTAATTGGTGATTTGTGACCACTTTCGATGTCTAGACTGTACTGAGCATGGCAATCGTTGCCTCTCTTCTCATGATTTTGTTCACTCGTTTATTAGGCGCATAGGTCGAAATTGTAGAACAAATATTGCCTTATAGTATAAGTTATACTTATAGTTTGAATATTATAGCAATGATCACACCACTCAGCATAACACTTTAAAAGGCAAAACATCTGACTCCAGAAACCAATCCACTCAGCATAACACTTTAACAGGCAAAACATCTGACTCCAGAAACCAATCTGATAAAGAAAGACACACACACACACACACAGAGAAAAAAGAAAGTATTCTTTACTTTCAAACCCCAATCCATCACCAGTTTCAACCTTCTTGCTATCATAATACATAGTCTGCCCACTCACACAGTGCCAAAGATGTCAAAACACAATGCTATTTACACAATACAGACAAATCTCTATTTTAAGACTTCCAAAATGTCCAGACAAATCGGTGGTAAATTGGAGGGGTCGTATGATGGAGGTTTTCACTGGCAGCCGTAGAAAGAAAAAGTTCAGCACAGTTCATACTCTCTTCTTCATGCACACATACAATGACATATTAAAACTGGATTTGGGTCTTTCCAACTCCATAGGATTGTGCAATCGATGTATTACAGTTTCACTTCACCGACTTCTGTTAATCACCTCCACTCTCGTCCAAAGTCAGTGGTTTTCTTTTTCAAAGTCAGTGGTTTTCGTGCTTTTCCTACGCTTTCCGCCATCTTTTCTACAACAAGGGAAGCGACTCCGCTTTCAGGCCCTTGACCGTGGTTGTTTCCCTTTGCTCGAAGTCTATGCAGACGACAACAACGGTCATAAAAACCAACAAAATGGCGGTCGTAAGTCGCGTTTTAGAGGAAGTCGTTTACATAGTAAAATGCATCCGTGCCAACAAATCCGGTCTCAAATGAGAGGTGGTCGCTTAACACAGGGTCGTAAAATAGGGGTTTGTCTGTATTAACGCAGCACTTAGGAGCTTATGCATCTCTCACACAATGCCCCAGACCAACAATGACAATGACAAAACAACGCTATTGACATCATAACAAAAAAATAAACAATGCAACACTCGTTAGCTCACAGATAAGTCTCATTCGCACCACTCGTCCTCTACCAAACTTCAGACTTTAAAATTTCAATCTAGACTTGTGACGAAATCAGCCAATTTGATGGAACGGGTATAAGAACATGATGCAGGATTTGAATAAAAACTCCCCATGGGGATACCGGGGGTCTTTCGTACAAATAGTTCCCCACCTACTGGAAGTTCTGTGCTTCTAACTTCCTCCAATACGTCACTCTCGTTGACTGTCTTTTCCCTTTACTTTCTGTCATCTATTTTTCTGACTTAGTTATTGGCCCATTAACCTGCCTTTTCCCCAAAAAAAGTCTTCCAAATGTTTTGTCCTTTGAGCTCCTCCAAAATCGGAATGTGTTGGCTGCACGCAGCGGGGAGACCAGTGAAAACTGAAAACCGGACACATATATGTACCTTACCCATTAAGAATCAAAACCTGGACACGATAACATTTTTTTTTTTTTAAAGAAGGTAGCTCTCAGTCTGACCTGTGCCTGTGGGGGTCCACCAGGCCGTGGCCCCTGCTTGTCCTTCTGGCCTCCTCGACCTCGGCCTCCTCTCCCTTTTTTCTTCTGTGGCTGATCACCTTCCATTTTCTTTGCTTTATTGACTCTGCCAATGACACAACAATGCACATGAAAACCTGCACAGCATAACGTGAAAAGCCCCAAATCTGCGATTACTGAAAACTTTTGCATTGTGTCACCTACTGCCTCAGTGTAAATTCTTGTTAGCTAAATTATGACTAGTGACATGGGGTTATTTACCCTGCATGTTTTGTATAGTCAGCCCTGAAAGTGGAAAATGTTGTCCACCAGCCTTTGGCTGGCAACCTACATTTTTTAACAACCAAACCAAAAGTTTTACCAGCCAAACCAAAATCCGTTTTGCCAATCAGTGACGAGTTTTGAGAACAGACTGAACACTTCATTTTGTTGGCCTTGTCGTTGAAGAGAAGCCACGAAAATTCTTTCTACCATTTTGGAAGAAATGTTTGTTTCACTCCTAGTCCCACACTTTTTGGGTGATGGCTGCGATGCCTTTGAACGTGAAGTTGAAGCCGAAGAATGTTTAATTTCGAACATGCACTGGCTGGCGAGCACGCAATTTGCGTATCGTATTTCCGGTGCATGGGAAAACATGGATTGGGAAAGGAATCTTGCGCGAGAAAGAACATCGTTTTTTGCCCACTCGCATTTGGCGGGTGAAGTGAATTATAAACTGGCCCAAAAAATGTTCCACTCACCACTTTCAGTTGTGGCATTCCCATACCTGGCTATTTCTGCATCTGCACTATTTACTAGTAGTAGTATTTTTAGCAGTAAAGCAAAGAAACACTTTATTTTATGACTGTTCTACATCAGTACCTGATTTCATTTTGATTGAGCCAATAGAAAACATTTAATACTATAGCAAGAGCAACAAAAACCCTGTGAAACTTTCTTGGAGAAGGCTTGTAATGTTGCATAAGTATTTTTTAAGTATAGAGATTAATCAAACTAAATTCGGGACTTTCCTGGAGTTGCACTGCCTCCGGGCATTGCCTCCAGGATAATTTGATGCTCAGCTGAACATTGAAGACAACAGATTAAAAGATATCGTGTATTAAAATAATGGATTTGAAGACTAATTTAAATTTTCTTACAAAAGAACCTCATTGTGGTTTATTTTGCGGAATGACAGGCTGCGGGAAAAGTGTGTTCGCTTTAGATTTAATCCTAACAGTTTATCGTAATCACTTTGAACACATAGTAATTTTTTGTACTACTTTAGAATACAACAAATCTTATAAAGAAAGAAAGCTTATTTGGACAGATGACGAAATCTATTTAGTCAATCCAAGTAATAAACTAAGCGAATGTTTAGAGTATTTTTATAAACTGTTTAAAGGAACACCAACTTTGTTTATCATTGATTGCTCAGCTGAAAGAGACATTGTCCAAAAAAGAAATAGTTTAGCAAAACTAGCATTCAGTGGTCGGCATGCAGGAATTAGCGTATGGATTTTAACTCAGAAGTATAACTCGGTTTTAAAAGACTTTAGAGAACAGTTAAAGACAGTTGTTTTGTTTTTTACTAAAGACAAAAACAGCTTTGATGAGTGTCTTGATGAAAATGATGTTGAATCAAAAGAAGAAAAAACTAAAATTAAACAAAAGCTAAGAAAAGAGAAATTTTGTAAACTAGTATTAAAAACAGATTTTCCTAGTCAGTACAAATGCTTATGAAAGAAGAAAAAAAAAAAGAAGTGTCTGTAAGGACTTTTTTTTTTTTTTTTGGAATTGTTAAAAGTCTAACAAATTTATCTTCGATTTTTTAGATTAATCAAATGATAGGAACTGTATCTGATGGGATTATCTGCAGTTCTTCTTTAACAAATACTCTTTGCGGTGTAGGTCGTGCCATATGGTTTGTCGTATCAGTTTCTCTTAAATAATACACGGGAGGATTCATTTCTATTATTCTTTTTATTTCGTACGGATCAATGCTCCAAATTGGATCTGTTGCTCTTATGCGAGTGTCTCCTTCTGCTTCTCCAGGTGCATAAAGAAATCTTACTTTTACTCCAAATGGTATTAGTTGTTTTGTAATTGAATGTTGAATTGGCAAGTCAATTGTTTTCTTCTGTATTGCTTTTACTGGTCGGAGTCCAATGACCTTAGATTCTTCGTTATTCATGACACGCAGAACGGAGGGCAGTCTTCTAACCCATTCAGTGTTTCTAGTTGAATCAAGGAGTTCTCTATGGTATTGATAAGAGAAAAGTCTTTCTGCCAATTGTTTGTTAAAGTTTTCAACTAAAGCCTGAGATCTATGGTTTCCAGGAATACCCCTTTTAATAGCGACTTTGTGTTTTAACAGTAGCTGATTGAATTGTCCTTTAAATTATTTTCCTTCATCAACTTGAATTAAACGTGGATAAGTTAATGGACCGCGTCTATAGATTTCTTGTAAAGCGACAGAGACTGAAGTAGCACTTTTATCAGACAATGGTTCAGCATCTTTATATCTTGAAGAGATGTTAACAACTGTAAGCGCGTATTTAAATCTTTTTCTTCTGAATAAATCATGAGGGAGGTATAGAAGATCCATTTGATGAGTGTCATTTGGTGTTGAGTTGACAAAGTGCGGTCTTTTAATTCGATTAGGCGCTGGTAAATAGATTTGCCAAATAGCTTGTTTAGATAGCCATTCTTTTGCCGTTTGTTCAGTGACTCCAGCAGCTTGATTTAATTTTTGAATAGCAGTTAACCCTTTCCAATAACCTTTTGGTGAATAATAAATTTATTATTTATTTTAATACTACACGTTTTTCGCGATAAAATAAACAGCAGTCATACCAACTACAATAAATGCTATTTCCTGGAGTTTTTGTTTTTCGGAAGTCGCTTCATTTCGGTGGTGGTAACTGAACTATTTCTTCTCCTGTCACTAAATAATACTCTTTAATAGCGTCGTCAACATTCTTAAAAGTGTAGGCTGCATGGTTTTGCAGTTTTAATTTGTTGTTAATGAAATCTAACTGAGCGAGTCTTTGTTTTTCATAAGCGTCTTGTGCTGCTGCTAATTGCTCCATTGCTCGATTATGTCTTTGTCTTTCCGTGTTTGTTTCTAGCTTACTAAACATGTAATTACTACCTGAAAAAGCAAGTGCGTTTACTACAGCACCGCCAATCATCATTGCGAGTGAAGCCATTTTATTTTTAGATATTTATATTTTCTGGAATTATTCCTTGTTTAACTAAAAAGTCTTTTGTTGCGATTGAAGCAGTGATTACCGCGATTAGTTTACCAGAGTCCTCTACTGGCTCTAGGTCAAGTTTTCCAAGGTCAGCAGCTTTCATTTTCAATAGTTTCTTACCAACCATCGTGTACGCAACAGAAAGTCCACCAATCAGAGCAGATTGATATACAAGGTTAGCAACAGTTTTTTCAGCACTCATTTTTGTTTTTAAAATAAAAATAATAAATCAACTAAAAATGAATTGTGACGAACTGTTGTTAAATGCGCAGGAAGCAGTAATTTCTGATGAAGTGTCGACAAGTGTTATGAATAAAAAGGAAAAGTTGTATTCTCTGGCTGCGTGTGGAAAAACAAAGCAATACTTAGGAACAGAATTTAGTATAGAACAGATTCAAGTAATGTCTTCTGCTGACATTGAAAAGTACTACAACAGATACGAAGCACAATTAGGATCTAAAATGGTTAAAAGTTTAGGTCTAACAGTGTTAAGCTTGTACACTAAGTTAGTTAGTCAGTTTTTTCCCACTCGATTCAAGCCAAGATTTAATGTACGATTTAAGTCAAGATCCTGTTTTAATTAAATCGTTAGAGTCTCTTAGTTGTGATCTTTTTTATAGGTTTGGCGGGCTTTTATCACCTGTTGTCATGGGGTTAATTACTTTTAATCATATAGATTTTATTGCTATTAAAAATGAACGTGACAGAGAATCAAACGAATCAGACGGAGCAGCAAACAAGCCCCAGTCCGACAACCAAGGTAACGAAGAGCCCAGGACGAGTTGAAGCAGGTAAAAGGTTGTCAGAGTGGAATCGACAACAAAAAATGAATAAACAAACAAAACAAAAACTGTTGTCTCAGAATGAAGATGAATCAACCATAAGCGCAATACCAGTTAAAAAAGAAGAAGACAAACAAAACAGTACGAATTACGATGTTGTATTGCTTACTGTTGGTGTGGTTGCTGGTGTTGGTTATTTGTCTTATAAATTATATAAAACACACATGCAACCAAAAAAAAAACGAGTAGAAGTACAAACAAAACAATCAGAAAAAGCAGCAAACAAACAAGAAAAACAAAAACCAAAAAGCTTAAAACCTGAGAGCGATCCATTTTTAATGCAATGAAAACTTAATATAATAAAAACTTAATAAGAACTTAATAAGTACTAAGTAAGTTTTTGTGTAAGAACTTAATAAATACTTGAGAATGACTTGAAGATGACTTAGCAAGAACTTTAAAAAATAAAATAGTAACTTCTTAAAAAATAACTTAAAAAGAACTTAACTTCTTAAAAAAGAACTTAAAAGTAACTTTTAAAAAAAGCCCAAAAGTTTGTTTTTTGCTTAAAATGTTTTTAAAAAGAAGTTTAACCAAGTGTTAAAAAAGGACCAAAAAAATAAGTTTTTTTTTAAAAAGTGACTAATGTTTAAAAAAAAGGGGTTTTTTTAAATAAAAAAAAGTTTAACCAAAAGTTTTAAAAAAGGACCAAAAAAAATAAAAATTAAGGTTTTAAAAAAGTGACTTAAAAAAAGTAAGTTTTATAAAAAAAATAGCAAAACTGTGCTCATCTGACCTTGCTAACTCACCACCAGTTCTCTGAATCTCACTTGAGATCCCACGGGCCCTATAGGACCCCAAGCTAGATCCAAAGGACTAGCGATGAGTTAGCAAGGTCAGTTGTGTACAGTTTTAGGTGTTTGTTAACTACATTAACTCTATTTTCTTACTTTAGAACCCCCATTTAAACAATCTTCCTACGTCTGTGCCAGTGACCCTTTTTACAGACGTACAAAACGAAATAGGCTAAAAGTGAGTAGAGATTGCGCTAAGAGTAAGATAAGGGAAGGAAACAAACACCTAATCACCTTTACTAAACACAGTATTATATAACTAACAAATCTTGCAAAATATCTATGATGGTTTACTTGTTATTTATTTGATCAAAACAATAATAATTTAACTTATTTAGTTCTTTATTCTAAAAGTTTTAATCAAATACTGAAATAGTACAACTAAACAATAATGTCTTTATTCAGTTTCCACAATAGTTTATAAAACAACCCGCTTTTTAAATTTAAAAACATTAGGTCTGAGTTATATCCCCTGTTTAATTTGCCTAAAATAGATGGCTACTTAATCGGGAATTCCCTGTTCCGTCTTATGTTTAACAGTATGACTCAATCGGGATTTCCCCATTCTATGGTGACGTTCTTTTTTTATCTTTTTTTTTTTTTGCCCCCAAAAGTAGTGTTTCTTTCCTCCTAATTGACGGGATAAAGGAAAGTCTGATTTCTTGCTTTTTTGCCCCTTAAAGTAGTGTTTCTTTCCTCCTAATTGACGGGATAAAGGAAAGTCTGATTTTTTGCTTTTTTTTGCCCCCTAAAAGTAGTGTTTTTTTCCTCCTAATTGACGGGATAAAGGAAAGTCTGATTTCTTGCTTTTTTGCCCCTAAAAGTAGTGTTTCTTTCCTCCTAATTGACGGGATAAAGGAAAGTCTGATTTCTTGCTTTTTTGCCCCTTAAAGTAGTGTTTTTTTCCTCCTAATTGACGGGATAAAGGAAAGTCTGATTTCTTGCTTTTTTGCCCCTTAAAGTAGTGTTTTTGTATCTAAAATGGGGTTTAAAAAGTCTGATTATTTGCTTTTTTTTCACCCTTAAAGTAGTGTTTTTGTATCTAAAATGGGAGGTAAAGGGGCGGATTTTTTTTTAATTATTTTATTTCGCCCTAAAAGTAGTGTTTTTGTTGTTTTTAAATAAATAGAGGAGTGAAACCGATACTGTGCTGGATTTCTGGTTTCCTTATTCTCTATACCTATAATGATAAAAGTATGTTTCTGTTGTTATTTTATGTAAATTGCAATCAAGAGAAGTTTATAAACTGAACATTTGACATATATTTCACACCTTATGCTTGAAATATAGATGTTTATGTAATGACGAAAATGTGAAAAAAATGCAAATTTGAATATTTTTGTAAACAAAAGCATTAAAATTTTAAATATGTTTGGTAAATTTAGCTCTTTTACTTGTTTTCAGAGTAGAGAACATTAAAAACTTGACAATCTGGTATAAAGGACAACTCAATAGCATTAAAAATGACAAAGTCATATAGCAATTTGAAAAACCTTCAAAATTAATCCTTTTTGGCCAGGCGCTCAAATTCGATGATGTACCATTTTCATTGGACCAGTATGATGTAACTATCACAGAGTTCTGAAAAAAATTGAGCATAATCTCTTTATCACTATAAAGTTGTAATCCAGATTTTGTAGTTATAGTACTGAAAACAACTGTGTACCAGACCTTTGAAATACCCCCATTGTGCGATTTTGTTCCAAGAATCTGTGGAAATAACTTAATTTTCGACCGAGTTTGGAGATTTACAACTTTTTTTCGTAAAGCATTTGATGTCAACAAATTTTGTGTGTTTGATTACCAGTATATAAAGATTAAAAACATGAACTTTGAGATCTCTGTTTTTTTTTTGCTGTGTGTGAGTGAAAATGGCAAAAAAATGTTGCCCAAAAATTTTCTAAGTCCAAAAATCACAAAAAAACGTCATAACTTTTTTATTTTTTACAACACAGACTTGTTTCTGGTATCACATTAATCAGGATCAAAAGATCTATCAAACTGTAGCAACAGACAATGTGCAGCATGTACTATTGAAAACCCCTTTGGAATACCTACATATACTGATATAGAGACCAAAGAATCATTTTCATTCTACAGAAAGTTTGGAAAATTAAAATAAGCAGCAAGGAAAAACGAACGTAAACCCTCTAAATGCAGAGTCGCCAATCAGTATTGCCGTAAACCATGGGAAATTCCCGTAAAAATTGTGACAGTTTAATGCCAAGTTCACATTACGGTAATGCTTCACCAACTGTTGTACTTCAAGTTCAAGGGGTAAGGGATAGGAGTTCTAGAAATTACTTTTGGACCAGCAGCGTGGGTAGTGGTTAGCGACGTGGTACTAATGGGCTGGGAGGTCGAAGGTTCGAATCCCATAGAGGCGAGGGTTTTGGGCCTGGACCGACTCCTACCAAGACTGAGTAGTGAGTGGCTA
>CM065700.1:46405426-46424762 GCA_017654935.2 Phymorhynchus buccinoides | reverse complement strand
CTTAAACTGTATATCCTTGGAAAATAAAGTATTTAAGTTCAAAGTTCTCTCTGACGTCTTCGTCGCCTCTCTCTCTCTCTCCCCCTCTCTTTGCTTGATAATGATCACGTGTGTTGCTACCTTTGTGTGTAGAGCTCTGATGTGGTGTCTCCTTGCCATGTTTGTGTTCTGTGCTTTGTATGTAATATCCAGGACAGATTGGAAGAATGGCGTTGCCTAAAAACTATAGTCCTTGGAAAATAAAAGTTTAAGTTTTCCCAAGACGTTATTAATATTTTTTATCTTATATTTTTTAGAATGTAGTATTTTCCTCTGCCATTTCTTTCGTGAAATTCCTCGTCTCTCTCCTCTCTCCTCTCTCTCTCGTCTCGCTCTCTCTGTGTGTGTGTATGTGTGGTTTGTGTATGTGTGTGGTGTGTGTGGTGTGGTGGTGTTTCCCGTTCCGTGCGTGTGTGCGTAGTGTGATGTTGGCGTGCCGCGGCGCGCATGCAGGCGTGTCTGCGGGTGTCTTATTTCACAGCTTTACAAACCGAAAAATTAAATTTGCCTATTGGACAACTAAACGCTTTAGAATCAAAAATTAATGTTCTCCGTGACTTCGTGGAAATCTCACACAATCAAATATCTTTATTATATATTTATAGGAAAGGACAATACACCGCGAACTGATAAAAACCAATGTATGGACGAAAGCTCCGTAAGTATACAATTGACCTTAATTGTTTTTTTTTTTTTTTTTAAATCACTGAGGCAATATCTAGGACATCCTCGAAACAAAAGTGGTATGGACGCCAAGTCAGTAAGTATACATTGACCTTCTTGTTTTTTTTATTTTTTTAATTTTTTTTTTATCACTGAGGAGTAATATCACAGGACTAGCCTCGACACCAACATGTTATGTTGACGAAGTCAGTAAGTCAAAAAAAAAAAAAAATACATTGACCTTATTGTATTTTTTTAAAAACTAATAGAAATTTTTATCACGAGGAATATCAGCGACATCCTCGAAACAAATGTCTGGACGAAAGTCAGTATAAGTAATACATTGACCTTACTTTACTTGATTGTTTTTAATCACTGAGGACTATCCACGGACATCATCGAAACAAAATGTATGACAAAGTCAGTAATTATACATTGACCTTATTGTTTTTTATCATGAGGAAGATATCAGGACATCATCGAAACAAATGTTATGGACGAAAGTCAGTAGTATAACATTTGAACCTTATTTTGGTTTGTATCACTGAGGAATATCAGACTATATCGGAAACAAATGTATGGACGAAAGTCAGTAGTATACATTGACCTATTGTTTTTATATCACTGGGAATATCAGACATCATCGAAACTGAAAAGGAAGATACGGAGTTTTTTAAAATAAAATGGGATGGGGGACGCAACACACACACACACACGCCGCACTCACAGCATACACACACCACACACCCCACGACAGAACGGGCAATCGAAGGAAAGCTATTTAATCTTACCTCCCTTAGAAACCGTGCAACTCCACCACAACACCTAGTATAGTTGCAAATTGGGACATAAGACTCGCGAGCATGATAGTGCGAATTGATATCGGGTCACTCCTTACGCAAGAGATAACCGAAAGGCAACCTTGAAATTACATTGTTTTAAATGTACATCAACTCGTCAGGTGAACTTTATCTGTTCTCATTTTTGTTGGCGGGGGGGGGATGAAGAGGACGAGGAGGCGGGAAGAGATGGTAGGCAGGTGAGGATTCGCGGCGGGACGGGGGATTGGGGGAAATGTGAGGTTGGGGTGGGGGGAGAATGGGGGAGGGGCGGAGGGGAGTGCAGGGGAGGAGGGAGGGGTAAGCTGGAGCAGGGGAGGGTGGCGGGGCGTTGGAGGTAGCAAAAGGGGAGAGGGATTGAGAACATTTACATATTCCTGGTCCTGATAACAAGATGATTAGAGGGTTCTAATTAGTGCACAGAAGAAGGTGTCAGAGTGGTTAAGAACGTTCGCCTTGCCAATATGTGTAAAATGAGCGTTGACTGGCATAGCGTGAAGTAACCCGTGCGAGATTTGGTTCGAATTCCAGGACCTCCGCGGCCCTTTTCCTTTCTCTAGATTTGACAGGGAAAATTTGTTCGACTGGGAACGTGCAGAAATCCTATCGTAAGGGGGACTTAAAAGCTAGTGCCTGTTCGCAATCTAGCCTCGTATACGAGTGTGGCGTACTGGTGAGCGCTTTAACGCCTGCCCCACCTCACGTAAGAAATTCCAAGCTGGCAGGTGGTTTTTTGAACGTAGATGATGCAATATTAAATAAGTACGGGTAAGGAGAAATTCACCGACTGCCTGGTATTTGCCAAATTGGTAATATGACTAGTAAAGCTTCATTTTCCCCCCCCCAACCAACCCTTTTTCTTTCCCATTCCCAAGATACGAAAAAGATAGAAACCCCAAACAGTGTATGCTCAACAACACCCCTCAACCACGACGATAGACGCCTGTGCCCCCCCCCCCCCCCCCCCAGACAACATCAAAAAAAAAAATTGTTGGATTTGGTCTACTAGTAATGCAGCACCTTTTGCGAACTTTAGCGTGACGCAGTTCATCACGAATTTCCACAGATAGTCCCTGTGACTAGAATAATATCCAAATAATATAAATATAATTACTCTTAACCAACCGGAGGATTATAGAAGAAGAATTTTTTTTTTTTGTTGAAACAAAACAATAAGCTTACTCCGGACGACCTGCTGACACCGAAAACGTAACTCTCATCTTTTTCCCTCGTCCCGCCCCCACGTGATTCGCGTGAATACTACTCTGTTATAAACCAATTCTACTGTTTTGTTTATGTGTTTACCATTCTATAAATTTTCACAATAGTAATAACTTGCTATTCAAATAAAATGTCGCTATGATAATATACCCAGAAGTGAAAGAATCGGTGAAAAGTGTAATGTACATGAATGTGCCAGAGGAGTTCTCCTTATTTGTCCCTTTTTCAATGTGAAAGAAAATAGATATCTTCGGTTTTCCGCAGTACTTTTATAATCGACCAAATGCTGTATAAAAATTTTAATGCTTTATTTTTTTTTTGTCAAAGGATTAATTTCAAGAAAGAAAATAAGAAACTTTGGGTGCCCACCGGTTCGCATAATGCGTGTTTTACACGTCATAATAATCCTTTGATCAGATCAGAGCCGCGGGGCTGGCAAAAGTCGAGTGTCTGTCAAAAAAAAAAACCTGCAGTTCGCATAAACGGGGGGTGGGTTTTTTTTTTTTTTTTTTTTTTTTGCCATTTATTTTTCGCATAACATTATGCACCTCTTGCAGGTATGCTAATGCACTCTACGTGACTTTTCTGTTACTTTCTTACTATCTCCTAACCTATCGCCTAACTTTCTAATTATTATGCGAAATGCCATGTCACACAACGCTTGTATGCCGAAGGCCGGACAGTATGTGAATCGCTTTATTTTGCGAAAGCGGCAGTATTCGAAACGGCAATAAATGCGAAACCGGTGCGCACCGTAAACTTTTGATGAAACTTAAGCACTTCTTTACAGCTCATAAATCAGTTGTTTTCGATGATTTTATGGATAAAAATGTCACAGGTCTTGTTTTCTTATTATGGTACAAAGTTATTTTTCCATGATGTTATAATCTACTCTTCTTGTTGATATTGTTTGTCGTTATCTGAATAGTAAATTAGTATAGGACATCATCTATCTGTATTGATGTTTGGAGTGTTTAAGTGCTAAAAAAAACATACTTTTCAAAAATTGGTATCTTCTTCACAAAATTTCAAAAAATGGCAAGGATTTGGAAAGCATAAACCTTTTTAACCAAGAAACAATTCAACGCACAGGATCGCATCTAGACAAATACAGAACTGTATAAATTGAACTCTCAAGCCAGATGACTTTGAACCTTCATTTTTCCAAATATTATATTTTCAAAGATTATCAAAAATGATAGAACAAACGAACAACAACCTTGAAGTTTTTAGAACATTTCTGCTATAACGCAACAAATATTTCGTCAGCACTTTTTGGGGGGGGGGGGTAGGGGGGGGGGGGGAGGTAGGATCTTGTGGGTGGGCAGGGGGGGGGGGTGGTGGGGTGGGGTGGGTTGGGGGGTGGGGGATGGGGTGGTTGTGGATTATGGGGGGCATCCCAGCAATTCAATATCAGTTCATGAAATAGCCAATTGTCTAATACATTTAAAACAGTCCAGATCTAGAGATTTGGATAGGTTTGGAATTAATTAAGACAGCATACATCCTAAAAGTCGCCTCACCCAGTTTTGTCATAACATTGACGTTATCTTTACAATCTGGTTTCCTCATAATTCAAACAGGCTAAAGTGATACCACTGTTACAAGTAATCGGTGATCCTAGTCATGTCCTTTCAAACCTACCGAGCTCTACGAGAATGTTCGTCAATGAATCACTGCAACCACTGAAAAGGCAAAAGCGACAAAATATGACTGTCTCACCCATTTCCACCATGTGTGGAAGGCACAAAATTGCAGAAGTGGTGTCACATAAATGTTATGGCATCACTTTTGACAATAACCTTACTGTGTAAAATGTATCTCAAAAAAAAAAAGGATTTAAAATTGGCCAACTGAACCACAAAAGGTATTAAAACTTTTTAAATCTTCAGTCACGGAAAAATATTTTTCCAACATGCTCCACATTAATAACTCGACATCAACCCTTTTGGGACAGTACTAGTGTAAGGCTAATCTAAAACATTAAGTCGTTACTTAACGGCGGTGAACTAGTAGTACTGATGAAATCCAGCCCCTAACGCTAATGATTACAATAAAATTAACTTTTGCCACTAAAAGACGACTTCTTCTTCAACAATGCCTCTGGCCTGTTAATGTTGTTGTAAATTGGGTCCCTCCCCCAAAAATGATCAACTTTTGCCTATAAAACCAAAATCAGGGCCAAACAAAAACGACCCACAAGCAGTCTTTCCCCAACCACGAAAATATATTTGAATATGCTTCTGTGTTTGTGCTGCTGTGCAATAGTAGACGAGGAGACATTACAGGTGTGTGCAAACCCATGTATTTTTTATTTATTTTTTATCATTCCCTTCCTTCTGCGCTTTAAATGTAAGCGGTGTTAGTTTTTTGTGGGGGGTTTCTATAGTGCCTTTCTATAAGTATTTTACACCTCGCAGTCACACAAGACATTATTACCCAATCATTCACCCAGGTACAAGATCAAGAAGGAAAAATTTACAAACCGAAGAATGAGCTTTGAAAGTAGTGAGTCTTGAGTTTAGCTTTGAAAGTAGAGATAGTTGGTTCATGGCGGAGATCGACTGGGAGGGAATTCCAAACAGCAGGGGCACTGAAACTGAAACTGCGGTCACCAAATGATCTTAGATTTATTTTTTGGAACTTTCAGAAGTTTTTGTGTTTGAGGACCTGAGTGAACGGGAAGGAGTGTAAAATGGCTATTTATTTTAAATGCAATGTTATGCATAATGTACTCCACACACACATACACATATATATTATATATATATATATATATATATATATATATATATATATTATATATATATATATAATACACACACACACACACACACACACACACCAATTCTCCAAAATCTGATATGGATTATACGACTCTGAAAAAAAGATGATCATATCCATTTAATATCAGTAGAAAGAAGCAAAACGACACGTCAAAAATACATATCCACATCATACACAGATGGCTCAGCTTTAGAATCTTATTATACAGGAGCTGGGTTTGTGATCCCTGATTTAAAACTAACTTAGACTCATTTTGTTTACGAAAAGACTTTTCTGTATAGGGCCTATACCGCATAACTGTATGCGATCCTTATGGTCTTATCTTGGATATCTGATGTTAATATGGCAATTTACAGCGTTCTATTTTGCGTTGACTCTAAAAATATGTCCTTTATAGCTTACAGAACTGGAATGTAAACATTAGGAGAGACTTGATTTTTTATATCAAATCCATGATACATTATATCATGGCTAAAGGATTTTTTGTAGAGTTTTGCTGGATTCCATCACATTGTGGTATTTATTGGAATAAAATAGCTGATAAATTAGCAAACGAAAGTGCTCTTTGAAAAAATCCAGATAGTACATTGAAACTGGAAAAATCCAGATAGTACATTGAAACTGGAAAAATTCAGATAGTACATTGAAACTGGAAAAATCCAGATAGTACATTGAAACTGGAAAAATCCATAATAGTACATTGAAACTGGAAAAAACATGACATAAATTCAATATTAGAAAATTGTATGAATGAAAAACTTCCTACAAAAACAAGTGTTATTATGTCAAAGATCCCCCCCAGTGGGGATACCGGGGGTCTTTTGAAAATAGTTCCCCCACCTTCTGGAAGTTCTGTGCTTGTAACTTCCTCTAATCGGTCACTCTCTTTGACTCTGCCTTTTCCCTCTGCTTGCTGTCATGAACTATCTTTCTGCCTGGCTGGTCCATTCTCCTGCCTTTTTTCAAATAAAAACTTTCAAAAAAGATTTCCTCCAGCCGAAGTCGGACATACTGGGCCTAATTATTTCTTACTTAGGCTCATAACGGCAGCATGACGCATCTGCGCTCATAATTGATAAGAAACTGTCTCAGCGATCGAAGAAGAAGAATGTCAATAAGCATATTCACACACACACACACACACACGGTGAAGACAGACATAGTATGTAGAAAAGCCAAAAAATAAAATATGCGACTATTTTAAACACTGTGCGCACGTACAATTCTTGGTCACACCCACCCACAACCACACACATATACACACACGTCATGCGCATGCATACAATCATTTATCTACCCATCCATCTAACTTGTGCATATTTTCTTTTCTGTTCGTGCGTGTTCTGGCTATGTGCATGTTTTTTTAAAAGTTGCTGTTCGTCTGTAGATCTGCTCCTCCCTTCCTTCTTTCATTGTTCTTTGTTGGAGCCTGTTCGTCTGTAGATCTGCTCCTCCCTTCCTTCTTTCATTGTTCTTTGTTGGAGCCTGTTCGTCTGTAGATCTGCTCCTCCCTTCCTTCTTTCATTGTTCTTTGTTGGAGCCTGTTCGTCTGTAGATCTGCTCCTCCCTTCCTTCTTTCATTGTTCTTTGTTGGAGCCTGTTCGTCTGTAGATCTGCTCCTCCCTTCCTTCTTTCATTGTTCTTTGTTGGAGCCTGTTCGTCTGTAGATCTGCTCCTCCCTTCCTTCTTTCATTGTTCCTTGTTGGAGCCTGTTCGTCTGTAGATCTGCTCCTCCCTTCCTTCTTTCATTGTTCTTTGTTGGAGCCTGTTCGTCTGTAGATCTGCTCCTCCCTTCCTTCTTTCATTGTTCTTTGTTGGAGCCTGTTCGTCTGTAGATCTGCTCCTCCCTTCCTTCTTTCATTGTTCTTTGTTGGAGCCTGTTCGTCTGTAGATCTGCTCCTCCTTTCCTTATTTCATTGTTCTTTGATGGAGCCTGTTCGTCTGTAGATCTGCTCCTCCTTTCCTTATTTCATTGTTCTTTGTTGGAGCCTGTTCGTCTGTAGATCTGCTCCTCCCTTCCTTCTTTCATTGTTCTTTGTTGGAGCCTGTTCGTCTGTAGATCTGCTCCTCCCTTCCTTCTTTCATTGTTCCTTGTTGGAGCCTGTTCGTCTGTAGATCTGCTCCTCCCTTCCTTCTTTCATTGTTCTTTGTTGGAGCCTGTTCGTCTGTAGATCTGCTCCTCCCTTCCTTCTTTCATTGCAGCAAAGCGAGCGGCAGTGAACAGGAAGTCACTCAACCTGCACAAAATAACACCCACAAAAACATTATTTCATCGTTCAAAATGTCCCTCAACGACATTTATGTTTTGCTGCTCCAAACGCTCCACTATGACGTCACTTTAATGAGGCTTTATACTGAACATTCTCTGCCCAGGTCTCGAGCACTTACAAGCACAGAGCTTCCAGAAGGTGAGGGAGCAATTTATTCAAAAGAACCCCAGGCATCCCAACAGGGGGGAGGGGGGCTGCTTTCTAACAGACTAAGCTGTAAAACAAGCTGCCAGTGGTGGAGAAAATCAGTTCTCACACAGCTCTCAGTCTCACTTTACTGTTGGCCCGAAGATGGAGGGTAAATGTCAGACACCCTATAATTAAAGCCTTTGGAGTAAAACGCCAACATTCAAGGCTAAAAGTAAAACATGATGAGGAACTTGAAAGGTTACCTGTTCATGAATGTAAATGTTTCCGGATCAATTTCTCCTTCTCTCGACAAAGGGGTAAGCCTGGAACAAAATCATTGTCAAATGGAATGTGCAATACCGCAAAATGCGGACGATATGCCCCGCTACTTTTTTCCTCAACTTTGGCCCATGCGGCTTAAAGACTGGTGCGGCTTATCTGTGGATTTTTTTTCCCCATTCTACATTTATCAGTATGATTAAATCTGTTTTGGGCCACATTCATCAGCTTATTTTTTAGCTTCTTTAGACTCAAAACTGGTTTTGGTAATCAATAGATTAAAATCTCATGCTTAAAGTGTCTGAGAACATTCAATATTTATGCTCTGATAGGAGAATTTCTATATTTGTGTTGGTTTGTACTTATATGTGAATAAATACCTAATATTTTGTCATTTTAAGGGATGCGGCTTATATACAGGTGCGGCTTACAGTCCAGTTTGTACGGTAATTCAGTGGAACAGACATTTTAAGACCTTGACAAAAATCATCCAAAATAAGGTCTTAAGTTGGAGGGAGTTGCATAAGGGAGGTAATGTTAATACTTACAAAGAAGGGCAATGTCTGGGAGAAGTAGGTCTTACATGGGAGGGAGTCTTATAATGGGAGGTACTGTTAATACTTACAAAGAAGGGCAGATGTCTCGGAGAAGTAGGTCTTACATGGGAGGGAGTCATAAGGGAGGTAATGTTAATACTTACAAAGAAGGGCAGTGTCTCTGAGAAGTAGGTCTTACATGGGAGGGAGTTGCATAAGGGAGGTACTTTTAATACTTACAAAGAAGGGCAGTGTCTCTGAGAAGTAGGTCTTACATGGGAGGGAGTTGCATAAGGGAGTTACTTTTGATACTTACAAAGAAGGGCAGTGTCTCGGAGAAGTAGGTCTTAAGTGGGAGGGAGTTATAAGGGGGTGGGGTGGGCGTCTTATAAGGGAGGTTCCACTGTATGTTCTCAAAACAAATAAACAAACAAATCAAAGGCTGTCAACGAATTTGTGAAAGGTCAAGGTCAAGGTCAACAACTGAACAAGGTTATACGTTGCAACCCTGAAAAATGGGAATCCAGGACAGTTTTACTCAGTCTCTTTTCCACTTTTTTATTTTATTTTACTGAAATGCAATCTGTTATACAACAGCCATCTTGCAATTGCGGACATTTTTTGTTCAGTCAGTTTGGTGGTCTCTATGCTAAGGTTCAACTGGAGTTACTCAAGAAAACTCATCAACTGGAAGTAGGTAATATTCTTCCGTCCAACATTATTCTAAGCAAAGATTCACAAGACATTGTGTGGACAGACAAACAAAGAAGAAGAAAAATTAGAAGCAGACGGACATGAACAATTCCATAAGCCCTACTTCACACAGGAGCTAATGCGTAATCAATGGCAAGATTTTTTTTTTAAACCAAAAAAACCATTGCCATAGATTGGCCTCACGTTACTTCATTTTACCTGCATATTATAGAATGGAACTCACGGCACTCTACAAGACTCAAGTCACACAACAAACTCTTTTATCCATGTACAGCCAAAACCAAGACTTCTTCTTCTTCTTCTTCCAGTAATGTCCACCTGCCGTTTATCGGCAATTATTGACATGGACAGGGGTTCAAAGACGAAGATGCGCAGCATGGGATAAGAAAGGATTTGAGAAATATATTAGATCGGCACTGATGGCAGCCTGCCCATTCAATAGAATGCCAGGTAATAGAAAAGCATTTGTCGCTTACAATGATATTGAGAGGATATGAAGAGAGTAATCTGGTTGGGTATTTATTTTATAAGTTCAGATAGGTATTAAATATTAGATAATCATTTGTTGTTTTAAGATATAAAGATATGAAAAGATGAACTTGGCTGGGTATTTTGTGACTAGAAGTAGACAAAGTACAGTCAAACCTCTATTATAAGACCCTCCATTAAAAGACCTCTCATTACTACTGACTTTTCTGGCACAGATGTAATGTATTTTATTATAATTTATGTATAAAACCAATTATAAGACCACCCCCACCCCACCCCCAATTTAAGACCGATTTTTCCTGACTTTTTAGTATTCTTAAAATAGACGTTTGACTGTAATAGTATCAATAGTAGCAAAAGCAGAAGTAATTCTGGTCAGAGAAGTATCAGCAGTAGTAAGAACAGCAGCAGCAGCAGAACTATTAGGCATAGGTACTTTATAGTCACAGAGGCAGTAGCAGCAGCAGTATTGAATATCAGTAGCAGTAGCAGCAGCAGTATTCAATATCAGCAGCACTAGCAGCAGCAGTATTGAATATCAGCAGCAGTAGCAGCAGCAGTATTCAATATCAGCAGCAGTAGCAGTATTGAATATCAGCAGCAGTAGCAGCAGTATTGAATATCAGCAGCAGTAGCAGCAGTATTGAATATCAGCAGCAGTAGTAGCAGTATTGAATATCAGCAGCAGTAGCAGCAGTATTGAATATCAGCAGCAGTAGCAGCAGTATTGAATGTCAGCAGCAGTAGCAGCAGTATTGAATATCAGCAGCAGTAGTAGCAGTATTGAATATCAGCAGCAGTAGCAGCAGTATTGAATATCAGCAGCAGTAGTAGCAGTATTGAATATCAGCAGCAGTAGCAGCAGTATTGAATATCAGCAGCAGTAGTAGCAGTATTGAATATCAGCAGCAGTAGCAGTATTGAATATCAGCAGCAGTATTGAATATCAGCAGCAGTAGCAGCAGTATTGAATATCAGCAGCAGTATTGAATATCAGCAGCAGTAGCAGTATTGAATATCAGCAGCAGTAGCAGCAGTATTGAATATCAGCAGCAGTAGCAGCAGTATTGAATATCAGCAGCAGTAGCAGCAGTATTGAATATCAGCAGCAGTAGCAGCAGTATTGAATATCAGCAGCAGTAGCAGCAGTATTGAATATCAGCAGCAGTAGTAGCAGTATTGAATATCAGCAGCAGTAGCAGCAGTATTGAATATCAGCAGCAGTAGCAGCAGTATTGAATATCAGCAGCAGTAGTAGCAGTATTGAATATCAGCAGCAGTAGCAGTATTGAATATCAGCAGCAGTAGTAGCAGTATTGAATATCAGCAGCAGTAGTAGCAGTATTGAATATCAGCAGCAGTAGTAGCAGTATTGAATATCAGCAGCAGTAGCAGCAGTATTGAATATCAGCAGCAGTAGTAGCAGTATTGAATATCAGCAGCAGTAGTAGCAGTATTGAATATCAGCAGCAGTAGCAGTATTGAATATCAGCAGCAGTAGCAGCAGTATTGAATATCAGCAGCAGTAGCAGCAGTATTGAATATCAGCATCAGTAGCAGCAGTATTGAATATCAGCAGTATTGAATATCAGCAGCAGTAGCAGCAGTATTGAATATCAGCAGCAGTAGCAGTATTGAATATCAGCAGCAGTAGCAGCAGTATTGAATATCAGCAGCAGTAGCAGCAGTATTGAATATCAGCAGCAGTAGCAGCAGCAGTAGCAGCAGTATTGAATATCAGCAGCAGTAGCAGCAGCAGTAGCAGCAGTATTGAATATCAGCAGCAGTAGCAGCAGCAGTATTGAATATCAGCAGCAGTAGCAGCAGTAGCAGTATTGAATATCAGCAGCAGTAGCAGTATTGAATATCAGCAGCAGTATTGAATATCAGTAGCAGTATTGAATATCAGCAGCAGTAGCAGCAGTAGCAGTATTGAATATCAGCAGCAGTAGCAGCAGTAGCAGCAGTAGCAGTACTGAATATCAGCAGCAGTAGCAGCAGTAGCAGCAGTACCATATTTTTCAGACTACAAGGCGCACCCCCAAAAATTGACATAAAATTCAGATTTTGTTACTCTATTCTCTTACTATATTGTTAGTCATATTACAAGGCGCTTATGTCTCAGTCTGGGGAAAAAGTATCGCTTATACCATGGGACTATATAAAAACACTTTCTGGCTTCTTTTTTTCCTACCACTACTACTACTACTACTGCTACTACTACTATAATCCAAAAAATACAGTAGTACAATGGAACCTCCCTTATAAGACTCTCTCCCACATAAGACCTACTTCTCTGAGACATTGCCCTTCTTTGTAAGTATTAAACTTACCTCCCTTATAAGACCCTTCCCTTATAAGACCTCATTTTGGATGATTTTTGAAGGTCTTATAATTGAGGATCCACTGTAGCATCAGCAGCAGTTTTTGTAGCTGTAGCAACAGTAGTTAGCTCTTTCGCATCGCAATGATTTGGAATTATTAAAAAAACTCACAAATCATTCTAGCCACACACAAACCAAATGTACGTAAACAAAAAGAGAAATGAAAGAAGATTACAGGTTTTGACTTCAGGTTTAGACATAGGGAAGTGGTAGATCAGACTTTTTTATATATAGACTTTATATAGAAAAACTCTCCACACCGATTGGTTACCCCACAACAAACCACTACAAAAGCAAAGTCAGAGGCAAAATTGTGGTCTAAGGGAGCAAAGTGAGTTTAGAAGTGATCAATGTATTGTGTGCACACAGACTTACTTCCCTTGAAGCAAGTGCATAAAATTGTCAGTTATCTATTCATTCCGGACATATATGGCTGAACGACTTGAATGAGTTAATGTTGCTGTTTTACTTATAGCAGTAGCAGTAGCACCAGTGGTAGAAGTAGCAACAGCAGTAGTCAGCAGCATCAGTAGTCAGCAGTCAGCAGTAGTCAGTAGTCAGCAGTAGTCAGCAGCAGCAGTAGTCAGCAGTCAGCAGTAGTCAGTAGTCAGTAGCAGCAGTAGTCAGTAGTCAGCAGTAGTCAGTAGCAGCAGTAGTCAGTAGTCAGCAGTAGTCAGTAGCAGCAGTAGTCAGTAGCAGCAGTAGTCAGTAGTCAGCAGCAGCAGTAGTCAGTAGCAGCAGTAGTCAGTAGTCAGCAGTAGTCAGTAGCAGCAGTAGTCAGTAGTCAGCAGTAGTCAGTAGTCAGCAGTAGTCAGTAGTCAGCAGTAGTCAGTAGCAGTCAGTAGTCAGCAGTAGTCAGTAGTCAGCAGCAGCAGTAGTCAGCAGTAGTCAGTAGTCAGCAGCAGCAGTAGTCAGCAGCAGCAGTAGTCAGCAGTAGTCAGTAGTCAGCAGTAGTCAGTAGCAGCAGTAGTCAGTAGTCAGCAGTAGTCAGTAGCAGCAGTAGTCAGTAGTCAGCAGTAGTCAGAAGTCAGCAGTAGTCAGTAGCAGCAGTAGTCAGTAGTAGTCAGTAGAGGTGGGGGGAAAAAACCGTTTGAACCGAAAAACTGGTGCTAAAATTTCGCGGTTCGAAAAACCGGTTCGAGTTGCTGTGAACCGGTTTTTTAACTGCAAACTGAAAGTAAGTTTTTCTTAGAATAACGCATTCTTTTCGAAGAACAACACTGATTCTCAGCGAAGATTGGGTGCTTGCAAACCAAGAGTAGCTGTTTCTAGTTTGTGGTGGTGTATGGCTTTGACTTTGGCTGAGTGTTGCGTTGAGAATGTGTGTGTGTGATAAATCATAAGTTTCTTTATTGTGTGTGTGTGTATGTATGTGTGCGCATGCGTGCGTGTGTGTGAATATTCTGACAAATAAATATGTGTTTGCATAGATAAAACTAGTGATGCGAGTACTGGTTAAAAAAAACGGTTCGGCTAAACCGGTTCGAAGAGGGAAAACCAGTTTAAAACCGGTTCGGATTTTAAACTGGCTCTCAACTCTAGTAGTCAGTAGTCAGCAGTAGTCAGTAGTCAGCAGTAGTCAGTAGTCAGCAGTAGTTAGTAGTCAACAGTAGTCAGTAGCAGCAGTAGTCAGTAGTCAGCAGCAGCAGTAGTCAGCAGTAGTCAGTAGCAGCAGTAGTCAGTACTCAGCAGTAGTCAGTAGCAGCAGTAGTCAGTAGTCAGCAGTAGTCAGCAGCAGCAGCAGCAGTAGTCAGTAGTAGTCAGTAGTCAGCAGTAGTCAGCAGCAGCAGTAGTCAGTAGTCAGCAGTAGTCAGTAGTCAGTAGTCAGCAGTAGTCAGCAGCAGCAGTAGTCAGCAGCAGCAGTAGTCAGCAGCAGCAGTAGTCAGCAGCAGCAGTAGTCGTCAGCAGTCAGTAGTCAGTAGTCAGCAGTAGTCAGTAGTCAGTAGTCAGCAGCAGTCAGCAGTAGTCAGTAGTCAGCAGTCAGCAGTAGTCAGCAGCAGTGAGCAGCAGCAGCAGTCAGCAGTAGTGGTACTCACTCTCTCTCTGCTCTGCGGCACACAGCTCTAGCCAGGTGAAGATAGGTCGCCGATTTTCCCCCTGACTGCAACACCCATAACAATTAATAATGCTTCAACCAAGCATCACATAACCTCTGCCAACATTTCCAACATTGAATAGAGTTCACCCTTTTCTATTTGCAAAATGCTCCCCGTGACTTCCTCTAATCTGTCACTCTCTTTCACTCTGCCTTTTCCCTTTGCTTACTGTCATCTACCATCTTTCAGTCTAGCTATTTCCTAGTCAGGCGCATAACATCGGTGTTCAAATGACAGGAAACTCGATCAATGAAGAAGGAAAAAAATGCTTCCCAACCTTTTCATATATCGGTTCGACTTTTTGACGTTAAATTGTGGTTGATTTCAACAAAGACCATTGAATCATTTCAACAGCTGTAGCTTTATTTTCAGAAATGTCACGTAAGGTCTATATACACGTTAACAATATTCACAAAATATCTCTATTTCCCTGTGGCAATACAGTGTTAGGCCACTCATAATATGACTTACAACTCACTGTGCTGCCATGGGGAAATAGTGATATTTTATTAATTTGTCAACATGTACAGAGATCTTTACTAAGGTGAAATGAGAGAGAGAGAGAGAGAGAGAGAGAGAGAGAGAGAGAGAAGAGAGAGAGAGAAAGAGAGAGAAAGAGAGAGAGAGAGAGACAAATAGACAAAGAGAGAGAGAGAGAGAGAGAGAGAGAGAGAGAGAGAGAGAGAGAGAGAGAGAGAGAGAGAGATGGCTAATATAAACACTCTTTCTTCAAGAACTGTGTCTTCTTCTTCTTTGATCGCTCAAACAGTTTCCTGTCAATTATGAGTGCAGATGCGTAATGCTGCCATTATGCGCCTAACTAAAAAATAGTTAGGCCCAGCAAGTCCGACTTCGGCTGGAGGAAATCTTTTTGAAAAGTGTTTTGTGAAAAAAACGCAAGAGAATGGACCGGTAAGGCAGAAAGATAGTAGATGACAGTAAGCAAAGGGAAAAGGCAGAGTCAAAGAGAGTGACAGATGAGAGGAAGCTACAAGCACAGAACTTCCAGAAGGTGGGGGAACTATTTATACTAAAGGCCTACCGGTATCCCCATGGGAGGAAGAACTGTGTGAAATATACAATAATTGAGGCAAATTTAACACATGCCAAGGGAGCAAACTCTATAGCACTGTTGCGAAATGAAAACGGAAGTAACAGACAAGTTCTGTGCCCGTTAGGACACTTAGTTCCGGTTAGAGAGAGAGAAAATGGAGTTTTACGTCCTCTTGGTCTGAATCAGACACATATGGGACATTTGTAAATACAAATATGGTGGGAACAATACTGGAGGCAATGCCCGGAGACAGTACGAAACCAGTAAAGTCCCGATTTAAAAAAATTAATACAGATAGCTGTAGCGGTGAGCACGCCTCGGTTAAACCTCATCGGCTATGGCACCGCCACAAGTACTCAAACTGATTCGATAAAAGATTAGTTCCGGTTAGAAAATGCTGTAAACATGGCATGGCTGCTCCGTAATTGTAATGGAGGGGTGTTTAATTGCTCAGTTATCAGTTTGGAGATTTAATAATATTAAGTCCTCGATCATGTTTTTTTCTTAAAGTGTTTACATTCGTTGACTATAAACAGTTACGTTCTTATTTGTTTACTTGGTACGACCACATTAATACCCTAAGACTTGAAGACAAGAACAAAATATAGTTGTTGTTTAAGGTAGGTAACTTCTGTTTTTTAATTCTATTTTTGAACCGGAACTACCCCAAACCGACTTCAAAACGAGACAGTAGAGAAAGATAACCCCAAAAGACCGAATTATGAGACTGCTATACATGCAAGGGTTGAAGGAGTAGAGCCTACCGTATTTTACGGACGATACTTTTTCTTAGACTGAGACCCCTGCGCCTTATAATGTGACTGATAATATAGTAAGAAACTATGGCAACAAAATCTGAATTTTGTGTAAATCTGGGGGGTGCGCCTTATAATCAGGTGTGCCTTATAGTCCATAAAATAGGGTACTCTGAGAATATCAAGGAGAAATTATACTGCAGAAAAGTAAAAAGAATAGAAAGTTTTTAAAAAAAATCAAAAAAGCAACAACAAAAATACACTACATTTAAAGCAATAATCAACAGTCAATAAAAATCTGTTTTACGTCCTCCGGTCTGGAACAGACACATATGGGACATTAGTAGATATAAAGATGGTCGGAACGATCCTGGAGGCAATGCCCAGAAGCAGTGCAACACCAGTAAAGTCCTGAATTTGTAACAATACAGATAAGTATATGTCAACAGTCAACAACATGCTTTGAAGTTTCAACTGAAAATTGGTTTTCTTTTGGTTTGTTTTTTTGTTGTTTTTCTTTTCTTTTTTTTCCCCCAGCCTTTACTGTGGTTTTGATTTTTTTGTTCTTTTGTTCTTTTTTTTTTACTTCTCCCCTCTTTTTTTTTTCTTTTTTTTTCTAACTTCAAATAATGTGCATGTGGCAAACTTTACCTGGGCCTGTATTCACATTGAGATAGCATGAGACTTAGCATCATGCTAACTTAGAAGCTCTTCCAAAAGTCCTATTAAATCCTATAGGACATTGGAAGAGCTTCTAAGTTAGCATCATGCTAAGTCTCATGCTATCTCAATGTGAATACAGGCCCAGGTGACTTACTTAATCTTCTTCTTCTTCTTCTTCTTCGACCGCTCAGACAGTTTCCTGTCAATTATGAGCGGAGATGCGTCATGCTGCCGTTATGCGCCTAACTGAGAAATAGTTAGGCCCAGCAAGTCCGACTTCGGCTGGAGGAAATGTATTTCAAAGTGTGTCGTGAAAAAAGGCAGGAGAATGGACCATTTGGGGGGGGGGGGGGGGGTGGGGGGGGTGGGGTAAGGCAGAAAGATAGTAGATGACAGCAAGCAAAGGGAAAAGGCAGAATCAAAGATAGTGACAGATTACAGGAAGTTACAAGCACAGAACTTCCAGAAGGTGGGGAACTATTTATACGAAAGGCCCTCCAGTATCCCCACGGGGGGATAAAACTGATGACACTTCATCACCCCTCATAATATGACTAATGATGCAGCAAAGTTCTCTGTGCACGTTAACATCATTCACAAAAATATCACTATTTCCCCATGGCAACACAGTGAGTTGTAAGTCATATTATGAGTGGCCTAACACTGTGTTGCCATGGGGAAATAGAGATATTTTGTGCACAGACCTTAAACAAAAAAAAGTATCACAACAAAATCAAACTTCAGTGTAAAATTTGGAAGGTGCACCCCATAATATAATATAATAGTGTAGAGTGGCACAGTGGTAGCGCGTTTCGCTTCGTGTCAAGTAAACCCGAGTTCGAACCTGGGTACAGGGGATTTTTCCTCTCACTTTGCACTAGGCCTTGCGGTCTGAACGTGGAGTCTTTCGGATGAGACGATATACCGAGGTCCCGTGTGCCCATGCACTTAGCACACGTTAAACCCAGTAGCAACGAAAAAGTTGTCATTTGGTCAAAATTTACCGCCCCTCCCTTCCTTCCTCATCAGTCACACACAAAAATCGCATGCAAATTTTTTTTTACAAAATTGGGTGGCGCGCCTCTGGCTGTGAAGCACTCTCCAGGTGGGAGCAACCCGAATTTCACAGAGACGCCTCTGTGACTATAATGCACGTAACCTAACCTAACCTAATATGATGCGCCAGTACTAACCGGCAGAATGAAGTTTCTGAGCGGGGGAAGCTGATGTGTCATCTTGTCAATCCAGCTTCTATTAAATGTAGTCAAGGAAGAAGGGGTCAAAAAAAAAAATGTCTCTCACACCGCTGCATCCTTGTCCTTATCATTTGCCGCTCGGCTTTGTTCCCCGTTTCCCTCCCCCCTGTTCCCTTCCCCGCCCCCAGGTCTCACCACCCATCATCACCCACCCTCCTAATCATCAGTCTCATCATCCTCCTCTCATCAATCACTCTCACTATCTCCACCTTCCTCATCAATTTCATCCCCCCAGTCCCTCCGACCCTCCTTTCCCCCCGTCTCAACCTCATCAAACAGCTCCCATTCTCAGTCAAAATCCCACTCTCTCTCCATCATCAATCTCATCACCATCTCCACTCCCTCATCTCTCCTCAAACACACATCATCACCCTCTTCCCCCTGTTTCCCCCCGGATGGCCGCTTGGATTGGCCGCTGGGGCTGTTTCCCTGACCCCATTCCCCCCCCTTCCCCCCCCTCTGGCCGCTGGCATGTTCCCCCTCCCTTTCTCCCCCCCTGTTCACCTTTCTCCTGTTCCCCCTCTCCCAGTCTCTCAGCTTCCGATTTTCCCCTTCCTCCCCCGCCGCTTTCGGGCCGCTGGCATGTTCCCTTTCCCCCTTGTTTTCCCCGGTGTTCCCCCCCACAGTCTGTCAAGAAGTCTCTATCTCCACTCATCACCAAAGGTCTCTATCGCACATCACACCCACAGTCTCATCTCCCTATCACACACAATCTCCCCCAGTTCACTCTCTCTCACCTCCCCCCAAGCTGGCTGTTCCCCCCCCTCCCCCCCCCCATTCTCAGCATTCTCAAAATCGCATCTCGGACCACCTCAGTCCTCATCTCTCTTCCCACCAGTCTCTCCCCTCATTTCACCCACCATTCCCGCACGTCCTTCATCTCATCTTCACCCTCCCCCTGTCTCATCGAAACCTCATCCTCAGTCCAATCATCATCCCGTGCACTAATCTCATCATCAATCACCCTACTCATCACCCCTCATCCATCACGCCCTCCTCCCTCTCCCTTGTCTACAAACCTCATCTCAGTATGTCCCCTAACGAGTCTCATCTCCTCACCGTCCTATCATCTCATTCCTCGTCCCGCTCTCACAATATCATCATCCCTCCTCAAGCCCCCTCCAATCAGTCTCCCGATCATCCTAAAACGTTCTCATCACAT